>CM061069.1:29122584-29642584 GCA_030762895.1 Sophora flavescens
GACAATCAAAGCCATTGACTGAGATGAGTGTTTCTCAGAAGTGCTTGGTCTAGGAACAGACACAGTAACTTCCTCAACCTCAGCAACTGATTGAACAGAGTCAACATCCATAGCAGGTCTTCGATTATTATTTCCTCATCAGTGTGCTCTGAAGGTGGAGATGGTGGTGGTGATGAAGCAAAGGTGAGTACAGGAGGAGGCAGCTCTTTAGCCAAGTGGACATGGTCTTCTTCATAGACAGGACTGATGACGGAATCCAAAGAGTGTCCTTGTAAATGAAGAATATGGCTTTTGAGAGTCCACATTTGCCTCTAACTTTAGGAATTCTTCTCTTCTCTTCATCACTCAGACCAGAAGAAGCTTCCTTAGCACAGTCCCGCAAGTGATTTACCCAAATGGCAAAAGCAGAGTCTTGATCAATGTCTTAAAATGGCTATGACAACCAAAAATTAATCATATTTTGATCATAAGATTCAACAGTATCAGGATTGATAAAGCAGGAACTGTCTTCTAGTTTCTTTGCAATGCTGCTCTGCTTCTTCAGATCCTTGTCTTTGTTCAGATCTAGCATTGGTAATCTTGGAGCAATCATATAGGGTCTGACACCAATCTTTGTCTTCTTCTTGGTGTGAAACAGTCAAGTTGGAGGGACAAAGTTTGCAGCCCTGACATATCTTGGTAATTCAAACTCATTCTGCAGGAAGGCATACATGAGGTGGTCCACAAGAATCACAGCTCTGTCATAAATACTTGGATGTTTGAAAGTCTCCCAAGAAGTTTCTCTGTCCAGAACGAATTTAGGTCTTCCTTCTGTTCTTAACCTTTTATGGATGATTGATGGAGCATTTGCTTTGCAATGGTCAGTTTCCCACACAGGTATGATGTGCCTGTTGACACCATCTGTGAAAGGTTTGAAAGGAGAGGATTTGATGAGGTTTGGGTAGATTTTTCTAGGTGGGAATTTTGTAGTGGAAGGTGAGTAAGGGCAGGTCCAATGTGGTTGTGCAGAGTGGATGGAAGAGGATTGTTGTGGTTTGGCACATATGGAATGGTTATGTATTCTGGGTATTTTATAGACTCGGGTTCATACTCATATTCTGGTAAGGGATAGAAAGGTCTGGTTGAAACAGGTTTAGGTACATGTTGATGGTAGAGGATTTTCCAGTCTCTTTTTACTTTGGCCCAGCTTTCAGCTTTTCCATCATAGAGAACTGAAGGGTGAGTGTAAGGAAATTTGGTTCTAGGTATTTTGGGAAAGAGGGCTCCAGGGTTAATCCCTACATCATCTGGTTGATTGAACCATGGATCATCTGCAGGTATTATGGGTTGAAAGTGTGGTCTATTTGGTGAGGTTTTTATAGGTGAGTTTGCAGGTGAGGCTGTAGTGTGGGTATGTACACATCAGTGTCAACAACCATAGCAACAGTACTAGTATCATCCCTACTTTCTAAACTCTCTACCAAGACATCTACTGCTAATTGAACATGATCACTAGTAGAGACATTTACCACAGAAGTCACAAAGGACTAAGCTTTTCTTGAGGGTTGCCTTCTCTTGGTAGGAACAGAAACATCAGTAGCCACAGCAACAATTTTCTGCTTCTTCAAAATAGCACTGATGGGGATACTGTCCTCATCATCCTCATATTCATTATGAGAAAAGATCACATTCCTTGTTCTCTTCTGAGTTGGAGCAGGTTGAGCGGCAACAGCTTCAGGTTCCCTTATCACAATTCCAGCTGCAGGCTTTCTTGCATAAGGTTTCCTACCAGCAGTAGTCTTCTTTCTCACTGTTCTTTTCAGCCCTAGAACATCAGCATTGTTCTGCTCAACTTGTTCCTGTTGGATTTTCATCAATTCTTCTATTTTGGCCAAGGCAGCAGTAGCATAAGTACTGAGATTCATATTGGCTATGTTTATCTTGCCAAAATCAGAAGCAGACATTCTTGCTTACATCCAAGTTGTATTCTTGCATAATCCCCAAGTTGAAATGATGTTCTGAAGCAAGGTTCAACTTGTCCACATTGAAACCACCAGAAGAGGAAGCCATTGTTGAAGGTTTGAGAGCTAGGATTTGGAAGCAAGAAAACAGAGTACACTCGAGGGTTCAAAAGAGAAGATTGTGAAAAGTTTTTCAGAGGGAAAGAGTATTACTTAAAAAGGTTTCGAATTTGAAGATATTTCCCAAGGAAATGATAATGTGTGAGAAAAGGAATAATGAGTACTGATGCGGCGCAGGTTTATGAAACCATAAAAAGCTATGGATGGGATTGATGGAAATAACTGACTCGGCATAAGGATATTATTAAATATGTCTCGGACATAAATTAATGCAAATATAACAATAGATACCATAGACGAGTCTGATAAAACCATGCAAAAAATCAATATACGCAATGCTCACTGGACGCGCATGCAACATGTGTTGGACGCACTCATGCAATAGACGTGCATGCAACATGCATTAGACGCACTTAATCCACACAAATCATATTAAGATGTTTTTTTTAATAAATATGAATCTATCATACCTCTATATACCTTTTGGTCGACCTTCTTATCTGTCATCTTTGTTCAGTATGAACATCGGATGCATAGGGGTATTCATTGATTTTCAATCATCCATCTTGAATTTTTTTGATAATTCCTTTGTATACTTAGTTTGATGGATGTATACCTCGTCCATTGTTTGCTTCACTTGAAGTCCAAGAAAGAACTTGAGTTCTCCCATCATACTCATTTCAAACTCTTTCTGCATAAGCTTAGAGAATTCCTTACATAGAGATTCATTAGTAGCACCAAAGATTAAGTCATCAACATATATTTGAACAACAATAAAACTTGATTTATTGGAATTTCTAAATAAGGATGTATCAACCTTTCCTCTACTAAATCCACTGTCCATTAAGAATGAACTTAACCTTTCATATCAAGCTCTAGGACCTTGTTTAAGACCATATAAAGCTTTCTTTAGCTTATATACATGCTCAGGTTGGGTTTCACTTTCAAAACCCGGAGGTTGCATAACATATACTTCCTCACTAATAACACCATTTAGAAACACACTTTTTACATACATTTGATATAAGATTATATTATGATGTGCAAGCAAATGATTATAAGATGCGCATAGCCTCTAATCTGGCAACTGGTGCAAAAGTTTAAGTATAGACTATACCTTCTTCTTGAGAATAACCTTGTGCTACAAGTCTCGCTTTATTTCTTACAACCTTACCATTTTCATCAAGTTTGTTTCTGTACACCCATTTGGTTCCAATAACTGATTTATCTTTTGTTAAAGGCACAAGAGTCCACACTTCACTTCTCTCAAATTGGTTCAGTTCTTCCTGCATTGTAAGAATCCAACCCTCGTCCAATACAGCCTCGTCTACTGCCTTTGGTTCTAACTCAGACTAAGGCAGAATCATCTTGTTTTTCGAATATAGATCTGGTTCTTAACTTATCATTAGGATTCCCAATGATTTGATCTTGTGGATGATAATTCCTGAAGTACTAGGATCTCTGAACAATATCTTGTTGAGAGGTTGAAGCTTCTGACTCATGTTGTTGAAGGTCGTCCACTTGAACATCAGGTTTGACATTTGCTTGAATTTCAGAGTCCTTGAGATTCAAATCTGCAATAGCTTCATCAAGCTCTACTCCAGTGATCTTCCTTTTCTGATTACCTCCAAAGGTAACCCAGTCACCATCCCTATGTTTAAGGTCTTGGAACATACACCCTTCTCCCGTCATGTGACGTGAGCAACCACTGTCCAAGTACCAGGATGTGTGTTTCTTTCCTGTTGTTAAGCAAGTTTGCAACAGGTACAATCTTATCTCTAGGTACCCAAATTGACTTGGGTCCTTTCTTATAGTAGTCACTGGACTAGCATGTTTAATATTCTTATAATGTATGCATGTGGATGTTATGTGACCACTTTTTCCACACACTTTACAGTAAGTGTTGGACGAGCACAGTTTAGTTTTGACATGTTGTTTTTGAGCTTTTGAGGTTCTATTATGCACATGTGGTTTTGACATTTTATAAGATGCTTCATGCTTTTCTTTGTCATAACCAAGGTCAGACTTATCATGTGGTGACCTAGAGTAACTTAAAATTAAACTAAGCTTATTTGAGCCACCTACAAATTTAGACAGAGTGTTTGTCAGATATGTTACATCTTGTTTCAGTTTTGCAACTTCACAGGAGACAGTTGGCTCACACTTCATTTCAGTTTGTTATTTTCATTTACAAGACTTATTTTCTCCATGCAAACCTATCAAATTCTTTAGATAGTTTTGAAAATTTCATTTTAAGACTTCTATATTGATGAGACGAAATTGATGAATTACGCAATAATTCATCAAAAGCATCTTGAAGAATGGAAGTGTTAGAATCCATTACCTCAGCATCAGTGTATTCACTTTCTGATGATGTACCAGCCATGAGACGGATATTTGCCTCTTCCTCTGCTTCATTCTCATCATCAGATGAAGACAGATCCAAATCCTTAGAGTCTGATTTTTCTTTGATGAAATTTTTGTTGAACTTCTTCCTTCTGAAACCACATTTCTTTCTCCACATATGTTGAATCTTTCTGAAGATGAAAGACAGTTCATCCTCATCAGATCCTTCATCACTGTCAGAGGGGTCTGCTTCATCAGATGATTCCTCAGCTTTAAGAACTTTGGAAGAGCTGTCCTTCTTTGCCTTTAAGGCAATAGATTTTCCTTTTCTGGAACTTTATTCTTCATTGAGCTCAAGCTCATGAACTTTTAAGGATCCAAGAAGTTACTCCAAAGTGAGAGTATTGAGGTTCTTTGCTTCCTGAATAGCGGTGACCTTAGGTCTCCACTGTTTATATAAGCTCCTCAGAATTTTTCTGACATGATCTCTATTTTCACAGGTTTTTCCAAGAGATCTAAGATTGTTGGTGATAGTTTGGAATCTTCCAAACATTTGATCTATTGTTTCATGCTCAGCCATTTTAAATAACTCATTGATGAACCAGCATGCTTATTTTTGACTCCTTAACTTGGGATGACCCTTCATGAGCTAGGGCAAGAGTATCCCATATTTCCTTAGCAGTGTTACAGCTGTGGACTTTATCATGCTCAGATCTGGTGATAGCACACATCAAATAGTTCTTAGCTCGCAGATTGAGCTGATGTTGTTTTTTCTGCTCTTGAGTCCATTGAGCTCTAGGAATAGCAGCTCCAGCATCACCTCTTGGCTCAGTGTAGCCAGTTTCAATCAGCTCCCAGATGTCCATGTTTTGTGCATCAAGAAAAGCCATCATTCTTTTTTTTCCAGTAGTCATAATCACTACCATCAAAGAGAGGAGGTCTGTTGATTGCATGACCTTCTGTATCCATGCTTGTTGGATCGTACTCCCTCAGCACTTGCTAGATGCTCAACCCTTTCGAGACTGAGCTCCGATACCAACTGAAGTTGACACAGGGAAACACAAGAAGGAGGGTTGAATTGTGTTTCTTAACATATTTTCGAAAAAGTCTTTTCTCAAACCTTTTACAAGCAAAACAATAAAAACAACACACAAAAAGGAAAACGTTTTTGAAGAGTTAATAAATTCATATTCACAACCCCAGAGTTAGTATAAACAAAAACTGTAAAAGATAAGGGTTTAGAAGATTCACGCAAGTATTTTATCCTGGTTCACTCTCTTCCAACCAAGAGTTACGTCCAGTCCCTTCTACCTGAAGGATTTTCTCCACTATAATCCAATAGCTTTACAAGTATTCAACACCACTTCATGCTACAAGTATTCCTTTCTTACCAAGCCTCTTCAGGCTCTAACTCTATCACAGATTTAAAAGTTTATTCTTCTTAACTCACTAAGTGGAGAGTATGACAGTTTAAGATCAGTTGACTATTACAACAATATTCAAACTAATAAATTACAGACTTTTGCTTTTGAAAGAATGAAAGAATAAGAGCTTGTCTACTCAAGAATTGTATTGGAAAATTTTGAGTTCACAAAA
Source organism: Sophora flavescens (assembly GCA_030762895.1). Lineage (NCBI taxonomy): Eukaryota > Viridiplantae > Streptophyta > Magnoliopsida > Fabales > Fabaceae > Sophora > Sophora flavescens. Next base: position 29,128,587 of record CM061069.1, read on the forward strand.
GTTGCTATTCAGTATCTGAGGTCTTCTACTTATATAGTGACCTTCTTCTGCTCTTGTAGTTCTTCAACGGTCTTCAAATTATATCCGTTTAGACTTAGCATTAAATGCCTGGATCCGTTGAGACTGATAACTTGATCTGCTTCACTGAGAAGGGCTTTTGTTTAATAGAGGAATGCTCAAAGTAGAACTGTCACTTCTCTATTGTACCAAAGGTTGCTTTCTGACTTACCATCTTTGTACTTGACTTGATCTTTACAACAAAGTATTTTGACAGAGTATAAAGGTTTATGGTTTCGATGGAACGAAGTTCTTTTATTCAAGAGATAAAGATTTTATACAAAAGAAGCATCAAGGTAAAAGACATATATTCTTTGAATTAAATAAGCAATCATTTGAAATAAATACGTTTAAGCTTAGACTTGTTCACGTCTTAAAACTAGTGGACGCGCGGGTCTTTGGACAAGCAAGATTTACTTATCAGTGAGACGGGCTCGTCTACTGATAATGCGTCTACATACTTTCCGCCTAGTCCAGAGAGATGGACGTGCTATACTTAAGAGCTCGTCTGCTGATGTGGCAGAAGCGCTCGTCCACGAAAGTGGTAGAAGCGCTCGTCTACTAATGTGATAGACGCGCTCGTCTACTAATGTGGTAGAAGCGCTCGTCCACTAAATTGATAGAAGCGCTCATCTACTAATATGCTAGAGGCGCTCGTCCACGCAAGTCTTTGGACTTGCTAAGTCCTTAATGAGAAGCTCCGTCCAATGACGTGACATATGGAGCTCGTCTACTAGGTTACTTTGTGTTTTAGTAACACTTCTCCCTTAGTTAACTCTAAGACCTCGTCTATTCTTATTTTAACGATCTTGTCTACCATAAAGCTAAAGACTCCGAATTTTACCAAGAGTTGTAGACTGGTCTAGAAGTTTGAACTAGAATCTGTAGATTCCATACTTTTAAATTTTAGTTCCTCTAGCTCACATAAAGTAATCCATGCATACTTATAACAAACAAGTTAGATCTTTGACAAATACTTTGTCATACAAATTTAACTTTTTTGTTAACATCAAAACTTAAGAGATTATTTTAATCCAAAACAACTTTGGTTCTAACACAATGGACTAATGAAATCATCTTGCTAATAGCAACTGATGAAAGATTTAATAAATTAATGTAATGGAGGTAAAAAACTTCTGAACATTTAAAACAACATGAAATGTACAAAGATTTTTACTTAGCATAAAAGATGAAGCTTGTCAAAGACATGCAAGATTAGTAAAAAAATAACCAAGATTTTGCCAAAATGGTTATGGTTATGATCTATCAAGAATTTCTAGGATATACTATGTTTGATCAACAAGAAAAAACAAATAAATTATTAAATGAAAAGGCTAAAACTCATCTAAACAAAATGTAAATACGTGTGAACGCGCTGTCACGCACGCGCCAAAAAACGGGCGATTTACAAAAATATGTAGATAGGGAGCGACAACTCAAGTATCGTCTCACAAGGACTCTTGGGTTGTTGTTAACAGAAAAATTAGATTTTGGGGGGTTTTGATTATGGAAGTAAATAAGGAAAACAGAGCAAAAACAGAACAATAAAACAGAACAGTTTAAAAGACAAATAAGCTAAAGACGATTAACCTACTGTTCTCGGTTTCCCACTATCATTGGTTCATGTAAATTCCAATCCCTAAGCATATTCTAATCCCCTTTCGGTTGTAGCAACAATTAACAAACGAAATCACTACTACAGATATATGTTCATATTCCCGAATTAAACAAATGGGGTGAAGCCCTCATGAACTAAACGAACATGAACGAACACACGCGAATTAAACAAACGCGATTAAGTATAGGAACATAACATCACCGAAATAAATCAACATAACACTAAACACTCCTGAATTAAACAAACAGAAACATATAGCATCGCATTGAAAAGAGAAAAGCAAATGAAAACAGGAATTACAGAACCTCAAGTGTAAATGGAAGCCAATTACAGTAGACTAATCCTAGGAGACTAGCTCTCCATAACAAAAATAACGCAGCTATCTAAACCTAAAGAAAACAAAAGATAAGATAAAAAACTCTTCAGTTCTGCCTTCAAACAGGCTTATATACAACTTCTGGTTTCCGCGGACTCGCGAGGCGAACACTGTCTCGCGATGCGAATCTTCTGCAACGTTTGGTCTTCTCGCGAGGCGAAGTACGGCTCGCGTGGCGAGGAATGGAAAAGTCATGACTTCTGGTCTTCAACCTCGCGAGGCGAGTACGATGTTCGCGGGGTGAAAAGATCCAGAATTATTTCTTTTTATTAACCTGAAAACAGAAAATAGCATAAGTGCTTTATTTGACTCTAAATCAACTAAATTAACCTAAAAATACTTAAACGACTCAAAATGCTACTTAGAGACAATCTAGTCTAATTTGGGTGAAAATGAGATATATTTAGCACAAAACCACGGTCATACTAGTCATAAAACTAGATGAGCCAGCGGCTGATCAACGTGACATGTGTCAAATAGAAAGCTTTATTTGTGAATACCAAAAATATTATTATCAAGTGAATAAAGAAGCAAAAGAAACTTACAAATATATCTTTATTGATAAGCTACCATATCCCCTTAATACTAGAATACATAAATTATGGGAATCCAGACAAGATGAAATAGCTAACACCTTAGGAGGAATTATTCAAACTGTATACCAAGAATTAAGAGAACAATATTTAGCAAGAGAAACAATAAGACAATTAAATAGAGGGAGCATTGCTATTTGTTGCGATATCCCAAATATGGAAAAACCTGGAAATTATGGCTGTGAAAAACCAGCAAGAAAAAGAAAATATTATTGGAAACCAAAATTAAAAAGAAGATATCCAAGAAAGAAAACATATTATAAAAATAACAAGAAAAAATTCTGTAGGAAAAAGAAAATAACACCAAGAAAATATTGTCCAAAAGGAAAAAAGAAATGTGTTTTTTGGATATGTAATGTTGAAGATCGTTATGCTAACGAATGTCCTCAACGGAAAGAAAAAAGATTTTAAAGAAAAATCAAAATTAATAAAGCAAGTATACCAAATATATGAACTTGAACCATTTGAAGAAGAATCTATATAATGTACAAATCGGTCACTATTACCAGGTATGGTTTTACACGTGTCACTTCTACAGTGCAAGCTAGCTTCGGTTTTACACGTGTGGCATTCTATTGTGCTTTGCTTGCAAGGTTAGGAATTAGGCTTGGGTTTAGAATTTCAAATTTTTTATTTTTGACAAATTGAGATATAAACAATCCATATTTAAATTTACCAAATAAAGGTTCCAAATGATATTATTATTTAAAGATTATTTTGAAATCCATCAAGATTACTCAAATCACAATCCGTTACTACATTCGTGATATGATAATTGCCATGAATGCATGACAAATTACGATGCAGCAATAGAATTTAAAACAGTATACCTATGAATGCAGGACAGATTTCAATCAGTATTATTTTAAGACTATTTTGGATTCAAACAATTATCAGGCAAACACATTTAATTAGAATAGCTTAACTCAATATATAATATTGTAAGCAATAAATGAGTTTTAATGTTATTGGCTTAAATGTTATTGGCTCCTAAAGTCATCTATTCCTGGTGTAGACCATAACTCAAATCAAATTTCAAATTGATATAGTGCAAACAAATTAAATTTTCTAACAATTAAATTTAATTAGAATAGCTTGACTCAATAATAATAACAATCATTATCAGGAACTAAACCAAGGATGGATACAGAATAAATCAACATTTATGAAGCAATTAGAAAATGGATACAAAAACCAATTACTCAAAATTTGATATATTCTGTTCAAGTTCAAATTCAAATTCAATCAAGCTATAATATTCACCTTGAATCAAGGTAAAGCACTATCCATCTTTATTCTGTTAAGAGGACACGCTTGCCCACATCAAAATATATTGAGAGAACACTTTTGGTTTCATTACCAACAACCATCCAGATAAAGGGAAGCACTATCTTGAATCAAGGCAAAGCGTTATCCATCATTATTATGTTATATGGATGGTTTCACATCTGCATAGAATTCAAATTGAGATTCAGATAAGGAACAAATCAATCTCAAATAAAGGGAAGATCTTAATTACTCAAAATTGGATATATTCTGTTCAAATTCAATCAAGCTATGATAATCACCTAAAAATCATGGGAAAGCATTATCCGAGGTTATATGGGTGGTTTCACATCTGCATAGAATTCAAACTGATGAAAGCCATAATAATTGGGTTCTGTTGGTAAGGGTTGTTGGACTATGGAAGGTATCTGATCTGAAAAAGTCCAAATACCCGTTTTCCATGGAAATAGTCTTGATGGACAACAAGGTATTTGTGCAGACTAATTATAAATTGTAACTTTTTCTTATATTTTTTTCTTATCTATTTTAGATAAAGAACTAACTTTTTTCTTTTTTCTTTTTTTTTTTGCAGAAAGACATAATACATGTTTCTGTCAAGAAATCTCTTTATATACATGAAAAGCAACTAAAAGAGGGTGTTGTTTATTTGATGTCACATTTTAGTGTGGCTCCTAATGTTGGAGAGTACCGCACCAGTCGTCACCCATACAAGTTGGATTTCACAATTGAGACTAAGGTGAAGATGGTCAGTGTGGTGAATGATAACATCATGCCTACCAGCATTTTTTCTTTTACTCCACCATCATACATTTTCAAAGACGACTATGACAGTAACTATTTGGTTGGTAAGTATATGTTGCATTAGTTTGGGTTCTTTATCTTTATTTGTTGCTATATAAGTCACCAATCTATATGTTTACTTTTTTTAGATGTGATGGGAATGCCTATTGTCGTAGGAAACGAGCGAGAAATTGTCATCAACGGGACGTGCACCAAGATGAATTTCATAGAACTTGATAATGATGGGTTAGAGTTTAGTGACCACCTATGATACAAATAATATAATTTCTTTTTATTATATATAGATCATTGAGGGTGGATTTTGACTTTTGTAATGTTCGTTATGTGTTATTTTGATTAGTTTTTGGTTTAGATGCACTCTATATATTTGGGACCTATGTGAACGAGTTGAACTCATTTAGATCTTCTGGACAAGTTGAAAATGCTGTGGTTGCCATTTTTTTTGGCAGAATTAAGACATTCCTAAGTATTATACAACTAGGTTATTTACTTTTAAATTTTTTTACAATTTGTTTCCTCTACCCTGAATGTTAGTGATTCATCATTATTAGCTTTATATTTTCAAGCTTATGGTATGCCAAAAATTCATCAATATTGTCCTTGTAACATCCCGGTTTTTAGGATGTTGTTTTACGTAAGAGGAACATGTTTAAGACTTGGATTATATAGTTTAGAGATGGATTAAGGTCTAGAGAACTTTGCATGGCATGTACGCAGCCTTATCGAGGGAGTTGGAACGTAGGAACAAAACTAGGGTTTTCCGGTTAGCGTCTTTGAGACGTCTGAGTGTGAAATAATAATTTTGGAGTTAGAGATGAGATTAGGCCTTTTTTATGGTTTTAGGTTGTTTATTAGGTCCTAATGAGCCTATATCTCAAATTTGAGCGCAATCGGACATCGAACAGACCCTGAATGTAAAGAGAGGACTTTTTGTCAGAAGTCAATGCTCGAGCGTGGGTGTATCCACGCTCAAGCACCCAAGTCAACCAGACAAGGACCATTTTTTGACTTGCCACGTATCATCAGGGCTTGTGGCAACTTGTGAGTGGATGCATGGCTCGGTGGCTTTCCACGCTCAAGTGTGGCAATTCCCATGCTCAAGCGTGGAATTCCTCACACTCGAGCGTGCCTGCGTGGCTTTGCAAAAAAAGCCTAAGTGACTCACTTAGGCATCATAAGCAGAAAAACAAAGAGCAGTGAGTGACAGAAACTGAGAGAATAGAGAGAAGAGTCTAGAGAGAGGAAGAGAGAAAATCTAGAGAAAGAGAGGAGTTTTAGTGTGAGAACGAGGTGCTCGATCCTCCCGTTGCGATTCCGCACTACTACAGAAAAGAGCTTCAGTAGCGCTTTTTTTTGGCCTTTAGTAGCGCTTCGAAGCGCTATCTATTCACCCGCTACTGAAGGTGGGAGAGATTCAATAGCGCTTAAAAAAGCGCTACTGAAAGTAGGAATATGTAGCGCTTCCTTGAGAAAGTGCTGTCTAAAGTTGGTAATATGACAATCTATTACATACTTTAGGCAGCGCTTTCTCAAGGAAGCGCTGTCTATTTGTCACTTTAGGCAGCGTTTTTCAAGAAAGCGCTACTGAAAGTAGGAATAGGTAGCGCTTCCTTGAGAAAGCTCTGTCTAAAGCGCTATCTATTTTTAACTTTAGGCAGCGTTTTTTCAAGAAAATGCTACCTATTCTCCCTTTTTTTTTAATTATTTACATTTTTTTTTCTATATTTCTCACATGCACTCAGCAAAACTAAGACATTAAACAGTTTATCCATCCCATTGTACTTAGCAAAACTCAACAAACCATACATTTACATACAAAAGCTTAAATACAATATTTTTTTTCCGATAAGCTAAAAGTATATTGATTAAAGGGTATTAAATCGATCTTAAGATATTAAATCGTTGTCTACAATTTATCAGTGACTTGAGTATAATTCATTACAAGAAAATATCAAAGCAGGACACCTACAAAATTTGCAATTCAGGTAGTAGTACAAGTCCTGAAGAAAACGTGTCGTTCAAACCTATGCTTGCTAATTATCCGAAATACTAGCATCCAAGTTAATCTCACAAAAGACAATTCAGAGTCCTACTTCCAAACGATCTCATTCACAAGAGATTCACAAAAATGGCATCTTAATCCATACAGTGAACATAAAGTTGGAGACTGGGGAATTGAAAGGTCTGGATTGGATACCTACAAAATGTTAAGAATCCTTCTCATTCTTCTCATTTGGGGGATCACGATCAACTACAGCAAGCGGATCTTCTCCAGCTTCAGATGGGTGCTCAGATGGAGGAGGCTGCTCTTCATTTTCATTGCTCTCAGGGTGGAAATTGATGTCTGACCCTTGGTTTATCAGATAAAATGTTCCTTTGAACCCTATCAATTAAAACCTTCGGTGGAGGTTCCTCTCTCAGCTGCTCATCATCATAATCATTGTTCACATAATAGCCAACACGAATAAATTCCTGACCCAGATAAGAGCAGGTCAACAGAAGCACTGTGACACCAATAATATCTTCTTCACGAATCTTTGATGCATCCGGTGGATCTGCCTGTTATCAAAACAATATAAAAAAGTTAGATTCTATAAGCAATTGCTACACATAAGTCAAAAAGATTAATATTCTTAAAGCTTGCCTGTAAAACAAAGCGATAGTTTCCAACGTTGACAGGACCAACAAGGACACTCTCTAATAATTGGTCATAAGTCTCATCCTCAGCAGATCCAACGTAAATGAGCTTCCATTCCAAATCTGTACTCACATGACAGCAAGCAGTGTCACAACCAAACAAGGTAAAGCAGGCCACAGATGTGGGATGAATCTAGGAGTGAAATGATTGTGAAGCTGATAGAAAGTGAAGCAAAATTTGATAAGGACGGCCATAGTTCAGATGAAGAGGGTTCTTATCACAAGGATAATAATGAAACTGCTAAAACACAGGTTGCAACATCTATCATATATTAAAGTCACAACAAATAAGAACACCATCCTTCTACATTCCAGACAGAGGGGAAAGGACCTATTTTTACCATGATGTTCAAAATTTCAAAGCAAGTCATAGAGAAAGGAAAACTATGTAGTACAAGTTCACTGCAGCTAAAAGAAGAAACAACCAATAGACAATAGTGCATAAGGATGACAAGCAAGAGTATAAATGAAACTTCACAGTCAAAACATATAAACTAGTTTGAACTGATCCGAACTCATGACAGTTTTTAAGTTATTATTTCATAAATGGTGAGAGAACAAAAGTAACAAAACTGTAATTAAACTTTACCCACATGGACAACTTCCTTAACAATCACAAGCCAATGCACCATTGGATCTATCCTACCGTGATAAATATTTCTCATGCTTATTTCTACAAACACTATTGCATTTATATACTACCACATTGTTCATCAAAACATATCAAGTCAACAGATAAAATGTATTTTATTGAACACTAGCCTATACATGGAGCATTGACTTTTCCTTATTACTGAATATAAGGGGGGAAAACAAGAAGGAATTAGAAAATTATTACTACCTTGCTTGCTGGTCACTGTAAACTGGTTCGTATGATACAGATGTCTTACCCTGCACAAGAAATGAACACAGTATTAAAGCCAATGCTGGCCAAGATTTATAATCAAAATACATATTCAGAGATGGAAGTGAGAGTTACATCATAGCATAACATCTTGCTGAACATACTTACAGTTAAACTTTCAACAGTTGAGCCAACAAACTCCATAGATTTATATGTTGCACCAGCCATAGTTATTTCACCAATAATCTGCAAGGTAAATCAACCACTCATGTAAGGATGTAATTTTTACGTTTGCTACATGCAGACAAGCTAACAAAAGAACTCAAGGGAGCATACCATAAAGATGAGGCTATCAAGGCTGAAAATCCAGTCTCAACTGTTCCCTCATGACTGTACTTGCATGCTACTAGCTATATAAAATGGTGCATCACCACCCAGATAAATCATCTTTTCATATAACAACCTTTTGGTGCATTGGTAACTATCAAAGTGTCTTTACAAGTATATCATGAATTTGGGTTCATATCTCATAATTAGCAGTACAAAACAGCTAAATATGAACAATGAAAGTGAATAAGTTTGACTTTCGACGAGTATTATTGTCAACTGGCAATCATCAATCATCATACCTGAAAGCGTGAGATTCTGCCCCTCCTAATGCTTAGGAAACATGCACAGGGAACTATCAAGGTTTGCAGCCAAGGTTGATTTTAATTAAATGAATGCTGTGTTCAGTACATCAAGGAGAGAAAAAAAAGATAAACTGAAGGTAACTTACAACAAACATTGTGAATAAAGATCCTATCAGTGACATCACCACACTAGAAACAAAGGTATAACTATCCATAAAACATAATCCAACTGTGCAACAGTAAAATGATTTACCAAAGTAAGAAAGCAAATGGAATTTATAACTGAAGAAGTAACAGACAATTGAAAAGAGGTTGGGAAAAGGAGGAGGAGGGGGGGTATAAAAACCTTGGTTAAAAAAATAATCACTTAAATAAAATCATTCAAATTCATTCCTAATCCTGATCATATTTTCCTATCTCCGGTTTGCTATAGAAATAGTTACAGATTCAGCAAAAGAATAAAAGACAGTTCCCTTGGCAGTAAAACGAATCATAAGTAGAGCAAGAAGAAAGACTCACCGAAAAAGGGAACTGAAAGACCAACAAGCAAGGGCTTGGGCCTAATTAATTACCAAAGCCAAGAACTTGCATAAAGCATATATAACACACAAATTATTGTAGTCTATCTAACTTCTCTTTAAACACCTGGAAACAAATATTGTAGCTAGGACAAGACTTGAATATTGAGCATGTTTCAAACCAGTAAAAAAAATTCAGCAACCTTTCTCGGGTACCAGACCTTCCAAATACTGATGGAAACAGATGTCATCTGCATAAAATTAGATTCCAAATAAAGAGACAGACCAACAGACCGCCCACCAAAAACCAACACAACCCCAACAGCATCCTAATACAAATATACTAATCTACAAGTAAATGAAAACAGAGCAATAATAATAACTCCAACGACTGAACAATGAAACAACATCACAGCTGGCCTTAACTAGCCAAACCGCAAGCTCACAGCAGAACTTGTGAAGATAGTACTTTTAAAGAATTTTGAATATCAAAAACAACATCACAGCTGGCCTTAACTAGCCAAAGGGCAGGACATTTAGTTCTTGATTGGGACAAGAATCTAGAAAGCTGTGAAGATAGTACTTTTAAAGTATTTTGAATATCAAAAGCTACTTTACTTGTTTCCCACTTGCAGGAATAGTCAATTGGATTCCATAGAGATATCATACAGCCATAGGGGCTGATTGCAAAAGGTAAGTCATACTTGATAGTAATCGAATTACGAAAAAGGCAAAAGGCAGAAATCAGGGATGAAAAGAACACAAAACAAATGAACAAGAGGTTTAAAACTTAATTATGGAGATGAAGGACTTGCATCAAACACGTAGCGTGCGAGAGGAGTTGTTTTTATGCTCTCAGAATATCTCAAAAAAGAAAAAAAGAAAAAAAAAGGATGGAATCGAAACCTATGCGGATTGCTCGTTTGTATGACTTTAATTATTGATTTAGTTTAGGCACTCCTCTCCACTAACACACACACACTACACAGAGAAAGGGAGAGAGAGAAGAAGAAAAGGTTTGAAGAGAAAGTGAAGTGAAAATAGAGAGAAGAAAAGGAAGAAAGAGTTACTTGAGGAGTGAAGATGAATGGAGAGTGGGTAGCTCTAGGACTGGCCGGAGGAGAGTGACCCATCAATTCAGGAGCCCCGTTATCATCGGGTACCACAGCAACAGAACCTTGTTCATCTTCTTCTGAATGATTACTACTACTACCACCATTACCGTCTTCTCTCCCATTCGCATTCCCCATCGCTGTTCTGTCACTGCTCCAAAGGAAAACAACAACAACAAGAAGAAGAAGAAGAAAGGGAAAGCCAAACCAGTTATAAAATATTGAAATCTGGAGGAGGCAGCGGATCATTAGGGTGTGGGATTCGGGGTTGAAGGAGAAGAATTGGGAGGAGATGTGGGGTTCGGGGGAGATGAAGAGTGGTTGTTGGGGTTGTAGGGGTTGGTGGTGAGACGGTGTCGTTTTGGTGGGTGACTGAGGGGGCAAGTTGGAGGATGGGAATCGGAGGGGGAAGAAGGGAAGAGAACGATTTCGAGGAGGGAGAGAGAAGGGTCAGTGGTGGGGGAGGGTTCATCGCGCGAAGTTTTGAGAAACCAGGGAGGGAACAATTTAATTTTTAGGGTAAAGGAATAGATAGCGCTTTCTTAAGGAAGCGCTATCTATATGTAAGGAATAGGTAGCGCTCTTTTAAGGAAGTGCTATCTATATATAAGGAATAGGTAGCACTTCCTTGAGGAAGCACTATCTATTCTTACACATCAACTTTCAGTAGCGTTTTCTTAGAGAAGCGCTGTCTTAGAGTATATCAAAGATAGCGCTTCCTCAAGGAAACGCTACTAAATGTGCTCCGCCTCTTTTTCAGTAGCGTTTTACTAAAAAACGCTACTGAATGTGCGCTATTAAAACCCTTTTCTGTAGTAGTGCCGGTTACATCGTTGTGTTCGTGACGGTGATACCTGTAACACCTCAAGATTCACCCTTATGTTTATATGTGTTAGTTCTGGTATATATATGTTTGATATTTATATATATGTGTATATATTATTACATATGATAATATGTATATTAATATATGATTATTTTCATTAATATGAGATTGTGTCTCTTAATGTTTGATTTTATATGTTAATATATGATATGTGATTTTATTAATAATAAGCGATTAAGAATGATATGATAAGATATCGTGTGATTTAGTATTTAAATAGAGATAGTGTTATTCTTAGATTTTAGCCCTTCAACCAATCAGATTTGAGTCCTTATCAATATGAGATCATCCTCTTTTTGTTTATATCTTAAGATCTTATCATAATCTCCTAAGATCCGATCTAGGAATAACTACCAAATATGTCGCTAAACTTACATCGAACTTTTGACCATCTTCGAGTCCGATTTAGGATTTGATCAGTATATGTTAATTTGTATATATTTCTCTAAGCTTTCTAACGATACCAAGAACGCCTCAATCAGAAACTTGTAGCTCAAGTTATGGTCAAAATACCGAACTGTATACAGTTTGGGCTGAAATAGGAACCCGTTATGACCCAAACTCATATATATACCATTAGACTCGACCTAAACCTAGTTTACACGACCCTAACACTCAGAAAACTGCCTCCCTCCTTCCTATTTGAATCCTTATGGTTTTTCTCCCTAAAACTCTCTTTAGGGAACCCGTTCTTGCACCGTTCTTCACTGATTCTTGATAGGAGAACGTCGCTACGAATAGGGGTTCGTTGTGCTTGCTGTTTGGGACTTTATAAAAGGTAAAATTCGTGCACCTTGTCCCTTGTGTTCTTTCTTTCAAGTTCTTGATCTCTTCCTTTTGATTTCTTGATCTTAGAGTTGAACCAAAGTATCTCTTTGGCGTCCTTGAGGTCGTAGACAATCGCTAGTGAGACGAGACCTTAGTGGATCTTCTTTCTTCTTTTGAAACGCGAACCTCGTAACAGGTATGGGATAAGAATAGTGTATACACTAGGATAGGGAGTAGCGTAAGATGAGGGGTTCCCATAGCCCCGTTTATTGTCGTTATAATGTATTGATGCCATGATCTGCCTGGTTGTATGACCGAATTGTTTATATGTTTAATTGGATTAATTGGTATGCCTATTTTTTATAATTGTTGAGTTGTTCATGATGTGGTATGCCTATTGAATTGTCTTATGCCATGAGTTTTGGTTGAATTAGTATGAATACCCATGATTATGAATGTTGTTGTTATGACATGATTATGTTGATCATATTGACTGGATATGTTGTTGATGATGATGTTACCATTATGCTGAATATGTTAATGAGACTCTAATTGACTTAATTAGGACTCTTAGTTAACATGGGAATTAAGGGATTAATTCCCCAAGCTTCATAAGACATGAACTGTGTTAGTGATGGGTGAAGTTTCATGCCGAATGTTTTAGTTAAGACCCTAGCATATGATTTGAGAGAATTAGGGAGCCTAAACTCCAAGAACAAGTAAAATTCTCCCCAGAACAGTATGGCCCTGCCCAGAAGCATGGCCGTGCTGAACTAGGAGCATGACCGTGCTCCCAGTTAAATTCTAGAAAACAGGCTGCGCATTGGGTACGGCCATGCAGGACAGTGAGCATGACCGTGCTCCACTTAAGTGGCAGCACGACCGTGCTGGGGGTTTAGTATGCCCATGCTTCCCCCTGCTGGTCAGAACTTAAGATTAATGAATTAAAAGGGTGTTTACCCCAATTATCCCCAGATGATGTAATAATACACTAATCAAATGATAATAAGTTAGATAACTTAATTAAAGATTAATTAAGATAACAAAGACTGATAAGTTGGTTAAGCCGGTACCCGATGGGTTACCGCCCGTTGTCACGCTTTGGTGCTTTTTGGCCAAAGTGCTCTCGATGCTTTTTGGTCGAGATGTTGTTATGTTGGACCTTGGTGCTTTTTTGTCCAGGGGGCCTTGACCCCACGGTGTGGGTCTAAGGTGTTAATGTTAATGTTGGTGATAAGTCTTGGGTGCTTTTAGGCCCAAGCAAATGAGGTGGTTGCCTTGTGCGTTGTTGTGCCATTTGCATAGAGCATTGGAGTTGATGTTGAGGGGGATGCTCAACATAGGGGAGGTCGTCCTAGTTATGATGATCTGGCCCAAGTCTCGGGTGGTTCACCCATGGTTTGGTGAACCATGCGCCCCTGAGGTGGCGTATCCAACTATGATACGTCGGCTATCCAAGGGGTTCCTCCATGGTTTGGGGAAATGTTGGTGTTGGTGCTTTTTGACCAATACGGATATGTAACTCCGAAGTTGACTTCCTGAGTTAGTTGGATCCATATGCATTGATGGAGTAGTGGAGTAGGGTTGCATTGTATCGCATAGCATATGTTGGACGATTAACATGTTGTTATGGTATTATATGATGATGAATAAATATTGTATGTTGTTATATTGCTATGCCATGCTATGATGTATGTTCATCTTATTCCCTATTCCCATGCCGTTGTGTTTACACGATTTCTTACTCCCTGTTTTCATGTTTCTGTTGTTGCATGTATTTCCTTATGCAGAGGACGGTGAGCAGCCAGTGGAGGAGTGACTCTGAGGAGCCGCGACTCTAGTTAGAATGCTGAGTTATAGTTGTTAGTTTTGTTAGTTGTTTAGTTTGTTTCCGTGTTGTATTCGGATTTAGCTCTGTATGTGACATCGGGGTTGGGTTTTTCTTTATCTGTCTTGTTTATGTTTTACTGTTTTAAAACTATGTTATTTCCGCGTTGTTTTTGTTGAGATGTGAAACCTTTTTATCCAAGTTTTTATTTTTTAAAAATAAATGCATGTTTTATAATTACCTCTTTTAAGTAAATGTTTAATATTAACATGCGGGGTAGAAGGGTGTCACATTTAGTGGTATCAGAGCAGTTTAGCCCTGTCCGGACATGGTATGAGTCTGTCGTGAGTCTGTTGTGTGACTCTTGTTTGAATTGTCTATATTTATATAGACAATGTTACGTGGTACTAAGTACCTATAGCTTTGCTTTGGCTTGACTTACTGCATTTGGCGGTTTGTCTTGAACGATCCAAGGAGCCTTCGGGTGCTTCTTGTGTTTAGGAAGGTTGTTCTATTATCTCTTGATAATATGAACTCTGCAGCTGATCTTGTGCGCTTACTTTATTTTAAAACCGCTCGATGTTATTCTCTGAATGAACTGGTTATCTTCCAACCATGTTCCCTTAGATTGCTTCGATAGAACCATAGTTTTTGGAGCTCTAACGAAGTCTAAGAATCCGACCTTTATCTCCACCAACTAAGTGAAAGCTTCGATGAAAAACGAAGTCCAAGTGTTCATGATGTTGTCTTCCCTGGAAGTTGAGAGCCCTCCTGATGTCGGAAATGTGCCTGTTGTGCGGGAGTTTCCTGAAGTGCTCCCGGGGGACGTTTACGAACTACCCCCAGAAAGGGATGTGGAGTTCACCATAGATTTAGTACCTGGTACCGGGCCTATTTCCATAGCGCCCTATAGAATGTCTCCTCTAGAGCTAGCCAAGTTGAAGGAAGAGTTGGAAGACCTTATGAAGAAGCAGTTCATTAGGCCTAGTGTGTCTTCATGGGGAGCACCCGTGTTGTTGGTGAAGAAGAAGGATGGTAGTATGAGGTTGTGCGTCGACTATCGACAACTCAACGAGGTGACCATAAAGAATCGGTATCCCCTCCCTAGGATTGATGATCTTATGGATCAGACGATCGAAGCTTGTGTTTTCTCTAAGATAGATTTGAGGTCAGGGTACCATCAGATTCGGGTTAAGTCTGAAGACAACCTGAAGATAGCGTTTAGGACGCGTTATGGTCATTATGAGTTCTTGGTTATGCCCTTCGGTGTGACCAATGCTCATGCGGTCTTCACGGATTACATGAACAAGACCTTTCACCCTTACTTGGATAAGTTTGTGGTGGTGTTCATAGATGACATCTTAGTGTACTCCAAGAGCAAGGAGGAACATGAGGAACACATGAGGGTTGTCTTATAGACCCTTAAGGAGAAGCAGTTGTATGCCAAGATGTCTAAGTGCGAGTTTTGGTTAGAAGATTTTAGTTTTTTAGGTCACGTGATCTCAAAAGGTGGGATAGCCGACGATCCGGCTAAGGTTGAGATGGTGCTTCAATGGGAAGCGCCAAAGTCAGTGACCGAGATTAGGAGTTTCTTGGGTTTAGCAGGGTACTATAGGCGGTTCATAGAAGGTTTCTCTAAGTTATCCTTACCCTTAACCCGTCTCACCAAGAAGGGACAGTTGTTTGTATGGGACTCTAAGTGTGAAGAGAGTTTCCAGACCCTTAAGAATAGGTTGACATCAGCACCAGTTTTAGTGTTGCCCGATCCTAGTAAACCTTTCATAGTATATTACGATGCTTCCAAGCAAGGTTTAGGTGGAGTGTTGATGCAAGATGGTAAGGTAGTGATTTATGCTTCTAGGCAATTGAAAACCCATGAGAGGAACTACCCTACCCATGATCTAGAGTTAGGAGCTGTGGTGTTTGCCTTAAAGATTTGGAGGCATTATCTGTATGGAGCGAAGTTTGAGGTCTTTAGTGATCATAAGAGTTTGAGGTATCTCTTTGATCAAAAGGAGCTGAATATGACGCAGTGTAGGTGGATGGAATTTTTAAAGGATTATGAGTTTGATCTAACCTACCACCCAGGAAAGGTCAATGTAGTGGCCGATGCCTTAAGTAGAAAAACCTTGCACATCTCCGCTTTGATGGTTAGGGAGATGGATCTAATTGAGGAATTTAGAGACATGAGTTTAGCTTGGGAAGTTACCCTTAAAAGCATTAGGCTTGGAACCTTGAAGGTTACCAACAGTTTGATGGATCAAATTAGAGAGGGTCAGAAGTTAGACAAGTTTCTCTTAGATCAGCGAGAGTTGTTTGCGCAGGGTAGAGACCTTAGTTTTAAGGAAGGAAGTGATGGAGTCTTGAGGTTCAAAGATAGAGTCTGTATACCAAATGTCCCAGAGCTTAGAAAGTTTATCCTTGAAGAAGGACATAGGAGTGGACTGAGTGTGCACTCAGGTGCCACTAAGATGTATCAGGACTTAAAGCGCATGTTTTGGTGGCCTAGGATGAAGAAAGATGTGGCTGAGTTTGTGTATACTTGTTTAGTGTGTCAAAAGGCTAAGATAGAACACCAGAAGCCATCAGGAAAGTTACAATCGTTAAGTATCCCAGAATGGAAGTGGGACAGTATTTCCATGGATTTAGTGTCTGGACTCCCTAGGACTCCAACTGGTTTTGATGCTATATGGGTTGTCGTAGATAGACTTACTAAGTCCGCCCATTTCATCCCGATGAACATGGAATACTCTTTGGAAAAGTTGGCTAAGCTGTACATCAGGGAGATAGTTAGGCTACACGGTGTACCTTCTAGCATAGGCTACACGGTGTACCTCTAGGTTTTGGAACAGTTTGCAAGAGGCTTTAGGAACCAAGCTTAGGCTAAGTTCAGCTTATCACCCTCAGACTGATGGTCAGTTTGAGAGAACCATCCAGTCCTTAGAGGACTTTTTGAGAGCTTGTGTGCTAGAACAGTCGGGTAGTTGGGAGGAGATGTAGGACACCCTTGCTAGGGCCGGAGATAGTCCAGGAAACAACAGAAAGGATCGGGATGGTTCAGGAAAAGATGAGAGCGGCATAGAGTAAGCGAAAGAACTACCATGACAAAAGGAGGAAGGCGCTCGAATTCCAGGAAGGTGATCATGTGTCCTTAAGAGTTACTCCAACAACTTCGGTTGGTAGAGCGATGAAAGCAAGAAAGCCATCTGTTATCATGAGATCTGAGTCTTTCCAACCTTGGTGAACAAGTGTAGAATCTTCGAGGATGCTTACGAGGCCAGGATTGCAAGCCGCAAAAGTTCAGAGATCCAGAGCAGTAAGGACGAAGATCAGAAGAACGAGGTGAGACAATGTCATCGGCAGAGACTTCAAGCAGAATGGCAAGGAATCACAGTTCTCAGCTGGTAAGCCTAAGGATTGGGATTCTCCTAAACATTTCAGATGTGGAAAATATGGAGAAGGTCACTATGCCCATCAATGCAAGGAGCCGAACATCATCTGTGTCGAGTGTGGCAAATATGGTCACCTCAGCAAGAACTGTAAATGAGAAAAGTCAGAACCACAGGGTGCTAGTAGGAATCAGAGTGAGCATGCGGAAGCATAGTGGAGCTGGAGCCTCCAAGTCCATGTAATCAACCCAACCTATGCGCCTAATTGATGAAAGTTTAACCAGTTAAGGTGATAGAAATTTCGATGACGAAATTTTTATAAGGGGGTGAAATTGTAACACCTCAAGATTCACCCTTATGTTTATATGTGTTAGTTCTGGTGTATATATGTTTGATATTTATATATGTGTATATATTATTGTATATGATAATATGTATATTAACATATGATTATTTACATTAATATGAGATTGCGTCTCTTAATGTTTGATTTTATATGTTAATATATGATATGTGATTTTATTAATAATAAGAGATTAAGAATGATATGATAAGATATCGTGTGATTTAGTATTTAAATAGAGATAGTATTATTCTTAGATTTTATCCCCTCAACCAATCAGATTTGAGTCCTTATCAATATGAGATCGTCCTCTTTTTGTTTATATCTTAAGATCTTATCAGAATCTCCTAAGATCCTATATAGAAATAACTACCAAATCTGTCGCTAAACTTACATCAAACTTTTGACCATCTTTGAGTCCGATTTAGAATTCGATCATTAGGTATTATTTTGTAGATATTTCTCTGAGCTTTCTAACAATACCAAGAACGCCATGATCGGAAACTGGTAGCTCAAGTTATGGTCAAAATACCGAACTGTATACAGTTTGGGATGAAATAGGAACCCATTATGACCCAAACTCATATATATACCATTAGACTCGACCTAAACCTAGTTTACACGACCCCAACACTCATAAAACTGCCTCCCTCCTTCCTCTTTGAATCCTTATGGTTTTTCTCCCTAAAACTCTTTCTAGGGAACCCGTTCTTGCACCGTTCTTGACTGCTTCTTGATAGGAGAACATCGCTACGAATAGAGGTTCGTTGTGCTTTCTATTTGGGACTTTAGAAAAGGTAAAATTCGTGCACCTTGTCCCTTGTGTTCTTTCTTTCAAGTTCTTGATCTCTTCCTTTTGATTTCTTGATATTAGAGTTGAACCAAAGTGTCTCTTTGGCGTCCTTGAGGTCGTAGACAAGCGCTAGTGAGACAAGACCTTAGTGGATCTTCTTTCTTCTTTGAAACGTGAACCTCGTACCAGGTATGGGAGAAGAATAGTGTATACACCAGGCTAGGGAGTAGCGTAAGATGAGGGGTTCTCATAGCCCCGTTTATTGTCGTTATAATGTATTGATGCCATGATCAGCCTGGTTGTATGACCGAATTGTTTATATGTTTAATTGGATTAATTGGTATGCATATTTGTTATAATTGTTGAGTTGTTCGTGATGTGGTATGCCTATTGAATTGTCTTAGGCCATGAGTTTTGGTTGAATTGGTATGAATACCCATGATTATGAATGTTGTTGTTATGACATGGATTATATTGATCACATTGACTGATATGTTGTTGATGATGATGTTACCGTTATGTTGAATATGTTAATGAGACTCTAATTGACTTAATTAAGACTCTTAGTTAACATAGAAATGAAGGGATTAATTCCCCAAGCTTCATAAGACATGAACTATGTTGTTTTAGTTAAAACCCTAGGATATGATTTGATAGAATTAGGGAGCCTAAACTCCAAGATCACGTTAAATTCTGCCCAGAACGGTATGGCCCAGCCCAAAAGCACGATCGTGCTAAACAGGGAGCACAACTGTGCTCCTAGCTAAATTTTGGAAAATAGGCCGCGTGTGACACCCTAACTCGGGTCATCATATGGTTGCCCGTTTGCGGAAATAAAACTTAATTTGCTGGTTACTTTCGGAAAATAATGTTTTCTCAACGTTTATCTTTTCAAAATATGGTGATAAAATTTTTTCTTCTTTTTAACCTCATAACAACAACAACGTAATCAAATCACACTTAAATACATAAGGTATATAAGTCATACAACTATATTGCCTCATATATTTTCACACCTAGATCATTATCAGTTTAGTTTGTTCTCATAACATAATATAACATAATAGGACCTAAGCTGGTCGTAACTAACAGACACTACAACTGATAGAAGCAGCAACAGCATGCCCCAAACTAGACAGCCTTCTTCTTCTTCTTGTAGAGATCATACCCCTTATGCGGTTCTGATATATTTGTAAGGGTGAGACGCTAATAGATGGATTTAACACAATAACTAAATGTGCGACACAAAAGAAGGCACATACACATATACATGTTTATAACAACATAAGCATCCATATTATAGCATATAGTTTATCAATGGGTTCCACACCCCAAACATCAACGTTAGAAAACTATGCATGAACACTTCAATACATCATCTAAACATTCACACTTAATCTCCGGAGATCCCCAACGTCATCTAAAATAAGCCGATCAAGCTTGATTGCCAAAAGAGGCACGTCGATTTTACCACAGCCCACTGTACGGCACAGTGAGAATGTCGATTTATGGTTTTTCATTGTATGTCGATTACCTAAAGGCACAATGAATACGTCGATTACATGAATATCATAAGATACCATGATTAACTCGGTAGGCATGTCCGCCGAATATGAATGTAAACATTTTGTTCTCGTCATTTTTCTTTGAGTTCAATCTTTCCTTTGCCGAAGCTCAAAGCTCGCGACCAACAGAGTTTTAACATTTTAAAACTTTCATTAATAACACGGGACTTCAAAGTCTGAGTGCTCAATCACGAAACCCCTAGACCGAAGCATCAATCATAGGTTCGTGGTAATAGAAACATCATTTATATTTTATCGTCGTTTATTACGTCCTGAAGTAGACACACCGTCTACTAAACACCAAGTCTATAACGTCATAAGAACACTAGCACCTCGACATCTCGGTTACTAGGTTCCATATCGTCGTTTACAACATTTTTCGTTCTGTGAAAAACAAATCCAAAATAAGATCTCCGCAACTTATCCAAGTTACCGGAAATACGTCATTGAGTAAAACTCATTTACAGAAAATCCTTTCTACTTGAAATTCGTTTGTAAAACGTCAAATCATAGAAAAATCCACTTTCCTTTGGAAACTCAATTTTCCCAAAATAACGTCAAATCATCAAGAACTCTTTTACTGAAACTTCAATTCTAAAAAAATAAATCAATTGAGATGAAATCTCTTTTCAAAATAAGTACGGCTGTTTTTAAAGTCCCCACCGTAAATAATTTCGAAACTTGCCGTCGTTTAGCATTTTCAAAGAAAATGTTTTTAAGTCAAACTTTGACCTTTCTTCTAAAATAATTTTCTTATATAATAATTAAGTTATTTTCTAAAATTAATTTCACAAAATAACTTTTTATAATATTACGGAATTTCTTACGTAAAAATCAGCGGTACAAAATAATTTCACGGTTACGTCCTTATCGTGACTCATAAATTTCTTTTACACTAATAAATCATTAAAATAATAATATTTTCAATTAATTCTTATTTTCTCACATAATTATTTAAATCATAATATCTTCCAATATTTCTCAATTAACTATTGAATATTCCTCGTAAAGTCTTCTTAAAGCTTTTATCTGATTAATTGATTGGGCACTGACCACTGTCAGGCTTCTCAAACAACAATCAACAACATCATCATAACAATATTCTCAGGCAGATCATGCATCACAACATCATAATATATATTGTAGATAAACCATTAAATGCAGATAACCAATCACAAATAAAGATAGCACAACTCAAATAACTTAAACAACTCAAACCAAATTAAACAAGCACCACAATCACATATAAATAATACCGACCGCACACTAATCACATACAGTTATTGGGAAAAATCCCTCAGGTAAGCTCCCCTTACCTCTTGTAGAATGACAAGCTCCGATTTTCGGTCTTGACACGGTTTCGGGAAATCTGCGACACACGTACACGTCAGAAAACACTAACCTTCAACAACCACAAATCCACCAATAAAAAACAAGTAAATGAATCACCTAATCCTCTAAGCTAGGTCATGGCCTCCTTAGGGTTTTGTGGCTCAAAATCTCTAAACTTGCTTAAGTCATGGATTAATGATCCTAATGCACTGAAGACTTTAAAACACATGATTACTAACAAAGATTGAAACCAAAAATCTCCAAGTCCATCAAGGTATATTTTTGGTCTTGAGTCAAAATAAGACTAAAGGATTTTGTTTGATAAACCAACTTGGATTTATTAAGCATACATACTAATAGGATGATTACCAAGATCATGGATGAAAACCTTGAATACAACTCATCAAATCTCTCCCCCCAGGGTTCGGCCATCAAGAGACATAGAGTAAGAATTTTCATTTTGATTAGCTAACATGGATTAGAGTGTATAGACATACATGTCACATGAACTATATGATCATACATGACAACATATGAACAAAACTCCTACCAAACCCATCCTCCTAGGTTCGGCCATAGCTAGTTTATTAGGAAGGAATTTTTTGATTACTACATGCCCTTGGATTTAGATAGTATGCATGATATCAAGAACATAGTAAGTGGTTTCAACATCATGAGATTTTTCTAGAATTTGTTATGAATTTTCAAAGTTCTAGATCTAGAAACTTAAAAGTGATGAACATAGATGAAATAGACTATGAATCATGAAACTTATTGAAGAACATAGGCATGATTAGGGAAGGAGAATAGGATTCACCTCTTGAAGATCAAAAACAAGTGAAGATCCATGGACTTGCTTCACAAAATCAAGCTTTGCTTCCAGTATCGTAGCAAATACGATAAAACATTATTCATCTCGTTCACGAATTAAAATTAGGTTTTCTGAGTAGTAAACTTTTACTGTCAGTGAAAACACAAAACGACAGACAGGTTTCCGCCTGAATTTCCTACCAAAAACTTTCCCGTAACCTTATAAAAATAAGTATAACATGGAAATGACCATGGTTTATCCAAAATCATTTTCTAAGTCTCGGATAAAAATATATATGCTTATATATTTATTACCGATATTAAAAAGCAGCGAAAAGTCAGGGTGTTACACCGCGCATTGAGCAGGGCCGTGCGGGACAGTGAGCACGACCGTGCTCCACTTAAGTGGCAGCACGACCGTGCTGGGGGTTTAGTACGCTCGTGCTTCCCCCTACTGGTCAGAACTTAAGATTAATGAATTAAAGGGGTGTTTACCCCAATTATCCCCAAATGATGTAATAATACACTAATCAAATGATAACAAGTTAGATAACTTAATTAAAGATTAATTAAGATAACAAATTAAGACTGATAAGCTGGTTAAGCCGGTACCCGATGGGTTATAGCACGTTGTCACACTTTGGTGCTTTTTGGCTAAAGTGCTCTCGATGCTTTTTAGTCGAGATGTTGTTATGTTGGACCTTGGTGCTTTTTGGACAAGGGGGCCTTGACCCCACGGTGTGGGTCTAAGGTGTTAATGTTGATGTTGGTGATAAGTCTTGGGTGCTTTTAGGCCCAAGCAAAGGAGGTGGTTTCCTTGTGTGTTGTTGTGCCATTTGCATAGAGCATTGGAGTTGATGTTGAGGGGGATGTTCAACATAGGGGAGGTCGTCCTGGTTATGATGATCTGGCCCAAGTCTCAGGTGGTTCACCCATGGTTTGGTGAACCGTGCGCCCCCGAGGTGGAGTATCCAGTTATGATACGTCGGCTATCCAAGGGGTTCCTCCATGGTTTGGGGAACTGCCAGTGTTGGTGCTTTTTGGCCAATACGGATATGTAACTCCGAAGTTGACTTCTTGAGTTAGTTGGACCCACATGCATTGATGGAGTAGTGGAGTAAGGTTGCATTGTATCGCATAGCATATGTTGGATGATTAACATGTTGTTATGGTATTATATGGTGATGTATAAATATTGTATGTTGTTATATTGCTATGCCATGCTATGATGTATGTTCAAATTATTCCCTATTCCCATGCCGTTGTGTTTACACGATTTCTTACTCCCTGTTTTCCTGTTTCTGTTGTTGCATGTATTTCCTTATGCAGAGGATGGTGAGCAGCCAGCGGATGAGTGACTCTGAGGAGCCGCAACACTAGTTTGAATGCTGACTTATAGTTGTTAGTTTTGTCAGTTGTTTAGTTTGTTTTCGTGATGTATCCGGATTTAGCTCTGTATGTGAAATCGGGGTTGGGTTTTTCTTTATTCGTCTTGTTTATGTTTTACTGTTTTAAAATTTTTATTTCCGTGTTGTTTTACTTGAGATGTGAAACCTTTTTATCCAAGTTTTTTATTTTTTTCAAATAAATGCATGTTTTATAATTACCTCTTTTAAGTAAATGTTTTATATTAACATGCGCGGTAGAAGGGTGTCACAATACCTTCATTGTCATCTTCTTCGTTTCTTCTAAAAGTGAAGGTAAATCATCATCTTTTATGTCGTAACTCTATTCATTATGTTTCTCGTATTATCTTTCGTTTCGTGTGCCGGAATCCGATTCCGTCTTCGATTTTGAACTCGTAGTAACGTATGCTTCGTAACGTGATGTCTAGGTTAATTTTCGGAGGTTTGGAAACCTTGCTCCCTTGCATGGCAGAATTGAAGGTGTAGTGGGAGTGTTTGTTTCGAGACGTCGGTACAATTGTACACAAGATGAGGGGGAAGAAATTCCAATTATCGGGACTATTGACATATATAAAATATGAACATTTACATGTGTGGGGATTCTCAACCCCTGTTGGTTGTTGGTTGATAATATGATATATGGTAGCATGCTTAGTTGATTACGTGATATATGATTATTCTTTTATTTCTCCATTGATTATATGATGTTATTTTGTTGATAATATTGTACTATGTGTTGTTGATATATTGATGTGTGGTGGATCAATATTGGCGATACTTTGGAGATGTTTGATATGAAACTAGGTTGATAGCTTGATTAGGAAATTATGATGTCATGTGGTGATATTGAGGTGTTAGACGGAAAGGTGGTGTGAATTTATGTAGTGATGGATGCATGTGCATATCATTGCGGTGGTCAACCTTGTGGGTAGTCGCAATAGTTGTTTGAGCGGTTACTAATATGAGGTTGATGTTGGTGTATTGTGAACGACTACAATGAAAGTTGGATAGTTTTCACAAGGGGCCGTATGACTAGCTACGATAATCTGTTTGAGTGACTATCATACGAGGTCGGATAATACTGGTGCATAGCTGGGCTATCGTACAAGAGGTGTATCTGTGTATCTGTACACGGAGGGGCCGTGTGAATAGTTGCAATAGCTGTTTGAGCAATTGTCACATGAGGTTGAGGTGGACTATCAGGAGCGACCAAGATGACGGAACTCATGTTGGTGACGTAGGAGTTAGTAGCCCAACTGCCGACTGATGTTGTTGTCGAATTGGCCAAGCATGCATGTAGGACCAGTTATGCATTAGAATAAGTTATGATCTTAGTTACTGAGATATCGAGGTTGATTGGTATGATAATGATATTGGGAGGCTGTTGTGTTTGTTTATATGCAAGTTGATAAGTAGTATTTTATGTTGTTTCCCCTTTATGATCATTAGAGTTTCTTACCTCCTGTATATCTCTGTCTCTATGTTTCTGTTATGTTGGTTCGGTTCGTGATTTGAAGACGGAGATGAGCTTTTAGCTAGTGCGGTGACAAAAAAGGTGATGAGAATGCTAACGTCTCTCACAAGGACTTTCAGAGGTTAAGTTGAGTCTTTTATTAGTTATACCACGGCCAGTGGAGTGTCTGTATTGCATATGACATTGCTTCTGTGAACTCTGATATGTTGTATATATGTTTTATTGATTTAAAATACATGCTGTAAATGTTTTAAAAAAATTTCTCATATTATTTTGTTACATGCATCTGCATAATGTGGCGCATGAAAAGGGGTGTCCCATTTAGTGGTATCAGAGCAGTTCGGTTCTAAAACGGATTGTGGGGTTATGTCCGATTAGAATCGAGAACTTTGATATACAACATGTTGTTACTGGCAGTGTTTAGTTGGACCCTCATCGGGTGTCAACTAGGTTTAAGGGTTGGGTAGAGTGTCCGTATTGCGAGTTATCTGTTGTTTCTACGTCGAGAGACAATGGAACCTATGGTTTGTGGAAATCGAAATAGTAGATGTGGTGGAGCGGCTAGAAATAGAAGTGGAAATGGAGAATCTTCTAGCTCGGAAGGAGAAAATAAATTAGTAAAGTTTGTGTTTTTGATAGTTGTATCAAAGTGCGAAGCGGAAGCCTATAGAACTTTGGTATGAACCTTTGATGTTGCGTGTAACCCCTGCAAAATTTCAAGGGCGAAATTTCTTTTAAGGGGGGTAATAATGTAACATCCCGATTTTTAGGGTGTTGTTTTACGTAAGAGGAACATGTTTAAGACTTGGATTATATAGTAAAGAGATGGATTATGGTCTAGAGACCTTTGCATGACATGTACGCAGCCTTATCGAGGGAGTTGGAACGTAGGAACAAAACTAGGGTTTTCCGGTTAGCGTCTTTGAGACGTCTGAGTGTGAAATAAGAATTTTGGAGTTAGAGTTGAGATTATACCTTTTTGATGGTTTTAGGTTGTTTATTAGGTCCTAATGAGCCTATATCTCAAATTTGAGCGCAATCGGACGTCGAACGGACCCTAAACACAAAGAGTTGACTTTTTGTCAGAAGTCAACGCTCGAGCGTGGGTGTATCCATGCTCAAGCGCCCAAGTCAACTAGACAGGGGCCATGCTTTGACTTGCCACGTGTCATCAGGGCTTACGTGGCAACCAGTGAGTGGATGCATGGTGCGGTGGCTTTCCACACTCAAGCGTGGCAATTCCCACGCTCAAGCGTGGAATTCCTCACGCTTGAGCGTGGCTGCGTGGCTTTGCAAAATAAAAGCCTAAGTGACTTAAGTCACTTAGGCATCATAAGCAAAAAAATAGAGAGCAGTGCGCGAGAGAAACTGAGAGAATAGAGAGGAGAGTCTAGAGAGAGGAAGAGAGAAAATCTAGAGAGAGAGAGGAGTTCTAGTGTGAGAACGAGGTGCTCGATCCTCCCGTTGCGATTCCGGTTACACCGTTGTGTTCGTGATGGCGATACCTTCATTGTCCTCTTCTTCGTTTCTTCTAAAAGTGAAGGTAAATCATCCTCTTTTATGTCGAAACTCCGTTCGTTATGTTTCTCATATTATCTTTCATTTCGTTTGTCAGAATCCGATTCCGTCTTCGATTTTGAACTCCTAGTAACGTATGCTTCGTAACGTGATGTCTAGGTGAATTTTCGGAGGTTTGGAGACCTTGCTCCCTTGCTAGAAGAATTGAAGGTGTAGAGGGAGTGTTCGTTTCGAGACGTCGGTACAATTGTACACAAGGTGAGGGGGAAGAAATTCCAATTATCGGGACTATTGGCATAAAATATGAACATTTACATGTGTGGGGATTCTAAACCCCCATTGATTGTTGGTTGATAATATGATATATGATAACATGCTTAGTTGATTATGTGATATATGGTTATTCTTTTATTTCTCCGTTGATTATATGATGTTGTTTTGTTGATAATATTGTACTATGTGTTGTTGATGTATTGATGTGTGGTGGATCAATATTGGTGATACTTTGGAGATGGTTAATTTGAAACTAGGTTGATAGCTTGATTAGGAAGTTATGATGTCATGTGGTGATATTGAGGTGTTAGACGGAAAGGTGGTGTGAAATTATGTAGTGATGGATGCATGTGCATATCATTGTGGTGGTCAACCTTGTGGGTAGTCGCAATAGTTGTTTGAGCGGTTACTAATATGAGGTTGATGTTGGTGTATTGTGAACGACTACAACGAAAGTTGGATAGTTTTCACAGGGGGCCGTATGACTAGCTACGATAAGCCGTTTGAGTGGCTATATATGAGGTCAGATAATACTGGTGCATAGCTGGGCTATCGCACAAGAGGTGTATCTGTGTATCTGTACACAGAGGGGCCGTGTGAATAGTTGCAATAGTTGTTTGAGCAATTGTCACACGAGGTTGAGGTGGACTATCCGGAGCGACCAAGATGATGGAACTCATGTTGGTGACGCAGGAGTTAGTAGCCCAACTACCGACTGAACGTTGTTGCAGAATTGGCCAATCATGCATGTAGGACCAGTTATGCATTAGAATAAGTTATGATCTTAGTTGTTGAGATATCGAGGTTGATTGGTATGATAATGATATTGGGAGACGGTTGTGTTTGTTTATATGCTTGTTGATAAGTAGTATTTTTTGTTGTTTTCCCTTTATGATGATTAGAGTTTCTTACCTCCTGTATGTCTGTCTCTATGTTTCTGTTATGTTGATTCGGTTTGGGATTCAAAGACGGAGATGAGCTTTTAGCTAGTGCCGGGACGAGTAAGGTGATCATAATGCTAACGTCTCTCACGAGGACTTTCAGAATTGAAGTTGAGTCTTTTATTAGTTATACCACGACCAATGGAGTGTCTGTATTGCATATGTCATTGCTTCTGTGAACTCTGATATGTTGTATATATGTTTTATTGATTTAAAATACATGCTGTAAATGTTTTAGAAAAATTTCTCATATTATTTTGTTACATGTATCTGCATAATGTGGCGCACGAAAAGGGGTGTCACAGTCCACAACTATTATGTGTATCAGATAGCAGGCCAATTAAGGGTTTAGTTCTCTTAACACCCCCTCATGTGAAAACAAATTCAGATAAGTGTAGTTCACATGTTCACTAATATCAATCAAGATGAAATTATTCACCAAAAGGGTACATCTGTAAATACAATACAAAATTTGCTAACATTTTGAAGTATACTGCAAATGTAGAGATGCTTGCTTCTTCCAAACTAGCATCAATAGGTTTGTCCACCATTGAAACGTATTCATCGTACCAAAAAAACCCTGTACAGAGGTGAAAATGATTATAAGAGAAAAACTTCATTTATTTTATAGATCACTCCAAAAGTCATTATGTAATTAGATTTAAATAAAACAAATAGAACTTCTTGCCTTTGTCTAACACGTCTTTTAGCCTTGGCAAGTAAAATTTTGTCTACAACCATGTAAAGATCCAATTAAAATCCCAAAATGAGAAATCGCGAAGCTACCCAATATGTTTGCTCTTCAACCCATGCGAGAATCTCTTCGAATATTTTGAAACATATGTTCTGCCAGAACAAAGCAATTTGATAAATTATCAAATGGATTGCAGTTCAATGATATCAGTAAATAGACAACCAACCAATTTATGCCCACAAAAAAGCATGTACGCTGCACTTATGAGAGAAATTGAATGAAACTTGAGTTTAAATTTTTTTTTTTTTATAAACAAAGAGTATGTATATATTTATAAGAAGAACCAATTTTTATTTTTTTTTTGATAAATCAAAATTGAAATAATAGAAGCACTAGGGGTGCTCAAGCCCAATTACAAAGACCCCCAATGGAACCATTACATAAGATATTTACACAAAGGACCATATCCCCCAATCTAAAACAAAAGTAAAGGTCCCAACTACATTAAGACCACAAAAACAATGTCCCAACACCAAACATAGACTACCAGTATTCCTCAATAGGCCCCTTGATCGACAAAAATGCCATACTACCATCAAAGCTCTACTTGGCAAACCAAGGATACCAACACTAAAGCCGCAAAATATAGACGCCCAGGTTGTCAAAAATAATAGGAATTAGTGCATCATTAAGGAGAGAACTAAAAGCCAAACCACGCAGCACTCATCATAGCAAGCGAGAAGGTGTTTCACGGTAGACACAGACAACCAGGTACACTCTTAGTGTGTGTTTGGATGAGGTATTTCAAAATTTCAAGGAATTTGAAATACCATAAAATACCCTATAAAATCCCTTTATTTCTAAAATCCTTCATATTTAATATCCAAACAAAGTATTTTAGAGTGACCCTCTTAAAATACTTCACCCTCTACAAATACCCCATCCAAACACACCATTAAGTAACTTATTTTCACTTGGCAATGAAACAAAACCCACTTTGTACATCAATTTAGCCTTGGAAAGGAAAACCCACTCTGTACCCTATCCAAAAAACATAAATTGTGAGAACGAATTTTCTAATTGTATCTACACCTTTTAGTTGCAACTATAAATTGATATTTCTGAACCCAAATTGATATTACAGGACAAGGATCTGGCGAGTGTGATGCAAGAAATTCTTTGTAAGTTAAAGGGAGCATCAAGGTTTACAAAACCGGACCGGCCATCGAACCGGTGAAGGCAGCGGTTCGAGGTTCAATGGTCCAACCGAGGTTGAACCGTGGTTGAACCGGTTATAATTAAATAATATTATTTTAATTTTTAATATAATATTTGTAACAATATTAAACAAAAAAACAACATAACAACTAAAATTATTAAGCACAATTTTTTTTTATTTTGAAATTAAACTAAATAAATATAAAAATATATGTTAAAATCATCTTCATAGGGAAAACCAACCCAAAATCTACAACTAGCCCACATATGTTAGAAAACAAAAGAATTGGGTTTTGGCTAAGATGTCCCAAATCCTTTTATACTAATTTTTTATTTTTTTTCTAAGAAACCGGTTCTGACCGGTTCTGACCGGTTCACTACCGGTTATTACCGGTTTTACCGGTTTTGAACCGGTTTTCCGGTTTTTCCACCGGTTCGATGCTAGGCCGGTTTTCCCTGTGGACCGGACCGGCCAAGGTCCCGGTTCCCGGTCGGACCGGCCGGTCTGGTCCGGTTTTCAAAACCTTGGGGAGCATACATGGATTTGAAACTTGGAAACAACAGGGAGTGGATGAGGGTTCAAACATTTGATTGTAGTGTGTGGGTTTAAGTGTAATATGTGGTTTTACATATCACACGTGGCTGTGATGTGTGTTCTAAAGAACCCACATGTCCCAATTTTTTTTTAAACACTCAACTTTAAACAGACACACACGATAGTGTTGTGTTGTATGGATAAGAAGAATTTTTTTTTAAGAAAGGAAAGTTGTTTTTTTTAACAAATTATAATCCTCAAGTGAACTATAGATAAGTCCACTGTTTACAATGAGAAGTTTTTGTGTTCGGTGAATCAGTGGAGAGCATTATCTCTTTCAGATTTTATTTTTATCAACTTTTATAGTGTTTGTTGTATTTTATTTTATTTTTTTGTTAAGTTTTCTATTAATTATTTCTTTACGAAAAATATATGTTTTACAAATGACATTACATTATTATTAAAAATATATATTTACAAATGACATTTCAAAAAATATATTGTCGTTATTTTTTAAGATTTTATGGCCAACTCTTAATTTAGTTTGATAGAAAAATTGTTTAATAATAATTATTTAAATTACTCTCTTACATTCCCATAATTTACTTTTTTCATGTATATTGTTTTAATGATGACGATTAATCACATATTTAATCAACTATTTATAATGAATAACAATAATTATTAACTTAAAAATTGTTGTATATGATCAAAGAACTATATAATTTTTCTTTAAAAAGTATTGTATCTTATATATTAACAAAATTAAAATATTTTATAAAAATTTACGGAAGCCAACATTTACCCCGTGCATGGCACGGGTTCAATACTAGTTAACTGATACTGATGAAAGCATATATGAATATCTTGAAGATGAATTATCTTCAGAAGAAACAGAATCCGAATAATACTTATATAAAAATAATAGTAGAAAAAAGTAAAAAAAGAAACTGAAGCATATATAGATACTGGAGCAAGTATTTGTCTAGCAACAACAGCATTGTTTGACAAATGGGAAAAATTAGAAAAACCAGTCAAAATACAGATAGCAGATGGATCAATACATCCACTACATTGGGTGGTGATAAGAATTACACTAATTATACAAGAAAAATTATTTATAGTACCAACAATATATCAACAAGATACAAGCGTAGATATGATTATTGATTTTTTAAGATTACATGCACCCCTTTCCCAGTATCTAGACTATATATCTCTAAAGACACCATATATTTATCAAAAGCAAAAGAGAGAAATAATTAATATCTCAATTATTCATTCTTCTGAATGTATTTATTCTAAGAAATCCGAGTTTCGTAAGCTGAATCGTGATAAGTTAATCAAAGAAATATGTTTAAAAATGTGCCATGTATTAATAAATCTAGAACCAAATATAAGAATTTCAGCTTATATAGAAGAACTTCTAAACAAAGTATGTAATGAAAATCCACTAGATGCAAATATTAATAACAAAAATTCTGAATTAACTGTATTAAAATTAAAAGACCCAAAAAAAGAAGTAAAATGTAAACATATGATTTACACAAAACAAGATAGAGATGAATATGCAAAAGATATTGAAGAAATGTGCAAAAAAGGATTAATTAGGCCATCAAAAAGCAAACATTCACCACCAGCCTTTTATGTAGAAAATCATAATGAAATAAAAAGATGAAAAAGAATGATGGTAATTAATTATAAACAAATAAATGATGCAATGGAAGGTGATGCTTATTTTCTTCCAAGAAAAGATTTAATTATTAAACGAATTAGGAATATGAATTGGTTTGGTACCTTTGATTGTAAATCAGGATTTTATCAAATTAAATTATCTGAAGAATTTAAAGTATTAACAACTTTTAGTTGTCCTCAAGGTCAATATGAATGGAATATACTTCCAATGGGAATGAAGCAGTCACCAGGAGTTTTTCAACGAAGAATGGATTCAATACTCAAGGAATTTAAAGATTTTTGCCTTATATATATTGATGATATCTTAGTCTTTACTAATAAAGATTTGGATGATCATTTTAACAAACTGAAATTAGTGCTCAATAAATGTTTAGAACATGGAGTAGTCTTAAGTAAGAAAAAAGTGATATTAGCTCAAAACAAAATAATTATTTAGGACTAGAAATTGAGAAAGGAAAAATTATAATGCAAAAACATGTGCTAGAAAAATTAAGGAATTTTCCTATCAAATTAAAGGATAAAAAAGAATTACAAAGATTTCTTGGATTATTAACATATATTTCCAGTGAAGGTTTTATTAAGGATCTCGCAGGTGAAAGGAAAGCACTTCAACAAAAATTAAAGAAAGATGCCCTTTGGTCTTGGACCAAGGAAGATGAAGCAATTATCGAAAAAATGAAATTAATATGTCAGGATCTTCCGAACTATATCATCCATCGGATGATGATCTAATTATTATAGAAACTGATGCATCAATGACTGTTGGGGAGGAGTCATGAAAGCAAAGCCCCCATGGCCAAAGAAAGATTTACTATGTCGATACGCATTTGGAACCTTTTCAGATAGCGAAATTAATTATCCAACACATGAAAAAGAAACTCTACCACTAATCCGAATGTTAGAAAAACATCAGATCTATGTACTAGATAAAGAATTTATTGTTCGGACTGATTCAACCTATGTTTCAGGTTTCAAAAAAATTAATCACAAAGGAACCTATAAGCAAGGGAGATTAATCCGATGACAAATGAAGTTATCTGAATATAATTATTCAATTTCTCATATTAAAGGAGAAAAGAACGTCCTTGCAGATATTTTATCAAGAGAATGGAGCGAGGCACATCAGAATTATTAAAGCAGTAGTACTAGTTCAAAAAAGCACTCGAAGAACAGAAGTTAAGAGAATTAGATTTAATTAAATCAGATTTAAAAGTACTGGAACTCCAATTGGAAGCAGAAGGACTTCTGGAAAGAAGAATCCCAAATGAGATCAAAGAAGCAGCACGAAAGGAAACATATAAATGGTACGTTGTCTTTAACGGCCCAATGCCAGGAATCTATGATGATTGGTACAAAGAAGCCCCACATTGTCAAGGAATATCAGGAGTTCATCATCAAGCATTTCCGACTAAAGAAGAAGCAAAAAAGGCTCTGAGAATTTCTCGAGAAAATGAAAAAGCAAGAATAGGAAAAGAAGTCCAAGAAGCAGGTAAATAAATTTATCTCGGACCAAGGACTTACTCGAAAACAGTACAAATAATAAAAATAGAAACAAAGAATCCAATGAAGATTCTAGGGAGAATTCCATCCTCCTTAGATAATTTCCCAATAATTACAAGAAAGAACCATGAATTACTAGTTCAATTTTCTGAAGAAAAATTTTATGAACATCTTGAAAGATTAATTAACTAGAACGAAAAAGAAATAATCAACTGTTTTATATGGTTGATAGAAATGTCTATGGACTTAAAACAATAATTACTCCAGGAGCTATGCCAGCTCTAGCATTCAATATGTTCCAATTTGGACTAATTGAGTGTATTTATCCAAGCAAGAGTCTCGAAATGATTAATCTGTTCCCACATTACTTCAAAGAAGCAGTTCAATTGTACAAGAAGAAGGTAGCTGGAGAAAGAACTATTTATTTAAAGTTCTACTCAGCATACCTAGACTTTCAAACAAAACAACCAGCCAAGCACTTCGCCTTCATTGGCATAAGCAACAATAATTTTCCACTAATGGATGAAGCAAGGAGAATCACGTATGATGAAGATGACATGACAACAATAATAGCTAATCAGATGGCAAGCATCTACGGACAGTACAATGCAATAGGACAAAATTCTTTTGTCAAAACCAATTACAAAGATCCAAATACTTTACTAGTAAGCAAAACACTCGGTAAAGTAATGAAAGAAAAAGACTTAAGCATCCTAACAAACTTTGAATTCCCATTCTATGCATTGGAAGGACCACAAATGAATTACAGGCCAGCTGTCTTAAGCAAGCTATGTGCATTAATTAAAGAAAGTAGGAATCATGAATGCGAAAGATGCACGAAAAGACAGATAATGACAGAAAGCACCAGCAAGCACCAGGAAGAAGACAGAGACTCAAATGAAGCAATAATTGAAGAATGACGTAAACACTGACGTCATCAAGCAGAATTATTAAACAATGACGTCATCAGTCAAATTATTGAACCAGATGTGAAGCAATCAATTATTTTCAGGGTTATTTTTGTAAAATAAGTCTTGTATGTATAGGCTATAAATAATTCTTCTTATGCTGAGGCAAATCAGAATTCAGAACCAGTTTTCCAAGTCTCACTTGTGTAATCTCTCTTTGAGAGTAGTCTGCTAAACTTTTGTGGTATAGCTCAGATGGTTGAGTGTCCATCCAACCCCCTTATGTAAAATAACCAAATACTAAATAAAGTCTCTCTTTCCTCAAATTATTCTAACAATTACTCTGAAACCAAATTAAAAGAAGAAACCAACGGAAACAGCAGTGGGCATAAGCAAATAATTTCAAAAATCAAAGATCAAGTATGATTACTAAGTCACTTTTCTTAAAACCAGGATTATTTTATGCAAAATAATGTCTGAAATAGATCAAATCGAAACAAGTAAAATAGAACACTTACAAATTACTGAAGAATATTGAAATTATGAAGGAAGTATCTTAATTAATCCAAAATTATTTAAGAAAATCCAGAAAGAAGATCTAGATCTAGTAGAAACAGCAAATATGGTAGGAACGAAAGAAAAATTAATAAATATACTAAATAAATTCAATCAAAAAGAAAATATAATATATTATGGAAAAATAATGAATGAATCACCAATAGATATATCTGAAACTCAAGGAAATACAAGTATTCAGTTAATAAGCAAAGAAAAAATTTCAGAATTAAAAAGAAATCTGAAGAACCAAGAACACATAAAGAAATTATGATATATCCATATAGGAGCAGTACAAGTTCTAATTAAAGCAACGTTCCAAGAAGGAATAAATTCACCAATCGAATTAGTTCTAAAAGATAATAGAATAAATGATCCAATGGATAAAATACTAGGCGTAATAGAAGGAAATTTAGCCTATGTAAAATTAAAGTTTGAAATTAGACCAATTATAGGAATCCATTAAATATTCAAAGACTAAATCAAGCATTAACCCTTGAACACAATTTTTTAAGGGAAACCCTAATGAAACCAAGAGATAAAATATTTTCAATTACATATTGTGTAAATTATGCACTAACAAACTCACACCATAGTATATCCTTCAGAAATAACGATAGAATATATATTCCAAGATTATTTGTAGACATGGGAAAAATATATTATCCAAAGAAAAATGAAATAACAGAATTAGGCACTTTTATAAGCAGACCAAGAATTCTCGAAATAGAATCAATTCCAAGACCAATTAATCTTCTAGAACAAAAAAGATCTAATGAAGAAAATGATATCATAAAATTATCTAATCAAGTAAAAGAACTGACCCTATTTGCAAAAAATAAAATATAAATAAAAGAGAAAAACTAAAACAATTAATGAAAGAATTTTACCTAAGAAAAGATAAAATAGATTTAAAATATGAAGAATTAAAACAAAAAGAAGAATTAAAACAAAATCATGGAGAAATTTTACTTAAGGAAAGATAGAGCTCAAACAGATATTAGAGACTTTACTGGAGCCCTGGATTACTATCTAGAAAGAGATCCAGAAAATAGAACTAGAAAATTAATTGAAAAACATCTAATAAGAAAAGAAAATGAACTAATTGATTTAGAAAATAAAGAAATAAAAATAAATATACAATATAGAAAAGGAATAAAAAATATAATGGAATGTATAAAGAAATTGGATCTTGAATCTTCAACCTTCTCTTCAAACTCAACTAATTACTTCAGAATTGAAACACCACCTTTTGAAGACAGTGAATAGAATAAAATGTATTTAGATGAACAAACATGTAAATAAATAATAAGTGTGTTACAATTAAACCTTCCAGTTGATTGTAAACGAATTATAATAAAGAAGATAAAAGAACAATTTTGGCAAGAAGAATACTACTTACACTGCTTAGATATAGAGATTGGATTTGAATATTTAGAAGAAATTGAATTAATTGAAGAACAAATATATTCTGATGATGAATACCGGTATTCAGAATAATGGATAAATAAATATTAAGCATACTGGTTATGAAATTACCAAAAGATTGTAAACAAATAATAATTAATAAACTAAAGCATCAACACTGGCAAGAAGAACTTTATCTAAAACAAGTCCAACGAAGAGTACAATTAACATTTTGTAAAGAAGAACGTAAGCATATAATTAAAGAATTATTAGAAATGGATGAATCTATAAGTATGTTTATGTATGAATATGGGTATGAATTATTTGGTGGCCCAAATTACGCATAAATACTACCCTAAAATTATGAACAAAACAAAAATTACAATAAAAATTATTGAAATTAATAGAATTAATAGGGTGGTACCATTTTGGTATCAGAGTTAAGCAAGTGAATGGACCAACAAAATATAGAAAAGTTTGTATATAGACTAAGTATGTTAGATTTAACTAATCAAAATAATTTAAGAAATCTAATACCAAGAATTAAAAGATGAAGCCACAAATGTATCTGAAAGACATATGAATTATCACTGTGAATATTGTGATTATAGAGAATACGACAGAGAAATAAAACTAATAAGAGTAATAATAAACAAATTAGAATCATAGATAGAATAATATTATTAAAAATATTTTTTACAAAAATACCACCGTATAAATACGGTTGTCCCATACAGAGTTGTCAAACTCAGATCTTAGAATAACACAGCTCGTATAGATAGCACATGGGCAACACATGCAATTTATTAATGTTAAGTGTTTGACATACGGATAAACAGGAACTATAAAACAATTGAATTAGAAACCTCTAAGAGGGGGGGCCTCAGATGATTCAGTTGAGTTTAGATGGGAAGAGGCTATATGTTACAAACTCACTCTTTAGTCAATGGGATAAACAATTCTATCCAGAGCTTGTAGAGAAAGGATCTCACATGTTACAGATTGATGTTGATACTGAAAATGGTGGCTTGAAAGTTAACCCCAACTTCTTTGTTGACTTTGGAGCTGAGCCTGATGGTCCCTCCCTTGCCCATGAGATGAGATATCCTGGTGGGGACTGCACTTCAGATATATGGATTTAGGCAGCCATGTCATAGTTCCATTGTAATAAAGTTATCTTTCATTTAGTTTTAGTTTCATCATCATAAACAGAGTTCTCTGTATAAATAAGTCCTGCTCACATCCAAGACTGGGGTCTCCTACTTATGTGAATATATGAATATAACACTGTACATTAATGACCTTACTTGGAACTCTATGATTAACAGTCACATCATGAATATGCCGCACCAAAAAAAAAAGAAACCTCTAAAATGAGTTTGATTATAAAGTGAAAAAATAATAATATATTAGCTAAAATTGATTGAGATCTCAATGTATTTTAATTAATCAAGATGAATATTTTCATATTTTTTAACTTTATATTTAAGCTTACTTTAGAGGAGTCGACTAATTAAAACCTATGATGAATGATTATATTAATCTTAGGTTCATTGGTTCTTACTTTTGGCATTGGTGAATCCACTCTGTTTGATAAAAACTAGCGGACAATGGATACACTAGCTGATAACGGATAACGGATAGGTTAGTTGATAGTGGATAGCGAATTAGCTAGCGTATTAGATTTGAAGTGTTTGGTAAGACTAGCGGTTGGACTAGGTGATAAATATAAAATGACATAAAAGAATATGTTTGCATTTTTTATATAAATTATATATATATATTATTTATTTTAAAATAATTATCACTTTTAACAATTTAATTTATTTTAAATTATTTATCATTTAAAAAATTAGAAAATTAATTTTAAATTTTAATATTAATTTAGTTTTAATTATTTTTAATAATTAAATGGAATAAATATAAATATAATTATATATTGACATGTCTTTTATATAACTTTATTTTTTATAGATAAAAATATATTTTATATTTTTGTAATCTTAAATATAAATCTAAGGCTCTATTTGGTAAAAAGTAGCTAATAGCGGATATCGAATAGCGGTTGGACTAGCTGATAAATGTAAAATGACATAGAAGGATATGTTTGCATGTTTTTTTTATACAAATTGTATATATATTCTTTATATTATTTATTCAAAATCATTATCACTTTTAAAACTTTAATTTATTTTGAATTATTTATCGTTTAAAAAAATTAAAAAATTAATTGTTAATTTTAATATTAATTTAGTTTGAATTGTTTTTAATAAATAAAATGGAATAATAAAAATAAAGTTATATACTGATATGATTTTTATATAATGTTTATTTTTTATAGATAAAAATATATTTTATTTTATTTTTACCTTAAATATAAATCTAAATAGTGAAATTAATTCTTATTTATATACTATGTTAAATGATTAGTATTTTATTTTATTAGTTAAGGATAAGTGAGGAATTTAATTATGATAGTATGGATAAAAATGGAATAAAAAATGATAAGCTATATGTTATAAGCTCAAATGCTACTTCAAGTAGAGTTTGGAAAAAACTCTACACGCTAGTGAAAAAAATGATATACGCTAATTTTAAAAACGGTTACCAAACGGGGCTACTTTTTCATCAGCTATAAGATATCCGCTATACACTAGCGGATTTGGCAAACCAAACAAACTCGAAATAGTGAAATGAATTTTTATTTATATATTATGTTAAATGATTAGTATTTTATTTTATTAGTTAAGGATAACTGAGGGATTTAATTAAGATAGTAGGGATAAAAATGAGAAAAAAATGATAAGTTATACGCTATAAGCTCAAACGCTGTAGCGTCTGGAAAAAAAGCTAAATGCTAATTTTAGTAACAGTTATCAAACGAGACTACTTTTTAATCCGCTACATGCTAGCGGTTTTGGTAAATCAAACAGACTCTTAATATCCGTAGACAAAAGATAATAATAGAAATACATATATCTTTATTATTAAAAGGAAGGTGGTGACTAGGACATATCTGTAAAGTTATTTGGTTAAAGATTTTTTTAAAAAAAAAATCTATTTTTTTCGTTTTTTTCTTTATTATTACAAATTTGGTAACCTTCTGTCTCTTTTTATTATTATTAAAAGGAATATGGCGACTAGGACATATCTGTAAAGTCACTTGGTTAAAGATTTTTAAAAAAAACTATTTTCTTCGTTTTTTTCTTTATCATTGCTAATTTGGTAACTTTCTATCTCTTTCTTTAATCCACATTGATTGACCCGATTAATTGGCGCATAATTGATTGTTAGGTGATAATATTGTAACTGGAATATTACATCAAAGAATCTACAAATATTGATGTTATGACAAAAATAAAATACGTAGCTTTAACAATATATTTCTTTTTACTATACACCATGAATGCCCTATTCTTGAATAGATATTAAAACTGTTATTCCATTCTCCCAGTTAGAAACCTCTCAAATATCTCAATAGTAATAATAAAACAGAAGATTGATATTATTATTTAAAAAAAAATATAACGGTAAATTAAATATGTGATTTAAAAGGTAGTTTATATGTCATGATTAATCACATAATAGTTTATGCAGTTATATATATATATATATATATATATATATATATATATATATATATGAAGATAAATGTATTTAGAAGAGCTTATAGAGAATTTATGAAAATAATTTATGATAATAAACCTAAGCAAATATTTTATTAACATGATTTATGATCTTTTCATAAGCTCTTTTTAGCTTATTTCTATATTCTTGTTAAACAAACTTATTAAAATAAGTTGTTTTTAGATTATTTGAAAAAAAAAATATTACATAAACGATTAAATAAGTTGTATACCCAAATACAACAATAATACAAAAGGTGATCCACGTGTAAGAAAAGACTTTTCTAGAAGGATTTAATTGGTATACACTGACAGTGTAAAGTTTTTTTTTATACTATCAACCAATCCAAAATTGACACATCATTACAAATATTTAATTCTTATCATAACCATCTTAAAAGTCATCAATTTCGTGATTTCTGGTTGGTTGTCAATGTAAAAATCTTTACACTGATAATGTATAAAAATTAAACTCTTTCAGGAAACCTAATTTTATAAAACTGCTACATCTTAATTGTATTTAAAGATTAGAATACCACTAATGCTATATTAATAAATATAAATGCCATTAACTTTGTAAATGGATAAATAACTATATAAGTATGGTAACTCTATAAGCATTATTTGTAACACTATTTCCTAATCTTGCATCCATTCCTATTAAAAGTGAATAAATTGTGTAGAGTTATAGTTACATTTGTAACGCCCTCTCGACGCTACATGTCTAACTCAAATGCGGAAAACATAATAAATAAAAATAAAGAAATTGCTGGTTGCTTTCGAAAAATAATTCATAAAATTTTCTATAACTCAAGAAAGTGGGTATATTTTTTTTTTCTGCAAAATACTGTAAAACTTAAAACATATGTTAAAGCAGTAAAAACCACATTTCACATATCATCATACAAATTCTGGTCATATTCATAACAAGGCCGCCACAGATTACAAGTTTTCCGGAAAATGTTTTCAACATGCAAAGCTAAATTTCAAAATGAATATTCACAAAAACCACATGTACAGACCTTCTCAAAACAAACAAACCAAAGAAAATTCTAAGCTGGTAATTCTATAAGATATCTACTGGGAAGACCCCGTGATCATCCCCACTATCAACGACCTTTTCAAGATTGGGACTAATATCCCGAGTGAAGCTGGAGACTCCTTTGCATCATCTGTACTCGTTTACTGAGGTACAACAACAAAACCAAAAGCAGATATATCGCAAGGGTGAGATACTAACATGTAAGTTTTCTCACGACAATCACAGACGTGACACACCAATCAACAACATATGACAACAGCGACATGTAAAACAATATAATTCATAGTCATAATATCAATGCTATTTAAGCAAGGGGATTCATACCCGACAACCATCGTAGGTTTATAAAAATGCATGACACTTCAACATCAACTACCTATTTCGTAATCTCCATAGATCCTAACTTCTCTTACAATAGCATCTATTGTTTAGTCCGTCAAGGTTCTGAGTTCCAACTATTTAAGTAACGTAACTCGGTAGGATCTCAAGCTCCAACCATCATTGTAACATAGTTCAGAAGAACTCCAATGATAGTCGTAACGTAGCCTGACCTATAAAATATCATAAATATTCAAGCTCCAAAAATAGGCGTAGCATAACTTGGCCTTTCTTGGACCCACTTTCCAATCTGCATAGGATTGTAGTTCGAAATCACAAATGGCACGTCTGCCAGTTTCATGCATGTAAAACATTTGTTTTCGCTTCTTTTCTTTGTCGTTCGTTCTTCTTTTCGAGGCTCAAAGCTCACGACCACTTTTCCCAGGCATTAAGCCCATCACACTTAACACAGGACACGCAATTCGAGTGCTCATTAGACGAATCTCTAGGTCGATGCACCGGTCACTAGGTTCGTACACACAATTGACACGAAGTCATGTCGCCGACATAAGATTTTAAATCCACGACCACAATACTTTCTCACGGGAACTCTAGCCCGACGTTTCGGCTGCTAGGTTCCCTCAACTTTCATACTTTTCAACACAGTTTTCGTTCGATGAAAACTAAATCGAAAACAAATACAAGAGTTTGTCAATGTTTGTCATAAAAACCTTTTCGCTCTTGTAAACACATTTTGTATAATCTTTTTCTTTTACAATCCATTTCTGAAAACTTCAAATCATAAAAATCATTTTCTCAAACTTTTTGACTAAAACCACAAGATTATTATCAACAAATTCATCATATATAGGGCATTTTTCTAAATGTTTTCATTTAGAATAAAATTTTCGTAAAACTAAAAAATTTTCTTTCAAAAGACTTTTCCTTGACTATATTTGAAACATTTTCATAAATTTTCTTCTTCCTTTTCTTCATTTCGAAATGTTTTAGGGCAAATAAAAGAAAACGCAACTTGTCATGGTTCGTCCTCACTAATACTCATTTCTTAAACATTATTTAAAAACCGTCTGTGATTATCTCAAAACATAACTTTTAACAAAAATGTTCTTAAGTTACAATTAAATTTTATTTTTAAAAGTTCTTCCACTTACCAAAAATCAAAATTTTAAATTTTATGATTTAAGATTTTTAATGACTTACTCCTCATTATCAAGTTATGACCATTGTCATGCTCTCAACCAGCACAATCAACCAATAGTCTCATTCGACACATACATTCATATATCACTTAGAGCATACATTCACATATCAAATTCAACAACACTAAAATTCTCAACCATCATTGAAAACATGCATCACAACAATAACTACAACCAATATACACTAATGAAACAACATAGTATGTGACTATCAAAACTTCTCAGGTAAACTCCCCTTACCTCTTGAAGAACTTGATTTCCTTTTGATCTAAGTCCTTGTCCTCGTTTCCTTCCTCCACACAAAATATTTCAACCAACTAAGAATCACCTTCACAATCAAACAACAACACAAGTTAAAGAATGAAGATAAAACCACTTGATCCATTTGAGAGAGTTTCGGCCAACTCTAGAAAATTAGGGTATAAATTTCTTTTGCTCTTAACCTTTTGGATCTAGAGTCTAGAGGTCATAGAGAGTTCATAAAATTATCATAACATCAATACCATTTTTTATGATTTTCTAAAAATTTCTCAAGAAAGTGGGTATAAACTTGAACTTGTGGAAAACAAGTGGATGAACATAAATTTCATGAAAGGAAAGAATGCTTAGGTCATGGAGATGGAGGATATACCTCTAGAAATTGATGAAAGAAGCAAGAGCTTGGAGCTCAAATGGAAACTTTGATGATGAACTAAGTGTTTTGGTGTAGGAAAATGGAGAAGTGTGATAAACAAGTGAGCTTTGGTGTGGAATGAGGGGCAGCACGAAAATTTTCCCAAGTGTGTGAGGTTGTAGTACACTTTTGGGACACAAAGGTATCCAAGGAAATCTTAAGGGCAATATGGTCTTTTCGCATAAAATATCTAGATATTTTCCTAAATGTAATAATGACATAGTGAGTCATGGTTGTAACTCACCACATGACTCTCCCCCTAAGGTGGCAAGTTTTCACATCCATCCAATGTTCGGTTCTATCTTTGCAATTTCGTATCCAGCTCCGTTGTTTTATCGATTTAGGTTTTCCTTCCAAAATTTGTCCGAGTAAAATAGAATATTTTATTTTTAAGTGAAAATTTTGAAATCGATCATATCACTGGAAAAGTGATAAAATTCTAAAACTTTTCAGTTTCGAGTCAAAATAGGGTTTTCTGATCAGTAAAGTTGTACTGTCAGTGAAAACGCAGACGGGGTTCCTTATGAATTTTGAACCCAAATTTTAACTATAACCTCCTACAATATAGTAGGTTCTAGATATGATTTTTTTTTTCTCAAAATAATTTTCTAGGTCTCAAGTAAAAATATAATTAGATACATCGTT
Source organism: Sophora flavescens (assembly GCA_030762895.1). Taxonomy (NCBI): domain Eukaryota; kingdom Viridiplantae; phylum Streptophyta; class Magnoliopsida; order Fabales; family Fabaceae; genus Sophora; species Sophora flavescens. The sequence goes on from CM061069.1 coordinate 29,172,484, forward strand.
ACTTGTAATACAATATATATAAAAAGTAGGGTGTACAACATTGACCTTCACTACAAAAAAACAATTGTTTAGCGACCGTACTTTTCGGTCGCTAAACCATGTAAATCGGTCGCTATTTGTTTTAGCGACCGAATCAGAGACCGATTTATGATGGTAGCTGAATACCTGGTCGCTAAAGTTTTAGCTACCGAATTATTATTTCGGTCGCTAATTAGCGACCGTAAATTCGGTCGCTAATTAGCGACCGTAAATTCGGTCGCTATAAAATAATAATCGGTCGCTATTAGGTTGGTCGCATTTTTTGGGTAACCATTTTTAGCGATCGATAATCGGTTGCTAATTCGGTCGCTAATTTTGGTTACTGTTAACCTATATTAGCGACGGATTTTCGGTCGCTATACATCATCTGGAAATCTTAAATAAAGTTTAGCGACCGAATTATTGGTTTCTAATTCAGTCGCTAAACTGGTTATTATTAATTTTTTTTAATTTTAATTTTTATAATAATTTTTTTCTGATTTTCTTTAAACGTTAAAAAAATTACTAATAAAACACACCAAATAACTTATGAAATATACAATCATAAAAAATAATAAATATATATAAAAAGAATAATCCAAAATGTCGTACAAGAATCGTTTAAAGTAAAAAATATGGAGAGAAAAAATCAGTCATGATGAGGGGGAGATGGAGGAATCCAATCATCCTCGTCCCCGTACCACCGACGTCGCTAGCCGATCGTCCTCTGCGATAGAGCATCGATGAGTCGGGCGGCGAACCGGAGGAGCGGTAGCAGCGCACAACCGCCGTCGAGCATTATCTCGAGCAATCGGAGTCTGGATCCTCATCTGCTCCAACACCAGCCGCAGAATGTCCGCCCTCGCTGATGCTCGCCGCATCACCTTTGTGTGCCCGAGTCAATCAGGTAATCTGGTCCGCCATCTCGCCGCTCTCTCTCGCTCTTCTCCCGAAGCTCCGCGTTCAGCTGCGTGATGGTGTCCTCGCATTTGGTGGAACTGCTCCCGAGGGACGCTATCGGCGCAGCAAAGAAGGAGCAAAGGCGTCTTGACGATGAAGCGATGAACTCGGCTCCCAGGTGTCCGAGGCCATACACGTGCCCCTTCTTGTTCCCCTGCCCCGACGACCTCCAAATAAATGGCATTATCGTCGACGGAGACAAGCAGAGCAGCCATCACCACCAAAGCCTCATCTTGTGACTTGTGAGGCACGTGATATGGCATCGTCCTTCTTCTCGTTGAAGCCCGCCTACAAAGTATAGTTGAATAGATTTAGTTAAAATAACTATATCCAATATTAACAAATCATTTATAATAAATTACAAGTAAACACTAAATTATTTTTTTGTTTACAAAGATAGTTACTGGGCCTTGTCGTTGATCCATGTCCCCGACTTCAACTTCTTCGTCCTCTCCACCAACTCCATAGCAGTCGGTGCCCCTTGTTTCTGTGCTTTCTGCACAGAATAATATAATATTAAATTCATAAGAATAATTAAAAATGAAAACTAATTAATTAAATAGTATATAAAGTCAAAAGTTTAATGTATTACCAGCTCGTCGTAGTGGGCGGGCGATTTAGACCCACCGGTCCAAGCACATGCTCCACCATCGAAGCTCGATTACGCCGAGTTGTGGCCTGGATCTCCTGGAACTTCTCGCAGCCCAAGATCGTGGTCCAGCTGCCTCATGATCTCGGGATCCACCCACCTCCCCTTATTCTGCCCCTTCCTCGGCTTGTTCATCGATTCTTCATAACCAAGTGAGCCTTTATGCTCAAATATGTCCCCGACGAGAGCCTCTAAAGCTAAGTCCCACCTATACTCTTTTCTCGCAACTTACGGTTGTTAGGAAATTCGTGTGTACATATATATAATGTAAATTTAATTTAAAAAACTTAATAAACTGTTACCTTAAACTCTAGAAACAACTGATCCCTATGTCCCAGTGGGGTGGCCTTCCATGTAGGCCATGGACCATCAAACTTGCGTCGCAGGATCTTCGAGATCGAATCAGAAGGGGGCCTTCATGCGTAAAGTCTGCAGCAAAATTAGAGCATTAATAAATGTTATAATTAAATTTTAAAAACAAGTAAATAGAAATTAACGATACTTTATATATATTAAAAAATTAAATTAGCATACTCGTTATCCCCCCTGGGGATAAGAAGAATCCTCCTGTCGGATGGACCACGACTCTCCTGTCCCGAAGAAGATGATGGTCCTATCGTCGTAGGTGTGGATGATGAGGGTGCAGCCTGTGTCCCGACCACATGAGGATGGGTGGGGGGTGCAACTCCATCACCCTGAGGTGTCCCGTCAACAGAGGTGCTGGTAGGATGGTCTCGATCTGAAGGCTGTGGGTCGGCCGGTGAAGGGACTCTCGCAGCACGACCTCCACGACGACCCCTACCTCTGGAGGAATCTGCCATCAGTGAAAAAATGAAAATATGATTACACAACAGTGTAAATAATACAAAAATAAATTACCTAATAAGTAGAATGACATTAACACAATGAATTATGACATAAATAAATTACCTAAGTAGAATCTCCATCACTAAATTCACCATCAGTCTCATCAGTATCACTTGATCGGAATGTACCTTCGCTAGATGCGTCCAACTCGGATTGATCCATTAACTCTCTTTCAACTTCTTCCCCATTTCCGGAAATGTCCGCCAGAGAATTAACAATAATGTCCGGCGTAATTTGCAACGGTACGTGGGGTCTTGAAAACTCATCATCTTGGTACAGAGCATCTTTTTCAGGCTGGTTGATTACATTATCAGTAATTATACTGCGAGCCTTTATCTTAATAACACCCAACCAGCCATGATGTCCTTCGGGATATGGCGAGTAATAAACCTGCTCTGCTTGTTGTGAAAAAATGAATGGGTCGTACGCCTTATTATACCTTCGAGACAGCCTAACTTGAACAATACCATAATTTTTATCTATTTTTGTCCCTACGTCAAGAGTAGGATCAAACCAATCACACTTGAAGATAACTAATTTCATCATGGGGAAACCGGTATAATCGAGTTCAAGGATGTCAGTTAGAACCCCATAGAAATCATCCTCTACATTGCCATCAGTGGCTCGCACACAAACACCATAGTTACACGTCTGCATTCCTTCATTCCATGTTTTTGTGTTAAATTTATATCCATTTACAATATAAGTATTTCATGATGTAACCCATCTGTTAGGCCCCCATGCCAAATTTGTCAACAATGGATTTTGAACATTGTTTTTTGGATCTAGTACCTAAACAATCAAATATTATATTATTCTTCTACAAGCTATATATTTAAGGAGATAAAATGTATGCTTCAAAAAATGAAGATGCTTAACCTACATATTTACTGAACCACGTAGCAAAGTGAGAAGTAATTTCTCGATCAACCTGATCATTTGAAATGTCAGGTTGGAGATCCCTTAGAAAATTGCCGTACATCCTACATATGGGAGATTAACAGCAGGACGATTAATAATAATAAATGTCAATTGAACTTATTAAAGACGTTTTAGAAACTTACTCTAAATATGGCGCCACTTCTTCACAATTTTGAAGGATATACAGATGAGCAGCATTAATGTCACGCTGCTCCAAGAAATATCCTTTTGATTTGCCACTAAATCTGCCCGGATAGTTGAATATTGATATAGGAGGACTAGTTGAACATCCTTCGCCCGAATCAACGTTTCTAGGCATCCTTGTCCTTCTCGTGTTAACTTCGTCCGGATAGTAATAAGAGGCAAAAGTGGAAGTCTCCTCTACTAAGTATGCTTCACAAATGGAACCCTCCACTCGTGCCTTGTTCTTGACTTTGTGTTTAAGGGAGTGCAGGAACCTATTAAAGATGGATACATACAAATAATTACTAGTTTTAGGGAAAGCTAAACTACTCATTGTCGTGTTCGTGAATTTCATATGTATTAAGTAAAATAGTTGATGTTGTTTACCTCTCAAATGGATACATCCAGCGGTATTGGACTGGGCCACCAACTCTTGCTTCGTAAGGTAGATGAACCGGCAGTGTGTTCCATGGAATCAAAGAAACTCGGCGGGAAGATTTGCTCCAGCTTACATAACAAAATGGGTATCTTGACTTCCATATCCTTTAATTGATTCACATTTAGTGTTGTCGATGTAAGCTCCCCTGAAAAAGTGGCTAAGCTCAACAAGTGGGTTCCAAATTTGCTTCGGTAATGCGTCGAACGCAATTGGAAGCAACCGTTGCATGAACACGTGGCAATCATGACTCTTCATTCCATGTAACTTTGCTTCCTTAATGTCAACACATCTACCCAGATTGGAAGCATACCCATCTGGTAACTTTAGTTCTTTAACCCACTTACAGACGGCCAATTTCCGTGCTTTGCTTAGTGTATAACTTGCCTTCGGTTTGATAAGTCTGCCACGACCACCGTCTTGCAACTCAAGCTCCTTCCGATTACAAATGTCAGCCTGGTCCAATCGGGCTTTATTTGTATCCTTTGTCCTCCCCTTGATGTCCATCACAGTGTCAAACACATTCAAAAACACATTCCTCTCAGTATGCAAGACATCAATGTTGTGACGGAGTAGCTGCGTCCTCCAATACGGCAACCTCCAAAATATACTTTGTTTTGTCCAATTATGGTTGACGCCATAATCAGGAATATGTTCTCCTTGGGTTTCATGGACGAGCGGTAAGTACTGTACTCTGCGCCATACATTAGGACCAGTCAAACGTGGTGGAGTCGGTGTTCTCTCCGCACAACGCTTCTTGAATGCATTCTTGTTCTGCCTATAAGGATGATCTTCTGGAAGGAATTGACGATGACAATCAAAATATGAGATCTTTCGACTATTTTTAAGCGTGAATGCCTTCGATCGCTCCATACATATTGGGCATCCAAGCTTCCCCACGGTCATCCAACCCGACATCATCCCATAAGCAGGAAAGTCGTTGATCGTCCACATTAAAGCTGCTTTCATGATGAAATTATGTCTCAAAGATACGTCATATGTCAACACACCATCATTCCACAGCATTGTCAACTCATCTATCAGCGGCTGCAAGTACACATCAATCTTACCTTTTGGATTAGACGGACCCGGAATTATGACTGTTAGGAACATAAACTCCCGCTTCATGCACATCCCCGGGGGAAGATTGTATGGAGTCAGGATAACCGGCCAACAAGAGTATGCTTTTCCATACTGCCCAAAAGGATTAAATCCATCAGCAGATAACCCCAATCGGACATTGCGAGGGTCCTGCGAAAATGCCATATGAACCCTATCAAAATGCTTCCAAGCTTCTCCATCAGATGGATGACACAAGATATCTTGCTCCCTCTCATGCTCACTATGCCACCTCATGTGAGCTGCAGTGGCCATCGAAGAGTACAATCTTGTAAGTCTTGGCACAAGCGGAAAGTACCACATCTTTTTTAGCGACCTCTTCTTCTCAATGCCCATCCTAGTGGTTGTCTTATACCGATCCGCACCACAAAATCGACAACATGTTATGCTTTCCGTTGAATCATCCTTATAGTACAACATACATCCATTCGGGCAACAATCAATTTTCAAACACCCCGGACTCCAAATTTTCCACGGACTTCTTAGCATGATAAAAACTTGTAGGCATCCGATTGCCTTCTCGGCAACGCCTTGGACCCCGACACTGGCCGAGGCGATTAAAACAGCCTTCTTGCATATTGTAGTCAGATTTGATACTCAACCATTCCATGCACATCGACAACTCCGTGTACTCCCGACATCCTTCCCACAATGGAGATCGTGCAAAGACTCAAAGATATCATAGAATCTTTGAGCTTCGGGATTCGGATTCTCCTCTATGTATTGGGAACCCATTCCACCATCTTCTCCCCCATCTTCTTCTAGTACAACACCAACCGATGGTCCAGCATGATCCATTATCATCTGCTCGTATGGATTCAATTCTTCCCTCCCGTCACCACTTCCATAGTACGAACCTTCAGCCACAATCGGGTTTAAGTCAGGCAACGTCTCACCATGGTTACTCCACCAATAGTAATCAGGCATGAAGCCCTTCTCATAAAGATCGGCTACAACTCCATCCACACTTTTGAAAGATTGACACTTGCATCTTTTGCAAGGACACCTCAATTGATCACCGCCCAGCCGTATAAATCTCTCCTGGCTAACAACAAACTCTATAAACTCACCCACTCCAACTCTATACTCTTCCCTAAGACGTTTATTCCGATCCAACCTACGATACATCCATTTTCGATTCTCCAGAATATCCATTGCTAGCAATTAAATAGCCTGACCAATCCTACAATAACACTTATATATTACGGTGCATTCCAATAACTCCATCAATCTCGTTCTTATGACAAGGTATGAACCTATCCCATTCGATAAGAAACCTTTGTCACACTCGGCTACTAATAGTTATTCCCATATTCAAATACCTTATACTTGACAAAATTTCGGCAGCATTTCCCATCGGTCTCCAAGTTACACGACTCGAGCACGGTCAGAATCACCGCGATCAAGTATGCACCAGGAGAACAAAAGGAAATGCATCAGACCGAGATTTCAACAAGTATATAAGGCATTTGAACATTGAAATGACTATTATACGAGTGTGAAAAAGGTTTTTTTCCCAAACTGTCCCACTTGGACAATTCAAGATTCAATACAATGAGCATGCATACCTTGATAAGTTACGCATGCTCAATAATATTGAATCTCAAATAGGAAACTAAGGCTTTCGTAAATTAATTATTAACTCTAACAGAAAATAAAACCATTAACCTATAAATATTGCAACATTGTTGAGTTTATATAAATTGCAGCATAAATCAATACAAACTTAGATTATATATTGTAGCAAACATCCTATTGAGCTCCGCTCTCCACTAACAAGTAGCAGTTAATTGTCAAACACATGCATAATTTCTAAATTATCAGCACACAACCAGCATCCCGCCTTTCGGACAGGATCACATCCTATTGAGCTCCGCTCTCCACTAACAAACAACACATATTGAAAAACACATGCATAAACATTAAATTATCAACATACAATCATACAATATCACATCCTATTGAGCTCCGCTCTCCACTAACAAACAACACATATTGACAAACACATGCATAAACATTAAATTAATTATCAGCATACAATCAGACAAGATCACATCCTATTGAGCTCAGCTCTCCACTACCAAACAAAATGATAATTCACATAATACATTACACTGAGTGTTCAGAGAACTGACCTGAGAGAGAAAACACAACTGAGCAAGGATAAGTGGAGGAGCCAGGTAGAAGAATATGACAAGAAGGACCTATCGTGCATAAATGAAATTATTCATTTCAACTCAAATCACTATTCTATTATGTTAAATTGTTATACCTAAATAATTTATCTCATGAATATCTAGTGTTAAAGCATGTCTTGTGAAAAAATAATCAATGAAGCATAAAAATAATAAGATTGCAGAGTGAAGGTCAATTTATTTTGATTTCGACTTTTTTTTAAAAATTATCCTTAAATCGGGCCTAATCACTTACACAAATCGAATCAATATATTACATATCCAGTACCATAAAAAATGTGGATAATGCTAGAATTTCTTTCTATCAAAGAGAAGATTTTCCATGTTGTTCAATGTTCATTTTAGTAAACATGACAAGGCCCATTAAAATAGAAAATAATAGAGAGAAAACTGAAAGGTGTAATTGATTGAATGAGAAAGTTTATTACATCAAGTCATATATAAAAGTGACTTATATTATATGTAAGATAAAGCAACTGATTTGTAACTAACCACTAATTAACTATATTAATTATATGATCTAATAGTTCATCCTAGATAGACAAGATGTTAGGGTCTTAGTTAGTAGGGAAAAATTGTCATAACTCACAAATTCCATTTCTATGATTTTCTAGAATTTAAATCATAAAAATCAAGGAATATGGAAAGTTGTAGCAACTTAGTGATTTGAATGAAAAACATGAAGAGAAAGGAAGGATGATCATTGATCACTAGACAAGCACAGATATCAAATTTGGAGATTTGTTTCCCTTTATGCAAAGAGTTACAAATTTTTGAAATCCAAGAGTAAAATAAAAGGGTATGGTTCGGCCAAGTGGGGGAAAATAGGGGAGAAATTTTTGTTCATCAAATCATTTGGCAAGCATGAAGAGTATGATTATAGAAGCACCAATATTAAGTTTCAAGACTTAAATCAATTGTAATGAAGAAAGGTTGGAGGAAAATTACCTCTAAGTGATGACCCTTGAGTAAGAAATCAAGACACCTTGAGAAACTAAGAGAAAAGAGAGAAATGTGTTGGATGAAAAAATGAAAATGATGAGTAACAAAAACACACATCCCTAAACTCACACACATACACTAAACACACACACATACACTAAACACACATCTCTACACACACACACACACACACACACACACACATCCCAAACAGACACACACACATACACTAAACACACATCTCTGCACACACACACACACACACACACAAACATCCCAAACAGACACACACACATACACTAAACACACATCTCTGCACACACACACAAACATCCCAAACAGACACACACACACCTACCCTATGATTACAATCCAATTGAACCCACAAACTTTAGTACACAGAACACACAACAAACACACACTCACAACACACACACACACAACACAACAAACACACACACAACACCAATGTACACACAACACACAACAGAAACAACAATGTAGAGAAAGACAACGAGAGAAGCAATTTTTTTTTGATAATCAAAGAAATATATTAAAAGAAAGAGCACAAGAAGTGCCTAACCCAAATACACAAATGTCGAAAACAGATTAACAAGACTGAACCTATAGATATTGTTACAACCAAAATCAAAATCGAAGCACTAAGGTTGCATAATAGCTAAAAGCCAACCCCACATGACACCAAAGAACAGATCAACACCACCAAGAGAACCAAAAGCCAAAAGAGAGCACAAAGAGCAACGAAAAATCCACCCAAAGAAGAAACAAATGACAAAGAATGTAAAAAAATGCAGCCCAAAAAACAACAGAGCACACACCAGCTACCACCAAAACTAGCAACTCAAAATACTAAGCACACAACCACCATAACTGTCATAACTTAACCAGAGAATGAGCTTGGGATTCTTAGCAGGTCAGCCAGTAACAACGAGAGAAGCAATTACCTCGGTCAGTGTGAGGGAGGGCGTTGTGGTGGTGGTGGTGGTGTGAGCAATGTGACCAGAATGAGCCCTGAAATGAGGGGGGGAATGATAGACAGTGACATAGTGAGACAATGAGACAGAGAGATGGAGTAGAGGAGAGCTTACCTGAGTAGAGGGGAGATGACGGTGGTGACGACGACCGGAGGTGTCTTGGGGTGTTGAGGTGGCCGGAGCGCGCGCCGTAGAAGAGAGAAATAGTGGGTGGGAGAGAGAAAACGCCGGAAAAAAATGAGGAAGAAGGAGGTTCTGTCGAATTTAGGGATTTCAGTTTTAGCGACCGAATTAATTCGGTCGCTAATATGGCTAGTTTTAATTTGAATTTGTAATTTTAGCGACCGATTTAAATTTCGGTCGCTAACACGCGCAATTTTATTTTTTCAACGCACCATTTAGCGACCAAATTAATATCGGTCGCAAATATAATAAAGTTTAAAACGTGAATTCATAAATTTAGCGACGGATTTATTAATCGGTCGCTAATATAACCACAGTTTGACCGTTGCATTTATTTCGGTCGCTAAAAACTCGTAAATTTCTGACTTTTACTTTCCTTTGTTTAGCGACCGAAGTAGCGACCGATATCTCTGCTACGCTCTATTTCGGTCGCTATTTCGGTCGCAGAATCAACTCTAACCAGTGTTTCATGTAGATCCTACAATCAGTCTCTAGTTCGGTCGCAAAAAGGAACCTAAAAATTCGGTCACTATTTTCGGCCGCTAAATGACCTTTTTTTTTGTAGTGCTTTATGGCTAACTTTTATGGCATAAGAGAAATTAGATAACTTCCATACAAACATTACTTTTCACTATTTATACAATTTCTTGCTAATGTATATTTTTAACTATCAAACAAAAACTATTTCTAAAATTACCAAATAAATTATGCAGTTATCAAGGTAGCTAATTCTCAAGCTGTGTGGCAGGTTGATACCATACATTTGTCAAAACAATGACCAAAACTTCTCATCATCAGAGGTACATTACATAATTATGTTAATGTGATAATAGACTCTAATAGTATATGAAGCAAAATTAAACAACCATTGGATTTTTTCTATAGTGACTTGTGGACATGGGTGAAGTTTTAACCTTAATAGCCATAAATATATTATCATTTTAATTGATTAGATCGTATAGTGAAAAAATGTTTCTCATGGTTGTTATTATTTCCGTAATTGGTATGGTGCAAACTGCTTAAAAATTTAACAATAATTACAATTCCTCGAATTCGATACCACCTATAATATAAGAATATCTACTAGTATGACTTTCTCAAAATAAAAACATATTTAGAAGTCCAAAATACATCACACTAATTCAATAAAGATATATATAACACCTCCATATAACGTACGGATATAACATCTAGTAATACATATATAAGTGGATACTGTAGCGTATATCAATTAGCAACTGAAATGAGCCTAAGTCTTGTTGGGCCTCCGATTCTAGGACTTACTAATTAAACATTTCTTCTTCACTTGTCGTATGTTGATTCTTATATCATTGAAAACCTTTAGTATTCTTTCTCGTATTGATGACTGATTTAATGCATTGATGTTCTTCTGCCGACCCCGTAGCATAGTGTTGATCTAATCTGTAGTTTCGCTTGACCCTTTCCCTTTGGCACCTCATCCTGTTGAATGATGGACTTCTACCCCGCTTTCTCTCTATGCTGTGAACCTTTGTCAAATTGCCCTTGTATTGATGACACTGACATCATGAGTGCTTTGCGTTGATGATGCCTTGATAGCGTTTGCATGTATCTGATTTAAAGAGTGAGACCGCATTCAAATTATGATGAACCGGAAAAAGAAAAAGAAGAAATGAATGGTAGGTAAAAAAAGAAAAGAAAAGAAATAATAAAGGCCCAAACTGAACTTAACAAAAAAAATAAAACATGATGACAGTTTAGTCCTGACAAATAGAAAATACAAATTAGCTAAACATGAATATAAAATACAGGTCAAATTAATCATTTTAGGATAATTTTCAGTCTCAGAAGTCTGCTTGTAAAAATGTAAATTCCTTTATAAGTGCTATTGCGTGTTTGGTACCCTTTGTAAGTGCTCTCAGGTAGCGTTTGATACAAGTTTTTTTTTAAAAACTATTCCTGTGAATGTTGGTATGGGAATAAAAAAATTTCATATTTGATTCAAGTTTTAAAAAATTATTCTCATACATAAAAAATGCATGAAAATAAAATTAAGGAATGGTATTTAAAAATTTGGGAAAACTGTAATATTCCTGGAGACGTGATTCCCAGCTTCTTAATTTAAAGCTCTAACATTTTTCCTGCTTTCAAATAAGGCATCATCTCCTTATCCTAAATTTGTTTTTAATAAAAAAAAAAGGAGAAGAAATGTGTAAATGGTGTAATGCAAAGAAAAATGATCGTGGACATTGGAGCTATTGGCGAAGTAAGCAAGAGAAAATGGATGGAAAAAAGTGGGCATTTATCATCTGAACGAAATATCATCCTCATTATTCTCAACCGTCTCAATTACTCTTGCATTTATGTGATTTAAATGGCCTTAATAGAATCGCCTTTTCTTTGAATGCTCGGAACTACCCAACCAACCCTCTACCATACCTTAATTCACTTGATTGATTATCATTATCCTTTTCTTCCAAACCCGCCACAATAAAAATTTCTTGTACTACACGACAAATGACTTTCTTGCCATTGCTCTCATTATACTCGTGGATGATGGTTGTAACTTGTAACCTGTAATACAGTTTGGACTTGAAAATCATTTGTTTTTAAACTTTCAGGAAAAAAAAACTTAGCATCAATCCTGTATGAAACTGGAAAATTGATTTTGCCTTGGTGATATATATGCTAACCTTAGATTGTTAGCAGGCAATCTTATAAAACTCTATTATCTATCATCACTACTTGCCAACTTACATTACCCGGAATCTCATTTTCAGAAATATTTCTTTTTCATCCTCACATTTGAAAATAGAATTTTTTTCTTTCATTCACTAATTTTATTTGTACGCATGTTTTGTCAACTTAGATGCCTTATTAGTTAATTTTGCAGAAAGAGTTATATATATCAAGCATTTTGAAACTTAGCAGGCGGTCACTGCTGCTATGGACCGAGCTGTAAACATCGGTTAGGTCGGTCTATCAGCCATCATGGTTCGTGAGTTTTACAACAGTCTGGTGGGCCTTGCAATCTATTTTAACTGTAAAGTACAGAGGATCTGCGTGCTGTCACTCAGTAAACTTTTTGATGCTGCTACTTTTATGTGTCTCAATTTTAACTTTTTAGTTAATATACATGTTAAAGGAATACTTTGGAGCGACATGTGACATGAATTTTTGATTTGGTCTCTATACATAAAAAATTATTAAAATAATTTATATACATACAAAAAATCCCTATTTGATTCTTATACATTACCCGTTTGATCCCTATACGAGTAAAAAATTATTAAATAAGTCTCTAAAATTTTATACAGCAGGGACCAAATGGGAACTTTTAGTACGTATAAGGACCATTTTAATAATTTTTATGTACAAGGACCAAATCGAGAATTCGTGGCACGTATAGGGATCAAAATATTACTTTAACCATATATATATATATATATGTGTGTGTGTGTGTGTGTGTTGGCTAACAATACCAATATGCTTGCTTTGTTGGATGAAACAGTAATATCAATTAGAAATAGGAAACAGAATCATGATGAACTAGGGCTGATTTTACCTAAAATTTCAATAAGCAAACTACAAGGACACCTCAGGTTAATTAAGTCCTAATACGTTGTTGCTGAACCCAGATAGGGAGTCACATAGGTACCCCTTCATTCTGAAATTTCCCAGTGACTACATAACTAGAACAGAATAGTGCTATTTACGCTCCACTCTTTGCATCCACTTTACTAGGATAAAAAGTGGAGCGCACGTAGCACTACTCATAGAAGGGTTAAAAATAAGAAAAGATAAACAAACAAAAAAAGATGTTCATTCCTGGGATTAAAAGCTAACATGTCCTACTAGAAGCAGAGAAAAAGCAGAACTGGTCTCAGGGTACCCTATTAGTACTCTAACTCCTCCTTATGTTGTTTTTGTTGTTGTTGATGTTGTTGTCATGGAGGAAATCAAGCAAAACTGTGCTTTTGCATTTGGGGCATTTGGGGTCATCCTCAGAGAGCATCACATACATAAGGCAACGAGGGCAGCCTACTAGCACCATGGAGGTGGCTTCAGGGCTGTTAGAGTATCTCAGGCTGTTGTCCTCTTGGTTGAGCTCTATGGACACACAAGAGCTCGGCGGCGACGGCGTGGCTGATCTGGTTGGAGACTCCAGCCTCCTCCGGTCAGCCCTTGGTGGTGATAGGTTCAGCTTCAAGTCAAGCTTGGGAGCACTTCCATTTCTGCGACTCATGGTTTTGCCTTACCTGTTTTGACACAAGTCATTAACCACAAAAAAGTCCAATTCCGTGACCAAAAAGAAAGAAAGAAAGAAAGAAACAACAGACAAAAAATTGAAATTGAAACACAAATTGATCACTCACTGTGTACTATTAAAAAAAAGCTTGGAGGAGAGAGTTGTGTGATTCAGGGTGAGGATGAACTAGTGCAAGAGAAAAGGGTTGGAATGAATGGATAGAAAAAAGGGTGACAAAACTTGGAGCAAATTGATGTGTTTTGGGGTTGGACCTTGAAGGCCATTTTATATAAGGAAAATGAAAGGGGTGATTTAAAGCTTAATTTAATTGTGGGAGAGAGGTGGAGGAGGAGAGAGAAAGAGAGTGATGGAACTGAATTGAATTGAATTGAAGAGTATTGGGTAGAAGAAGAGTGTAAATTGTAGCCAGGAAATGTATTAATTGTTTGGAAAAATCTCAAGAAGTATGCAGGAAGGGGAAATTTGTAGTAAATATTGCAATTACAAAGTGCAGGGTGAGGACCTTTCTTTCATTCATTGCTTATACGAGAGTCGAGTCGAGTCGGTGTTTAAGAGTCTCAGAGGAATACAACACGGGAGAAAACACAAAGGCTTTTAAAGCTAAACCCTATATTTAAAAAACAAAAATCCAACCCCACCAACAAAATTTAATACCAAGCACCAAAGTTTTTCAACTAGAGTAGCAATGCAAAATCAAGTGTAACAGCACCTCCTTCAAATTTAATAAATATTCAACAGTTCCATAAGAAAATGGAACCAAACTTAATCGTCGTTTGTTTTATGTTTAAATGCTACATTTAAGTACTTTAGGATATTATTTTATTTTATTTTATTTTATTTTTTAAATACTACTTGACTCTCATTAGATCTTCCTCTCTTGCTTGCTGCGTATTTCAAAAGTTGACTTTGTTTAGTGAGTTGCTTATCAAAAAAAAAAACTTTGTTTAGTGAGTGGATTTCTCATGGTGTGTCTGAGTCTCTGTTGTTCTTTTGAGGAATAACTTCACACTTCCTTTGGAAGAAGTACAAGATATGTGTCCATCTACCGACAGACATTACAAGATCTCATTGTGTTTTATCATGGGGAACAATGGACCATTGATTGTTTCCTAAACAATATTGCCATCACCAGGAAAATGAATGCTTTTTTGGTTCATGTTTTCTTAATGCAGCAAAAAAATGCTGCTATGGAGCATTTACTAGATTTGAACTGCAATTGTGCCCACAATGGATGCTTATAGGCTTTTAGGTTTGTTTTGCTTTGTGAAAGATTGTGGCTTTCGCATGGTTTCCCTGTAAGACTGGGATCAAACTATAAATTTGAATCAATAAAAAATCGTACTCATTCAAATCTCTGTCATGTTTCAAGAATTTTATAAACTTCTGCTTTAGGAATAATTGTTTGATTGAACTCTTTAAGAACTGCATAAAATAGTTTTGTTTAGAATATGTTATGTATCTTATTAAACGTCATCCTAACGAGTGCCCTAAAAATAATAATTAAGGAGTATATGAAAAAACAAGTTTTTATTAGAAAATTAAGTCTTTCAACTCTACAAATATTAAATACATTAATTCCCAACAAAAACCTTCTTTTTTTTATTTCTTAACAAATGTTTTGTTAGCATTCTCATCTTATTAATGATATAACAATACATAATTATATGATATTCAAATTTTCTTTCTTCTATTTCTGTCTCGAGTTTTGTCTATTGAGAACTACTTGGTAATCTCTTTTTACTTGAGTGTTCAATATTTATTTATTTATGGTTTAACTATTAAGTTGGTCCTTAAACTATTTAAGAATTTTAAAATAGGTCCCTAAACTAAAAAAAATATTTAATTGGGTCCTCGAACTTTTACAAAGTTTTCAATTGAGTCCCTGAACTAAAAAAGTTTCTAATTGGGTCATCGAACTTATATAAAATTTTCAATTGAGTCCCTGGGGTAAGGTTCTATGAAAAGGTCGTTAAGTTTGCTGATGTGGAACGGGCCTTTGAATCCCCCCTCCCGCTTTCCAAAAAAAAATGTATTTAGGGTTGCAAGAGACAAAAATGTTGAACCAGAAAATCAAAACGTGACCCGCGACTAGGGATTGCAATGGGTAGGGTACTATAGTACCAGCCCCCATACCCGCGTTTGAAAAAATTACCCGTACTCGTACCCGTACCCTCGTGGGTAGCAACTTTAGTACCCTTTGAAGTTGACACGGGCAAACACAAGAAGGGGGGTGGAATTGTGTTTGTTAATAATTTTTGAAAACAACCTTTAAAACAAATTTTGCACACAAGAAGATTAGAAACAGAAGCAAGCATAAAGAAATAGATCATTTTTTTAAAAAGACTTTAACAAAAGTAATATCAAAACCCTCGGTTAGAAGAAACAAATAAAGCTATAAGAGTTAAGAGATAGAATAATCACACAAGATATTTTATCCCCGTTCACCCTCTTCTAATCAAGAGCTACGTCCAGTCCCTTCTACTTGAAGGATTTTCTCCACTATTTTCCAAATAGATTACAGCTAAGTATTCAACACCTCTCCAGGCTACAAGTATTTCTTTCTTAGCAAGTCTTTTCAGGCTCTAACTCTAACAAAGAGATTTAATGTTTGATCTTCTTAACTCACTATGTGTGAGGATATGACAATTTAAGATCAGATGAATATTTTCATAATATTCAAACTAAGAAATACTGACTCTTGCTCTTTAAAGAAATAAGAGTATGAGTGATTGTAGTTTGACAAAAGTTGAGCTCGCAAGGTTGTCCAGTCTAGTCCCTTTCTTCAGTATCTAAGGTCTTCTATTTATAGTGATCTTCTTCTTCACTTGTATTTCTTCAACGGTTGCTTTGAATAATCCCGTTTAGAGATAGAATTTAATCCATGATATCCGTTGTGACTGATAGCTTGATTGTGATAAGCTAAATAGTGCTCTTGGTTATCGAGGTAGCATGAAATAGGAGGCTTACTGCTCTGAGTTTTGCAGCTCGAGAACTTGTTGTTCATCCTTTGTGAACAATCCAGCTTTTTCAGTCATAAAGTTGTCATCATATAGATCGTTTTGCAGTATCTTATTGTACGATTCTGCTTTTTGCATTTCTTGATGGTACTATGTTTCTTTTACAACAAGGTAAAGTATTAAAGCAGATAGGACAATAATGAAGAACAAATATTCTATTGAAATAAATATCAATCATTTGAAATAAATTCAAGAGATTCGGATAGCATTTATTTATTCGAAGATGGAGCTCGTCTACTTAAAAAAAACTCCATCTACTTAGTTATATGTGAGACTAAGTCTGTTTCAACATATTATTTTGCTCGTCCGATGACATGGCATATCCTCTTGTCTATCAAGTCTTTGGACTTGCTATTCCTCAAAGAGTTATAAAGATCTCCGTCTAGTGACGTGGCAGTTAGAGCTCGTCTACTAGATTACTTTATTTTTCAGTTCATTTACTTCTACTAATTACTTCCGTCTGCTTATGTGGCAAGATGGACGTGTTTATTATCAAGTCTTTGGACTTGCTGTTTCTAACAAGTTATTTTGGTATTCATCTAGCAAACATATAGAGCCTCGTCTACTTAAGAAAACCTGTCTACTTAAATAAATAAATAAGTAACTTTACCAAAATTATTGAGTAGCTCGTCTACAAGGGTGGACGCATATTCTTTCAATGAAAAATTATCCCATGTTTCTTTTACTTATATTTAAATATTCCTGCATAACTGAAAGCACATGTTAGATCTCCACTAACACTTTCCCAATAAATTTAATCCTTTTGTTAGCATCAAAACTTAGAGATTATTTATTCCAAAACCACTTTGGTTCCAACAATCTCCCCCTTTTTGATGATGACAAAACTAATTAAATTTGAAAAGCAAAGTCTAAGAGTGCTTGAAGGGCTCCCCCTAAGACAAAGCATTCAAATAATTAAGTAGAAAAAGTATATGAAGAACAACTGCATATAAGCTGACAGATAGGTGCAACATCTTATCATACTTAGAGTATATATGAAGGAATAAATAAGCATAGTCAGCAGATATCAAAGCAAATAAGCAAGCATAAGTATCAGAGCAGTTAGCAAGTAGAAAAGAATATGCATATGAGCTTTTCAAAACTGACTTTTTATTTTTATATATATAAACAAATCTCCTTCCTTTCATTTCTCCCCCTTTTTGTCATCAGCCAAAAAGGTAAAAGGAGTGGACCATCATTGTCAGTATAAGAAAAAAAAAAGTAAAGGTTAAGCAGGAGCAGGTGGTGGAGGTGGAGGGTTCTGAGTCTGGCTTTTCTTGAAATCCATGAGGAATTCCAGCATTTTATTCACAACCTCTAAGGTTGGAGCCATTGAAGTTTGAACTTGCTGTTGGACATCCTCCTTAACTTTTTCAGTCATCTTCTCAACCTTCTCATCAACTATCTTGCCAACTCTGTCATCAACTATTTTTCCAAGAACCTCTTCAAGATTAGGTGGCAGAGTCTGTTGCCTTGAGCTTTCAGTAGACTCTTGAAATGTGTTTAATGTTCTTGAATGATCTGAAGGGTGCATCACAACTAGGGCTAATGGTTGAGAAGAGTGTTTTTATGATGAGCTCTGATTGTGTATGGATTCAGCTGTTTCTTCTAAGCCAACAGTAGTGGCATTTTGATCAGGTTCTTCACCAACAGGTTCATCTGCTATAGGCTCTGAAGTAGGTGGAGGGATCACTGAAACTTCTTTTGCCCATCTGATGGGGTAGATGAATTCCATATTTTTACTATTTATCGGAAGTCCCCAAAGGTCTTTATAGATCATATATCTAAAATTTGAAAGACCACACTTCCCTCTGACCTTAGGAATTTCCTTCCTTCTCTTCTTCAGTCAGTCCAGAGGAAGATGCCTCTCTTGTGCAGTGAATAATATGAGATTTCCAGAAATCTGCAGCATGTTGATTATTGATTAACTCAATGGATTCAGTATGCAAAAAGAAATCCAGCAATGAGTAGTCAAAGGTTTCTTGGTTCAGATCAATCAATGCTGATTCAGCTTCAGGTATGACTCCTTTGAATCTTCTGTTTTTCTTGTCTTTGTCCTTATTCAGATCTACCATTCGCAGTCTTGGACAGATCCTGTAAGGCATGATTCCAACTCTGGTTGCTTCATTATGTCTCAGCCAGGATGGAGGGACAAAATGTGTGGCTCTATCAACTCTAAAATGACTGAATTCCCACTTCAGCATTTCATAGATGAGCTGATCCAAGAAGAAATCTGAGGCCCTCCCATAGACTCTGGGATGCTCAAAGGATACCCATTTTATATCCCTTGGCATGATCATAGGAACATGCTTTGAGGATCTTGCTCTTTTCTCAGGGATGGTAGGAAGATTTTTTCTTTTGAGGTCTGCCTCTCAAACAGGTATGATGTGCCCTCTCAAATCCATCAGTGAGGGGTATGAAAGGAGAAGTTTTGACAAGGTTAGGATAAATTTTTCTGGGGGGGGGGGGGGGGTGGTGGAATTGTTTCGGGGTAGGTGAGTGACTAATGGTCCTGAGTTGTTGTGCATTTGTGAAGGCACATTTTTGATTAATTTACAGTCAGGATGAGGTAGGTAAATGGGTTTAACAAGTGGGCTGACTTCTTCCTCATACTCAGGTAGAGGATACCATCTATTAGGAATGTGTTCGGGTTCAGGTTGGTGAGAGTGAAATAGAAGTTTCCATTCTCTTTTTACCTTGGTCCAATCCTTAGATTTGCCATCATAAAGAACAGAGTTTGGAGTGAAGGGAAATATGATTCTCAAGGGTTTGGGGAAAGGAGCACCAGGGCAAATGCCATCATCTGGTTGATTGAACCAGGGATCATCGGCAGGGATAATAGGTTGAAATTGTGGAGTGGCTATTTGTGTTGGTTGGGGTGAAAGGGGTGTGGGAATGTATACATCATCTGGAGTGGAGATAGCAATGTTATCATCAACAGGCACACCATCAATTCTAGTTTCTAGACTAGACACTAAGGCATCTACTGCTATTTGAACAGGATCACTAGCAGAGATGGTTACCTTAGAAGTCTTAGTTGTTCTAGTCTTTCTTGCTGGTTGCCTTCTAGGTTTTGTTGTAGCAGGCACAACGACCTCAGCAGCAGCAACAGAAGTCTTCTGCTTCTTCAGGATTGTACTGATAGGAACGTTGTCCTCATCAGCTTCCTCATCTTCATTGTGTGAGAAGATAACTCTTCTTTGCTTCTTTGCAACAGGAGCATCAGAAGGTTCACTGATAACAATGCCACCAGCTGGTCTCTTGGGGGCAGGCTTCCTTGTTGCAGTGGTCTTTTGCCTAGCTACTCTTTTTACTCCTAGTACTTTAGCATTGTTTTGTTCCACCATTTCTTCTTTAGTTTTCATCAACTCCTCAGTTTTGGCCATTGCAGTAGCAGCATAGGTACTGAGGTTCATATTAGCTACATTCATTTTACCAAAATCTGCAGCTGACATTGGTTTTTCAGTTAAGATCCTAGCTTGCTCCTTAGGAATCTTTGCAACAAGAATTTCATAAATTCCTTGAGCCTTGAAAATCTTGGAAAGAAGATGGCAATGGGGAAATGCTGAGAGTCTTTTCTTGTTCATCACATCATCTCTAAATCTTCCATACATAATTCTTGGAAGATTGATCTTCGTTTCGATGAGAAGATGGCAGAGGCAGAATTTGTGCAGGGAGGAGAGGTTGTGTTTGGATCCAACCTTATGAAGAACCACCTTATTAAGATGCTGATGAAGGATGCAAACAATGTCCTTCATTTCAACAGCTTTCCAAGTGTGAATTCTGATTGTGTTTTCTTTCATGAGACATACTTTAATGGTCTCAGAGCCACCCAAATCCTCTTCCAATAACTCAGTAAAAACCAAACCCTCCTGAGCACAGAAAATAGCATCAGCAATAGTCTTCTCCGAGACTACAATCTTCTTTCTCAACATAGTAGAGAAAAAATCAGTATCAGTCACTTGAACATTCCTCCAGAAATCCCTAATCAGGTTGGGAAAGATAGAGACTTTCTCTGTGAAGAGTGCTCCCCACCCAGCTGCATTAACATACTTGCTTATGTCTAAGTCGTAGTCTTGCAACACTCCAAAGTTGAAATGATGCTCAATTGCCAAGTTGAGCTTGTCCACGTTGAAGGTTGAAGAAGAAGCCATTTTAGGTGATCAGAGAGCTTAGGGTTTGAAAGCAGAGAGAAAGATAGCTCGAGAGGTTAGAGAAGTGTGAAGTTTTTCTCAGAGGAAAAATATTACTTATAAAGGAATTTTGAATCTTAGGTTAAAGAAAAAATTATTGACATGACATGTCATTATGATAAAACGGCATTGGTAACTTGAAACTATAAAAAGGTCTTGATGGGATTGATGTAAGTACTGACTCAGCAAAGAGAATAAAAGATAAATTTGTCATTGAGACAAAATAAATGCATTTATTAAAAAAAATAAAAAGATATGCTTAAACACAGGCAGATGTGAACTCGTATGAAACTATACAATGGACGCGGTAACCAACAACAGTGGACGCGTCATCTAGGTGTGCAACACAACATGCAATAGACGCACAACTTTTAATTGGTATTAGACTAGCATAGGTAATAGATGCAAGAATAACAAAACAATTTTTTCTCAAGGCTGGACGCCTAAATTAATCCACACGTATCATATTAAGATGCTTCCTAATAAAGATAAATATGTCCTTTGCAAGAGGTTTAGTAAAGATATCTGCCCATTGATGGTCAGTATCTACAAATTGAATATCAAACACACCTTTTTGTACATTATCCCTAATAAAATGATGTTTAATCTCTATGTGCTTAGCTCTAGAGTGCAAAATTGGATTTTTAGATAGATTTATTGCAGCAGTATTATCACACATAAACGGAATACTACTTACAAACACATTGTAGTCCTCCAATTGATGTTTGATCCAGAGAAGTTGTGAGCAGCAACTTGCAGCTGATATATACTCAGCTTCAACAGTTGATAATGCAATGGTAATTTGTCTTTTGCTTGACCATGAGACAAGATTAGCCCCAATGAAGTGACATCCTCCACTAATGCTTTTTCTTTCAATTCTATCTCCAGCATAGTTAGCACCACAGAAACCAACTAATCTGTAATCTTCATTTTTCTTAAAGAACAAACCAAGATTAGTAGTACCTTTTAACTATCTAAAAATTCTCTTAACTACTGATAAGTGAGATTCTCTAGGATCAGATTGAAATCGAGCACATAAACATACATTGAACATAATATCAGGCCTAGACGTAGTAAGATATAAGAGAGATCCTATCATACCTCTGTATACCTTTTGGTCTACCTTTTTCTCTTTATCATCTTTGTTCAGTATGGAAGTAGGGTGCATAGGAGTATTCAATAGCTTACAATCATCCATCTTAAACTTCTTCAGAAGCTTTTTTGTATACTTAGTTTGGTGGATGAGCATCTCGTCCAAGGTTTGTTTTACTTAAAGTCCAAGGAAGAATTTGAGTTCTCCCATCATGCTAATTTCAAACTCTTTATGCATTAACTTAGAGAATTCTTTGCATAAAGACTCATTAGTACCACCAAAAATAATATCATCAACATATATTTGTACAATTATGAAATTAGACTTAATGGATTTTCTAAATAAGGTTGTGTCAACCTTTCCTCTATTGAATCCATTTTCCATAATAAAGGAACTTAGTCAGTCATACCAAGCTCTAGGAGCTTGCTTAAGACCGTACAAAGCTTTCTTAAGCTTATATACATGTTCAGGATGGGCTTCACACTCAAAACCCGGAGGTTGCATAACATAGACTTCTTCATTAATAAAGCCATTTAGAAAAGCACTTTTAACATCCATCTGAAAAAGCATAATAATATGATGTGCAGCAAAAGTAGAATTCTAATAGCTTCTATTCTAGCAACAGGTGCAAAAGTTTCAGTATAATCTATACATTCTTCTTGAGAGAAACCTTGAGCAACAAGTCTTGCTTTGTTTCTTATTACCTTACCATTTTCATCAAGTTTGTTTCTGTAAACCCACTTTGTTCCGATCACTGATTTATCTTTGGGCAGTGGAACCAGAGTCCAAACATTACTTCTTTCAAACTGATTGAGTTCCTCTTGCATAGATAGAATCCAACCATCGTCCAGCAGAGCCTAGTCCACAGTCTCTGGTTCCAACTCAGAGACTAGTGCAGAAATGTCTTGTTCTCTGAAGGTTGATCTTGTTTTTAGCTTGTCATTGGGGTTTCTAATGATCTGATCTTGTGGATGATAATTCTTGAAGTACCAAGATTTTTGAACTGTATCATGTTGAAAAGTGGTAGTTTCTAGTTTTTGAGTGGGGTCATCTTCTTAATCATCAACTTTTATCTCTGATGAGTCTCCTGGAATGTTTAGATCAAGATTTGCAAATGTTTCATCTAGCTCTGATAATTTTTTATCAGGCTGTTTGTCATCAAACTTGACATGAATGCTTTCCTCTACTATTAGAGTCCTAGAATTATAAACTCTAAAGCCTTTAGATGTTTCAAAATATCCTAATAGTATTCCATTATCTGTTTTAGCATCATACTTTCCAAGTTGATATTTAGTATTCAGTATATAGCATTTACAACCAAAAGGGTGAAAATAAGATATGTTGGGTTTTCGTCCTTCCCACAGTTCATAAGGAGTCTTATTCAGGATAGGTCTAATGTATATTCTGTTCTGAATGTAGCAAACAGTATTAACAGCTTCAGCCCAGAAGTTTCTAGGGACAGAGTTGTCATTGAGCATAGTCCTAGTCATCTCTTGAAGAGACTCGTTCTTTCTCTCTACCACACCATTTTGATGTGGTGTTCTAAGTATTGAGAAGTTGTGAAGGATACCACTTTCTTCACAGAACTTATGAAATAGCTCATTTTCAAACTCTCCCGCATGGTCATTTCTGATTGAAGTGATACACATGCCTTTTTCATTCTGTACATGTTTGCAGAATACATAAAAGACCTTAAAAGACTCATCCTTGTGAGTTAGGAACATAACCCATGTTCATCTAGTGTAATCGTCAACTATGACAAGACCATATTTCTTACCACTGACAGAGGCAATCCTTGTTGGACCAAAAAGATCAATATGTAACAACTCTAGTGGTCTATTGGTACTAATAACTTTTTTAGATTCAAAAGAACATTTGACTTGTTTTCCCTTTTGACATGCATCACAGAGAGCATCAGATTTGAACTTAAGGTTTGGTAGTCCTCTCACGACGTTATGCTTGTTTAGCTTTGAAATTAATTTCAAGCTTGCATGACCTAGCCTTTTACGCCAAATCCATCGCTCATCTTCAATGGGCACTAGACATGGGACACTTTGATTTGAGAAGTCCTCCAAGTCAATCTTATAGAGATTGTTTTACCTTTTATCAGTGAATAAAAGTGATCCATAATCTTTCTTGACAGTACACATGTTCTTATCAAAAGCAACTGCATATCCACTGTCACATAATTGACTTATGCTCAGTAGATTGTGCTTCAAGCCATTTACTAAAAGAACATTATCAATGGAGGGAAAATGATGTTTACCAATTTTACCTATACCAATGATTTTCCCTTTCTGATTTCCTACAAATATGATCCAGCCACCATCTTTGGGCTTAAGGTTTTGGAACATAGACCTTTCTCCCGTCATGTGTCGTGAGCAGTCATTGTCCAAGTATCAAGACATCTGTTTTCTTCCTGTTGTTAAGCAAATCTGCCACAGGTATTACATTATCTTTAGATACCCAAACTGACTTGGGTCCTTTTTTGTTAGTTGTTACTGGATAAGTATGCTTAGCATGTTTATTGTGTATGAATCTAGATGTAATATGCCCACTTTTTCCACACACTTTGCAAAAGGTGTTGGACGAGCTAGACTTAGCTTTGGTATATTTATTTGGAACTTTTGAAGTTCTATGCTGTGTAAGAGGTTTTGACTTTTTGTGAGATGCATCTTGCTTCTCTTTGTCATAACCAAGACCTATTTTATCATGAGGTGACCTAGAGTACCTTAAAATGAGACTAAGCTTCTCTGAGCCACCTACAAGCTTTGACAGAAAATTTGTTAGATATGTTACATCTTGTTTCAGTTTTGCAACTTCACAAGAAACATTAGGTTCAAACACCATTTTGTCAGCTAGACTTATATTCACTGATTTTAGTATGTCATTTTCATATTTAAGGTTTTGTTTCTCAGTGCAGACCCTATCATATTCTCTATTCAGTTTAGAAAATTTCTTTTTGAGACTCTTATATTCTCGTGATAGTATAGACGACTCATGCAATAATTCATCAAAAGCATTTTGAAGAGTGAACGGGTCAGAGTCCATTACCTCAACATCAGTGTATTCATTTTCTGATGCAGTGTCTGCCCTGAGACATATATTTTCCTCTTCCTCAGCTTCATTTTCTTCATCTGATGAAGACAAATCAAGATCCTCCCATGTAGCCATCTTGCCTTTCTTCTTTTTGAAGAATTCCTTTTTATCCTTTAGCTCAGGGCAGTCAGCTTTGAAATGACCAGGTTTCTTGCATTCAAAGCACAATGGTGGACCTTTTTCCTTGGAGTCTGACTTCTCCTTGGAAAATTTTTTGTTGAGTTGTTTTCTTCTAAAACCACATTAATTTCTCCACATATGTTGAATCTTCCTCGAGATAAAGGACAATTCATCCTCATATGATCCATCATCATTATCAGAGGATTCAGACTCATCTGATGACTCAGCAGCTTTGAGAAGTTTTGATGAGCTTGCTTTCTTTGCCTTTAGGGCAATAGGTTTTCCTTTTCTGGAATTTTCTTCTTCATTAAGTTCAAGTTCATGAACCTTGAGAAATCCAAGAAGCCCTTCCAGAGAGAGTGTATTCAGGCTTTTGACTTCCTGGATAGCAGTTACTTTGGGTCTCCATTGCTTGGATAGACTTCTCAGGATTTTTTTGACATGATCTCTATTTTCATAAACTTTTCCAAGAGATCTGAGACTATTGGTGATGGTTTGGAATCTTCCAAACATTTGGTCTATTGTTTCATGTTCACCCATCTTGAACAGCTCATACTGATGAACTAGCATGCTTATCTTTGATTCCTTAACTTGTGAGGAACCCTCATGAGCTAGGGCAAGAGTATCCCAGATTTCTTTAGCAGTATTGCAGCTGTGAATTTTGTCATGTTCAGATCTGGTTATAGCACACATGAGATAGTGCTTAGCCTTCAAATTCAGATGATGTTGGTTTTTCTGTTCATGAGTCCATTGGGCTCTAGGAACACCAGCTCCAGCTTCATCTCTTGGTTCAGTGTAGCCGGTTTCAATCAGCTACCAAATATCTACATTATGTGCATCTAAGAAGGTCATCATTCTCTTCTTCCAGTAGTCATAATCTGTTCCATCAAAGAGAGGAGGTAAGTTGACAGCTTGTCCTTCTGCATCCATGGTCGTTGGATCGTACTTCCTCAGCACTTTTTAGATGCTCAACCCTTTCGAGGCTGAGCTGTGATACCAACTAAAGTTGATACAGGCAAACACAAGAGGGGGGTGTTGAATTGTGTTTGTTAATAATTTTTGAAAACAACCTTTAAAACAATTTTTGCACACAAGGAGATTAGAAATAGAAGTAAGGACAAAGAAATAGATCCTTTTTTATTAAAGACTTTAACAAAAGCAATACCAAAACCCCTCAGTTAGTAAGAAACAAATAAAGCTACAAGAGTTAAGAGATAGAAGAATCACACAATATGTTTTATCCTGGTTCACTCTCTTCCAACCAAGAGCTACGTCCAGTCCCTTGTACTTGAAGGATTTTCTCCACTATTTTTCAAATAGATTACAGCCAAGTATTCAACACCTCTCCAGGCTATAAGTATTTCTTTCTTACCAAGCCTCTTCAGGCTCTAACTCTAACAAAGAGATTTAATGTTTGATCTTCTTAACTCACTATGTGTGAGGATATGACAATTTAAGATCGGATGAATATTTTCACAATCTTCAAACTAAGAAATACTGACTCTTGCTCTTTAAAGAAATATGAGTATGAGTGATTGTAGTTTGACAAAAGTTGAGCTCGCTAGGTTGTGCAGTCCAGTCCCTCTCTTCAGTATCTAAGGTCTTCTATTTATAGTGATCTTCTTCTTCACTTGTATTTCTTCAATGGTTATTTTGAATAATCCCGTTTAGAGATAGTATTTAATGCATGATATCCGTTGTGACTTGTAGCTTGATTGTGGTAAGCTAAATAGTGCTCTAGGTTATCGAGGTAGCATGAAATAGGAGGCTTACTGCGCTGAGTTTTGTAGCTTGAGAACTTGTTGTTCATCCTTTGTGAACAATCCAGCTTTTTCAGTCATAAAGTTGTCATCGTACAGATCGTTTTGCAGTATCTTATTGTACGATTCTGCTTTTTTGCATTTCTTGATGGTACTATGTTTCTTTTACAACAAGGTAAAATATTAAAGCAGATAGGACAATAGTGAAGAACAAATATTCTATTGAAATAAATATCAATCATTTGAAATAAATTCAAGAGATTCAGATAGCATTTATTTATTCGAAGATGGAGCTTGTCTACTTTAAAAAAAAAACTCTGTCTACTTAGTTATATGTGAGACTAAGTCTATTTCAACAGATTATTTTGCTCGTCCGATGACGTGGCATATCCTCTTGTCTATCAAGTCTTTGGACTTGCTATTCCTCAAAGAGTTATAAAGATCTCCGTCTAGTGACGTGGCAGTTAGAGCTCGTCTACTAGATTACTTTATTTTTCAGTTCATTTACTTCTACTAATTACTTCCTTCTGCTTACGTGGCAAGATGGATGTGCTTATTATCAAGTCTTTGGACTTGTTGTTTCTAACAAGGTATTTTGGTATTCGTCTAGCAAACATATAGAGCCTCGTCTACTTAAGAAAATCAGTCTACTTAAATAAATAAATAAGTAACTTTACCAAAAATATTGAGCAGCCTGTCTACAAGGATGGACGCGTATTCTTTCAATGAAAACTTATCACATGCTTCTTTTACTTATATTTAAATATTCTTGCATAACTGAAAGCACATGTTAGATCTCAACTAACACTTTGCCAAGCAAATTTAATCCTTTTGTTTGCATCAAAACTTAGAGATTATTTAACCAAAAACCACTTTGGTTCCCACATCCTTACCCGTACCCTCTGAGCACCTAAGTACCCGTACCCACACTTTAATATTGAAAAAACAATAAATAACAAAAGAAACATTATAACAATTAAAAAACGAGTCAAAGGTCTTTTAAATCTACTCATAAAACATTACAAATCAAACTATTTAAATAAATAAAAACACCCAAAAAGAATTAAAGATGCAACTAGGTTTAGAAAGTTAATAATCTTTAGATTAATTTTGGTTTTAAAATTTGTATTATATTTAAAACTATATATATTAGTAATATATATATGTGTGTGTGTGTGTGCGCGCGCGCGCGCTCGCGCGTGCGTGCAGGTGCTAGGCGGGGTGGGTACTATAGTACACGTACCCGCATCCATACACGTTCAAATTTATGGGTAATTACCCGGACTCTGACCTTTACCCATTGTGCGGGTAATTACCCTACCCATCGTGAGTAATTTTTGCGGGTACCCAATGGGTAGGGTACAAATTGTCATCCCTAATCGCGACTGTTTCTCCTCTTTATGAACAAATAGTTCATTCCTTCCCGAATCTATGTTTTACGGTTGCATATCCATTCCTCCAAAAAATTTCATCCAAAATAGTCCCTTACTTGCAACTTACTACGTCTCACTTGATCTTGTTGCATCTTGATGGGACAATGTCTCAATGTTCATCATCCACCTAAACCACTCATAGATGGCTGATATGATTATCCAGTTTGGAAGAAATCAGTAATATTCTGTCCAATTCAACAGACCAATCTAGAATTTTCTAATCTAGGGACTTTGTTGAAAATTTTATATAAGTTTAGAGACTCAGTTAATTTTTTTTAAAAAAATTTAGTGACCTAATTGAAAACTTTATAAAAGTTCTGGGACCTAATTACAAACTTTTTTAGTTTAGGGATCCATTTGAAAAATTTCAAATAATTTAGGGATCAACTTAATAATTAAACTTTTATTTATTTTACCATAAATGGAAAATTGATTAAGAAAAATAAGTGGGAAATAAAGTCTCAACTAGATTTTTTTTTTTTTTGAAGCATCAACTAGAAGATATTGGAACGGGCAACCACCCAACATTAATCTAACAAAGAAGAAGGAATATCTAATCAATTGACAACCAAGATGCAAACAACTCAGAACAATGATATCAAGCAATACAAAAAATATCAATACGAGACAACTTGAGAGTCGGTCCAACATATTTTGAGGTTTAAAACAAAATTTGATATAAAATCTTTTTGAAAATTAATAATAATTTTTATTAAAAAAATCATATTTTATTTAAATTTTATCTTTATTACAAATTATTGTAATTGATATAAATTTTTGTTGTGTGGGTACATACATGTTATATTTCTTATAATTTATTATTTAAGGTTTTAAATTATTATTTTTATTAAGCTTAAATAAAAAAAAATTGGAGGCCTAAATTTAGACCTAAATAACTAAAACAATTTGGAGGCCTAAAACCCTAACTTTAGTAGCTTTACACTAG
The DNA here is from genome assembly GCA_030762895.1 of Sophora flavescens. Lineage (NCBI taxonomy): Eukaryota > Viridiplantae > Streptophyta > Magnoliopsida > Fabales > Fabaceae > Sophora > Sophora flavescens. Next base: position 29,201,862 of record CM061069.1, read on the forward strand.
GGCCGGCCATGGAGATAATCTATTTCTATTAAAGAGAACTTCATTCCTAGAACTACTTAGTGCCTCTTTTTATTTATAAATTAAGCAAATTATTTCTTTAAAAAAATTAGTAACTTCCTTCACCATAACCGAAAAGAGGAATATATAGAGCCCATTTGTTTAAGATTAAAAAATAAGTGATTTTATAAAAAATATTGATTATTTTTAGAGACTTTTAAGAAAAGCAAAAATTAATTTGTATTTGTTTATAATCATAAAAATTATTTTTGTATACTCTCTCTCTTCTAGTGCTGGTTCATATAATGAGAAGTTACTCAAAATAGCTTCTCATTTTTCCTTGAGTAATAATTTTCTTTTTTGTTTTTTTATTATTTTTAAAAGCAAAACAGACACACTAAAAATTTTAAAAAATGATTATTTGATTAAAAAAATATTTTTGAATAAAATAAGCAATAACAAAACATTCATAATAAAACTCTTTAACAGGGATTTCATTGATAGGCATTTCAATTCAAACTCCACAGATTTTGCCTTTAATGGAATTCTTGCCTATCCTCGAGCCTTTGAGAGATCAATATATTTAATTAAGAGATTGTATTAAAGCAAGAAAATGAGACCAAAAAAAAAATCGTAGTCTAATTATGACATTGTAAAACAATTTCAAATTGATAATAAGTTCAAATTAAATTTTAAAATAAAAATAATGTCTACCTTATTGTGAATTGGAATTGTTATAAAAAATAAAAATCTATTCAGAGCCCATTACCTAGTCTATTTTGACCTCTATAGGATTGACCTATTGATCAAAGATTCTTGTCAAAAAAATTTAATTTTATCAAATATTATATATATTTAAAAATAAAAAAAAAGTTTAAGTTTCTTAACCAATGTAAGATGATTTTCATGTAATGTAAGTCTTTAAATAGATTTTCATGTTAGTTAGATTTTTAATTTTTTCTTAAAGAACCAAAACCGTGCCAATTAATAAGAAGTCTATAACAAATAACAAGCTAGATTTATGATGATATACAAAACAAAACAAACTTGAACCTATTTAGACAAATTCTACTTTTTTTTTTTTTAAGGAGAAGACTCATAAAAGACATTATATAAAGAGAGGGAGACGAAAGAAGCAAATGGGAAAAAGGTAGAATGTATTGTCGAAATGTAAACCCACACGCATATCCCATAACTTAATCAAGTGAAGTGGCTTAAGAGATAAGTCTAATATATTTTCCACCCATACCAATCATATAATTAGTACTTGGTGATGGCTAATTTAAGTATCTTAAAAGTCTCTCTCTCTCTTATCTTGCATCATCATGTCATGTCACCATTATTTATTGAGATTTGAAAACTGACGAAAATCCAAGGTCAAGGAATTATGAAATTTGATGAAGTGGGAAAAATCCCCTACAAATATGCACTTCATTCTGCATACGAGGAAGTTTATGGTCAACGTTGCTCAGGTTCCTGGAATCCGCTTTAAAAATATGCTGCTACTTACTATACGTAGACAACAATCCCACTCTACTTAATACTTCAGCATCGCGCCGATGACAGATGAGAGTTCGTACGAAGGACGATAAGTATCTCCCTAAACAATAATGCTAAACGGACACATTTTTGCGGACATCACACGATTACATCATATGAACAGTGCTATACAGTATAATGTTATAGTTGCACTGTACGGCACTGTAGTAAATCTTTTTTTTTAAATTTAATTTTTTTTGAATAAGTATGTGTCAATATCTGGTGAATCGAGTACAAATATCTGATGAATTCAGTTCATTATCTGGTGAATGGGTTCTTTTGAGAAATAATTTTTTTGATTAAGTATGTGCAAATATATGGTGAATCCGTTATAAATATATGGTGAATTCAGTTCATTATCTGGTGAATAGGTTTTTTTGAGAAAAAAATTGTGGTTTAAGTATGTGTAAATATATGGTGAATCAGGTATAAATATCTGGTGAATTCAGTTCATTATCTGGTGAATGTGTTTTTTTTTATAAATAAATTTTGTTGGTTAAGTATGCGTAAATATCTGGTGAATCGGGTACAAATATCTGGTGAGTTCAATTCATTATCCGGTGAATGATTTTTTTTGAGAAATAATTTTTTTGGTTAAATATGTGCAAATATCTGGTGAATCAGGTATAAATATCTGGTGAATGGGTTTTTTTGAGAAATAAATTTTGGTTAAGTATGTATAAATATATGGTGAATCATGTATAAATATCTGGTGAATTCAGTTCATTATTTGGTGAATGTGTTTTTTTTTATAAATAAATTTTTTGGTTAAGTATGTGTAAATATCTGGTGAATGGGTTTTTTTGGTAAATAAATTTTTTGGTTAAGTATGTGCAAATATCTGGTGAATCATGTACAACTATCTGGTGAATTCAGTTCATTATCTGGTGAATGAGTTTTTTTAGATATAAAATTTTTATTTTTTTAAAAAAGTCAAAATTTTTAAAAAAATTAAATTGGTGCTACAGTAGCGCTACTGTAGCAGGTGTCGTATTTGTGTCCAAAAAACGTGTCCGTTTAGCACAGCTCCTCACTAAATGGTACATGTATGAAGCACAAGTTTAAATCGGATATATTAATAATAGTTAAAGTAATATTTTGGTCCCTATATGTGATACAAATTCTCGATTTGGTTTCTATACATATAAAATTATTAAAATGATCCTTATATATATATAAAGTCTCCATTTGATCCCTACCGTACAAAATTTTAGGGACTGATTTGATAATTTTTTGCTCGTATAGGGACCAAACGGGTAACGTATAGGGACCAAATAGAGACTTTTTGTATGTATAGAGATCATTTTAATAATTTTTTATATATAGAGACCAAATCGAGAATTCCTGTTAGATGTAGGGACCAAAATATTACTTTAACCTATTAATAATTTATTCAATGGTTCAGATTTGATGACCAAAAAAAATTTTAACAAAAAAAATTAAAATGTCCCTTTTGCCCTTCATCCCTCTATTAAGGATGAAATTTTGAATTTTTGACAGATGTTTTCTTAACAGGATGATGAAGGGATTGAGGAGATAATCAAAATTTTCTAAGTATTGAAGATATTTGGTTTGACAAGAAAATCCAGTTCGACAGAGGAAAACATTCGACAATCAAATTCCTGACAAAATAATAAAGGAAGACTTAGTCGAAGGAAGAGTCGTCAAGAAAAATAGAAAAGTGAAGAAATTGGTTAAGTCCCCAATCCGACGAAAGGTACCAATACAAGTTGTCAAGCAATTCAAACCGTCGAAGATAAGCAAATTGACATGGAGCGGTTCAAGACATTAAGCAGTTAGTGGGATTGCTTGACAAAACAGTTTAAGTATAAAACTTAAGAGAACTGCCAAAGACACGTGACAGTCATTTAGATAGGGAGTTATTTCTAGGTAGTTATTTTATTTACCTATAAATACTAGTAATCACAATGTAATAAGGGTCGGTTACTTGATACACATCCTACACATCTCGATCACACAACAGATTGACGGATAACATTCAAGTATTCCCTCCACCCTTCTTATTTCAATTCAATATGAAAACTCAGTACAATACTGGTTATGTTTTTCAAGTTCTTCACTTGTTTTTCATTATTTCCAGTATTCCTCTCAAATTATTCTTCTAATTTCTTTTACATTTCACAAGTAATTTCTATTCTTATATTTTAGTTTACTTAACCTTTCTTTTTCAGACTTTTGTCTTTTGTTCGTTATAAACTTAGTTCGATTAGGAAGTTATTTTCTACAATAGAAACTACCTTCATCTTTTAAATTTCAAAGTTACCTTTCATTATTTACGATAATTTTAAACACCATTTTCAAACTCATATACTTGTCATAGCATCAAGTCCTTACCAGTATATTACTAGATTTGACTAACTTGTCAAATTCATACTTGGTAGACAGTTCATACCTATTCTTGACGAGATTACTGCATAACTCATAGGTCCCACACTCGTTTGATCTTTAATTATTCACAACGAAGGAATTTTGATCAGAAACCAAAAAACCACGTTAACAAATTGGCACACCCAGTGGGACGAGTTTAGAGTAACTCCTATAGTGTCACGAACTCTGTCATACAAATTTATTGTATGCGTCTACGGAGTGGGAGAGTGATTCAAACGTCGTCTAATTCCCAAAACTCTGAATATGAGTAGTGCAAGCAATACAGGCGTAGTCAGCACTAACACCGATGTGTCAACGGTGGATGTTAATCCTATAACCACTGTTGCGCCGTTGATAATACTCCTGCAACCATGGCTAACACTACTAATGCAGGAAATAATAGCACTAATAGTTTAGTGGCGAGAAGAGGCGTTTCCTATGCTCAAGTTGTCAATAGGTTTGACGAAGTTGGCCAAGGAACACTCCCGTCACCAACTTCCCCAGTTTTACAGCAAATAAATCCACCAACTACCGGATTGTCTCCACGGAGTGTTGTGAATTCAAACCCAAGAGGGACCACACAACCTCTGCCACAACCTTTGTATGGAATGCTGTACGGTTCGACCACTGTCAACCCAAATACCCCATTTGCATACATACCATATCCAAATGGAGTAACGACGACCGCTCATACATCTGGACAGGCAGGACTGTCTACCGGGGGGCAAATCCCCACTCAATCAAATGGGATAACAGGGTCAGTGGTGATGACCCATACTCGACAAGAGCGTCCAGTAGTAAGGCCACAAGTATCCCCACTTAGACAATCCCCGCAAAATATTGTTGGTCTGTCAGAGGCTACATTAGCCAATGTTCGACAACAAGTTGATTCTAGTAAATTTGACATGGTGAATATATTTACTCAGCAAATGGGGACAATGATTACTCCATTGATGGAAAACACGAATAATGCATGCTTGACATTAGTGAATGAGATACGTAGGTTAAATAGAGCATTGGACGTGTTAGCCCCAGACGATAACCAAAATGCCAATAGAAATCCCAATAGAAATGTCAATAGGAATGTCAACCAGGGTCAGAATAACCAACCACAGGTTGAACAACCACAAGTTATCCAACTTGACGGATCCGAACAAGATGACGAGAGGCCACAACCCCATCGTCGAATCCCTTTGAGACGTGGAAATGTACATATTCTACAACCAGAGGGAGACGAAGACTTTGTCAAAAACCAGGGTGCTCTTGGAGTGATTCGTCAAAATGTTATAAACCAGAATGTTAACCAAGTTGTCGAGCAAGTACTGAATAGGTTTGGTTTTAATATAGGTTATGCCAATCAACCTTTTTTTGCATTGACATTTCCTGATTAGGTCCAACAGGAAGAAATGCCTCGAGGATACAAATTACCCAAATTGTCAAAATTCTCGGGGGAAAGTGGAGAATCAACTGTCGAGCACATTGCCCGATATACGATCGAATTAGGAGACTTGGCTTTAGAGGAGGGACTAAAAATGAAGTTCTTTCCTAGTTCATTAACTAAGAATGTTTTTTCTTGGTTTTCAACCCTGAGACCTAATTCCATACATCCATGGAATCAATTAGAGAGGAGCTTTCATTATCAATTCTTTAGGGGTGACCTAAAAATTGGGTCGACGGACTTATTTGGCATTAAAAGAATGAATAACGAGTCTGTCGATGATTACCTTGCCCGATTCCGTCAAATAAGGAGTTGTTGCTTCACCCCTATCCCTGAGGCAGAAAGAGTGAAGATTGCTGTCGGGGGTCTAGATTATCACATTAGGAAGAAGTTGGTCAACCAACACCAAGTTGATCTTGCCCAGTTGGGTGACAAAGTCCGACAAATTGAACAACTGAAGGCCGAAAACGTTTTCAAGCAGAGGAAATTCCTCAAAAGAGAAAAGATTAATTTTGTCTGGTGTAGTGATTCTGACGAAGATGGCAATGATTCTGAGGAATATGAGGTAGACTATGTTGAATTGAAAACTGGTCCCCCTTATACATGTCAAGCCTTGAGGCCTGCAAGGGCCAGAGAAACGATTCCTTTCATCAATAAGAAAGTGTATACATTTGACGCGACCAAAGCCAACCAAATATTTGACATACTGCTCAAAGATAAGCATTTAAAGTTGTTAGATGATAATAGGCTATTGAAAGCCCATGAAATAAAAGATCGGAACTATTGTATGTTTTATAATACTTTTGGTCACGTAACTAATGACTGTATGCATTTTAAGGACATCATTTAGAAAGGTTTGACAAAAGGAAGATTAAAGTTTTCAAACAAGATACCAGACATGAAGATTGATACAGAACCATTCGGTACTGAAGTTAACAAAACTGATCGCCAAGTCCCTATGGGAATAGGCATGGTCAATATAAAAACTGGACAGAATATTCAGATGGACCTGACAGATTCATTTGATATTTATCCAAAGCTAGGGGAACCGCTTGTCGACTTCATGACATGCAAGCAAGCTGGTGGTATCTTCAAAGTTTGCCCAAAATGTGAAGGATTTTATGAAGATGTTGCTGCTAAGAAGGTAATGGGGCAGAAAACGCCATCATATCACCCACAAGACAGAACTGAGTCTCGTGAAGGTAATAGTAAAAGCAGGTTCTCACACCCGAGCAGCCATACTGGGTCTAACAGTGAGCACAGAAGTGATACGCATGTTGTCAACAGGCAGACGGGTAGTCGTCAGCAACATACGTATCAGACAAGACTTAGACAAAATAACACTGGAGGTTGGCTTGAAGATCCAGTCAGAGAATCAGTGGGAAGTAACAAGTCCGTCGGTGGAGGGTTCAATTCCGTCAAGACTAGGAAGCCCCCGTCCAACGTAATGGTGGATCGATGGGTAAGAAATTCTGCGATGGCCTGTTATCTCGAATTCTGAAAGCAGAAATAGGCCAGAAGAAATAAGTTCAACAATCGTAATCCACCCTTATGGAATGAGGATTACTGAAGTGGTCAATTAGCTCAGAACACTCAGATGACAGGACCTGGTTTGTCAGGACCGTCGAATGAGTCAGCTATATCTAAAAGCCAGAAAAGAAGACTGGAAAGGCTCCGACGGGCTCAAAAGAAAAAGCTTGCCAAGCAAGGGGACATCGTTATAAAGGAATTGCCTTCACAGGATACTGGTTAATTGGTGGCAGTGACTGACAATAAGGCCGACAAGAGTGGAGAGGTCAAAATGAAAATCGTGATAGAGGCTTGCCAAATGGAAGTTGACATGAGGGTGCCTGTTAATCAGGTCATGCCGAATAAGTTTGTGTCGCAGGTCTATGTAGAGAAGAAGAAGGCCTTAGAGACGACATCACCACCAATAAAATACACAAGCAAATGACCTGTCGGTTTGGTAGACATGGAAAAGGTTGCGGGGCTAGAGAAGGAGGTTGATGCAAGAATGCAAGAACAACAGTTGGCAATGTTCATCGAAGCATTTAATGATCCAAATGATGACATAAATATCAGTAAAGACATATACATGGATAGCCAAAATGAAGATCTAGCTGATATCATTAAGGCATTAGACAATTGTGGTGTAGGGATGGCCTGACCTTCGTCAGATAGGTCGGGATCAAATGACGAGGGTGATTTAAGAAGAAATCATGACAGAATGGTTGGAGGTGCATTCTTGGATGAAAATCTAGAAAACGAAATCATACTGGAACTAGGTATGAGAATGAAGATAGGATTGATTTCGTTCATCCAGCAGAATATGTGGGATATCTCGAAGTTGACTTCTCCGACAGTGATGATGTCGTAAACAATGATAGATATCCAAATGATTTTTGTATGTACGTTCAAGAGAACTTGGTTACCGAATTTGACAATGTATCCCAGTTAGAGAAGCCCACCGATGAGCAAAGAAACCATTTGAGGCCTTTTCATGTAAAGGCCGTAATAGATGGAAGACCTACCAACGGGATTTTAATTGACGGGGGAGCTGCTGTGAATCTGATACCAATAGCAATGTTCAAAAAGCTAGGGAAGGATCAGTCGGATTTAATTCCGACGGACATGGTCGTCACCGATTTCAGTGGCAAACCTTCTCCGTCAGATGGCGTCATTTTGTTGAATATTCAAGTTGGCACCGTTGAAAGGATGACACTGTTTGTGATAATCCCTGCCAAGTCAAGCTACAACCTATTACTTGGCAGGGATTGGATGCATGCTGTGGGAGCAATTCCGTCAACAGTCCATCAAAAAGTAATCTTGTGGAATGCGCAAGATCAGGTAGAAATAGTCGAAGCATATGACAACACTTGTTATGCTCAGCAATTACATGTTGATTTCAAGGTATATTCACCAAACGTCAGACCTATAACTGCCAACGAAGGGGTCATTGACAAGGATGCATTGGAAGCGAGTCTTCTCAGTCAATTTGACGTTAAGATAAAGGAAAAGGCCGACAAATCTCGGCCAAATTCCGACAATGAGTCTTGAAATACAACTGAGAAGATTGTCGGCCTATCTGGCCGACAAAGAAGTTCACACTTCAGAAAGTGTGTTAGCATATTGTATCATCGACGACGACCCTTTGGGTTTTGAAAAGGGAGCCGAAGTTAAGCAAAATGTGGAAGTGGAAGATCCTCTGGAAGAAATAAACTTAGGTACGGAGTAAAAGAAAAGGCCTATCTTTGTGAGTGCTTTTCTGTCAGAGGATTACAAACAAACACTTGTCAGACTAATTGTAGAGTATAAAGATTGCTTCGCATGGGACTACGATGAAATGCCTAGTTTAAGCAGGGATCTTGTCGAACAACGTTACCACTCAGGGAGGATTGCAAACCTGTCAAACAGGCGAGCAGAAGATTTGCCCCAAAGGTGGTGCATAAAATCAAAGAGGAAGTAGAGAGACTGCTTAAAGCAAAGTTCATTCGAACAACCAGGTATGTCAACTGGCTTTCTAACGTAGTTCCTGTTATTAAAAAGAATGGCAAAATGAGGGTATGCATCGATTTTAGAAATCTAAATACTGCTACCCTTAAAGATGAATATCTGATGCCAATACCCGTGTCGACTGAGCATCAGGATATGAAATTTTAAGTTGTATGGATGGACATGGTGGTTATAATCACATCTTTATAGCCGAAGAAGATGTGTCAAAGACTGCCTTCAAGTGTCCAGGAGCAATTGGGACTTATGAATGGATTGTCATGCCTTTCGATTTAAAGAATGCAAGAGCCACCTATCAACGAGCAATGAATACTATTTTCCATGATGTGATTGGGAAATTTATAGAAGTATACATTGATGTTGTGGTTGTCAAATCAAAAACTAAAGATGACCACTTAGATCACCTGAAGCAAGGGTTTGAAAGGATGAGAAGACACAACCTCAAAATGAACCCAGAGAAATGCAGCTTTGGAGTATCGACTGCCAAATTCTTGGGATTTTTAGTTCATAAGAAAGGAATCGAGGTGGATAAAAATAAAGCCAAAGCAGTTATAGAAGCCGTGGCACCAACAAATAAGAAGGAATTACAGTCCTTCATAGGAAAGGTTTTTGCGGAGGTTTATATCGAATTTGTCGGGAAGAACAAGAGTATTTGCACCATTGGTCAAGTTGAAAGCAGAACAAAGTTTCGTATGGGAATCTTGTCACCAAGAAGCTTTTGACCAGATCAACCAATACTTAGTCAATCCACCGGTCATGATGCCTTCTATAATCTTCGATCGTTGAAGTTGTTCATATCAGCATCTGAAGATAATATAGGATGTCTTTTGACCCAGGATGACTGTGACAATGTCGAGAGGGTCGTGTATTATCTAAGCAGAGTTCTCAATGATGCCGAGAAAAGATATAGTGCTATAGAGAAATTATGTCTGGCATTGTATTTTTCATTTACCAAACTCAAATATTATATGATGCCTTGTAATGTATTAGTAATTTCTAAGACTGATGTAATAAAGTATATGCTGTCAAAACCAGTCCTTAATGGGCGTATTGGAAAATGGACCATTGCTTTGTATTCTTTACAATACGTGCCAGCCAAAGCTGTCAAAGGTCAGGCAGTTGCCGACTTCTTGGTAGAACATCCATGATTGGATGTGCCGGGAATACACTTTGTCAGTTTACAACCTTGGAAACTTTACTTTGATGGATCAAGGCATCAAGGAGGTAGTGGAGTAGGAATCTTAATCGTGACTCCACAAGGAACTCCTACTAAGTTCATGTTTGAGCTTAAATATCCATGTTCTAACAATGAAGCTGAGTATGGAGCTTTGATTGCTGGATTAGAGATACTAGTGGAAATGAAGGCACAAAATGTGCAAATATTTGGGGATTCCCAGTTGGTTATTAAACAACATACTCAAGAATACAAATGTGTCAGTTATAATTTGACAAAATATTGTATCATAGCAAGTTAGTTAATGATAAAATTCGATGACGTAGTTGTCAAATATATCGCCAGAGAACTGAATCAAGAGGCTAATGAGTATGCTCAAATAGCTTCAGGGTACAAGATATCTCAGAAGACTTTGTCAGGATTAATGGAGATTAGAGAATTATTATATCCACTGGAAGAAAGAGATGTCTTGGTCAATGAAGTAACTCTATCTAATGACTGGAGATTACCAATAGTTAAATATTTGGAAAACCCAAGTCAGAATGGAGATAGAAAGATAAAACATAAAGCATTGAATTATACTATGCAGGATGGACTATTACATAGAAGGTATGCCGATGGAACTTTACATAAGTGCCTAAGTGAGCAAGATGCTTATTTGGCTTTGTCAGAGGTCCATGAAGGCATATGTGGGGCCCACCAAGCAGGAGAGAAAATGAAATGGGTGCTCCGACGGAGTTTGTATTATTGGCCAACTATGGTTAGGGACTGCATTTTGTATGCCAAGTCTTGTGAGCAATGTCAGAAACATGGCCACATACAGAATGTTCCGGCCTGCGAATTACATTCTATAGTCAAACCATGGCTATTCAGAGGATGGACTTTGGATTTAATTGGCCAAATACACCCATCTTCATCAAAAGGACATCAATTCATTTTGGTTGGAGTTGATTATTTTACCAAATGGGTAGAAGTAGTTTGCCTCAAAGCAGTCACCCAACAAGATGTGATTGACTTTATTGAAAATCACATTATTTGTCGGTTTGGAATACCACAAACCTTGACAATTGATCAAGGATCAGTTTTTACCGGAAATAAAATCATAGAATATGCCAACTCTAGGTATATAAAGAAGCTTACATCTACTCCATACTATGCACAAGCTAATGGCCAAGTTGAGGCCATAAATAAGATTATTATTGGTCTTATTAAAAAGCATGTGGGTCGACAACCTAAGAACTGGCATAACACTCTTGACCAAATACTGTGGGCATATAGAAATTCACCCAGACAATCGACAGGGACCTCACCATACAGGTTAGTATATGGACATGATCCTGTATTGCCTGTCGAAATCAATCTTCAATCAATTCATATTCAAAGATAAGATGACTTTCCTGTCGACCAATATTGGGATGTAATGTTGGATGAATTGGACGAATTAAGCAATGAAAGGTTGATTTCATTGGAAAACTTGGTTCGACAGAAAGAAAGAATTGCAAAATTCTAAGATAATCGAGTTAAGTTTAAATTATTCAAAGTAGATGACTTAGTGTGGAAAGTCATTTTGCCTACGGATAAAAGTTGTCAAGAGTATGGTAAGTGGTCACCAAAATGGGAAGGACCATTTAAGATTTCTAAAGCATTTTCTGGAAATGCTTATGCACTTGTCGATGTCAATATGGGCCTAAGAATTAATTCAATTAATGGCAAGTATTTGAAGAAATATCAACCGACAATGCTGGAAGTAAAGATTGACAACAAGTGAAATGAAATGAGAATATTTTATTCACTAACTTGGCAATACAACCATACATTGTCAAAAGTACAAATTGTCAATCTAAATTATTCATTGTTTGTCAAAAGTACAAATGACCAATCAAAGCTAACTTATTCCTAAAAATAACTAAGAGTCCGAAACTCTGATAAGTTTGGCAGGCTTTTCTCCTTCACTCTTCGACAATGCAGTAGCGTAACCTAATTTGTTGAGGCTTCATTGCCATTTGATGAGGTTTCAGCTGCTTCATATGTCGAGGGTGCGCAGAGTGTCAAGAAAAAAATCTGGCACGAGCAGGTCTCACCATCATTTAACCCAGAAGGTGGTGGTTGCTTATGGTGTAGTAAAGACAACACCAAGAGAGATAACCACCCTCCTAAAAGAAGATGATGGAACTGGAAACAGATGCACTCATTCTGTTTCGAGTCTACCCTAACCAGAGGTAGGCAGTGGTAGTCAGCTCAAGTGGTTACGTTGGTTGCTGATCTCTACCGTGCCCATTACGTTGGTTGCTGATCTTTACTAACAAGATGACTACCAGGACAAAGACCTTGAATATGAGAGTTAAAGGTTGTAAGGTCCGGCTCCCATGGAGGTAGTAAGAAAAATAAGGAAAATTTAGTCATTGATGGGAGCATCTTTTGTGTAAAATCAGTGTTTATGGGCACAAATGTTATGAGAAGTAAGCCTCGCTATTTATAAGTAGTCTGGAGAGATAAGAAATTAAATGTAGCGAGTTTACCAATGTTTTGAAACTTACCACGAAACTAATTGTAAATTGATACAGGTAAGTTACGAAATTTATTGGAACCAACAGTTAAAATTAAATAAATGTGCAAGTAAGCCAAGAGCCATTCTCATTAAATGGATGACAAAATAAGTGTCGAAATCACAAAATTTGGTAGCAGGGGGCATCCTAAAAATCCTATCGCCCTTTTTGAATGCATGAATAGGAAGTGAAGGTAAAAAGGCTAAGATAGCTTCATCGGGGTTATTGCAAGGAAAAGAACCCTGCAAATTATCAGGAATTTCGTTCTAGGCAATGAGGGGACCCAAGAACGCAGTAGGTGGGTTCAGAGAAATGGAAGAGTCATGAACATGATAAATTACCTTAGATTTTTGCCATATCTCTAATTTATCCAAAAGTGGATCTTGAACCACCGCCCTAGGAGCAGCCACCGAGGATTAGGGTGCCGAAGCAGAAGTTTTGGAAGAAGTCGCCATGAGCATTAAGCGAAATGGTGAAGAATGAATCAACTTTGTAAAAGAGAAAATTTATCGCAAAGAAAAGAGGCGAGTAGAAGAAGAAGGAGACTGAGTGGTGATGTGGTAGAAATTTAAAAAAAGTGGGGGTTGGTGGTTCGATTTCCAAGATAGCTACAACGTTATGATTATCCTTATTAAGTAGGGATATGATTAAGTTGATAAGAGTTGATTACTAAAGTTAAACCCAGAATTAAAAATCTGTTAAGGATTTGAAAATTCAAATTTTGCTATTCTTTCGGACAAAGCCGTCTAAAAGTAAAACTTGGGGGGGCATCTGTTAAGGATGAAATTTTGGATTTCTAATAGATGTTTTCTTCACAGGATGATGAAGGGATTGAGGAGGTAATCAAAATTTTCTAAGTATTGAAGATATTTGGTTTGACAAGAAAATACAGTTCGACGGAGGAAAAGATTTGACAATCAAATTCCTGACAAAATAATAAAGGAATACTTAGTCGAAGGAAGAGTCGTCAAGAGAAATAGAAAAATGACGAAATTGGTTAAGTCCCCAATCCAACGAAAGGTACTAATACAAGTTGTCAAGCAGTTCAAACCGTCGAAGATAAGCAAATTGACATGGAGCGGTTCAAGACATTGAGCAGTTAGTGGGATTGCTTGACAAAACAGTTTAAGTATAAAACTTAAGAGAACTACCAAAGACATGTGACAGTCATTTAGATAGGGAGTTATTTCTAGGTAGTTATTTTATTTTCCTATAAATACTAGTAATCACAATGTAATAAGGGTCGGTTACTTGATACACATCCTACACATCTCGATCACACAGCATATTGATGGACAACATTCAAGTATTCCCTCCACCCTTCTTATTTCAATTCAATATGAAAACCTAGTACCATACTGGTTATGTTTTTCAATCACTTGTTCTTCATTATTTCCAATACATATTCCTCTCAAATTATTCTTCTAATTTCTTTTACTTTTCGCAAGTAATTTCTATTCTTAGATTTTATTTTACTTAACCTTTCTTTTTCAGACTTTTGTCTCTTGTTCGTTATAAACTTAGTTAGATTAGGAAGTTATTTTCTACAATAGAAACTACCTTCATCTTTTAAATTTCAAAGTTACCTTTCATTATTTACGATAATTTTAAACACCATTTTCAAACTCATACACTTGTAATAGCATCAAGTCCTTGCCAGTATATTACTAGATTTGACTAACTTGTCAAATTCATACTTGGCAGGCAATTCATACCTATTCTTGACGAGATTACCGCATAACTCGTAGGTCCCACACTCGTTTGATCTTTAATTATTTGCAATGAAGTAATTTTAGTCAGAAACCAAAAAACCATGTTAACATCCTCTCACCCCAACCTCCATTCGCCATACCCAGAAAAAGAATGGTCCAACGCATAACGTTCTTTGTTTCATCAATTTTTGAGTCCTTTCACACCTTTGATTGCTAATAACAAAGACAAGGTTTTTAAACCAGCATTATCATCAATATATTCCTTCTTTTTTAACTGGAAATTTGTATCTTGGTTCAATCTCTCTATCTATCTTTCTTTCTCTCTTGCGAATTCTCACAGCAGATTGGTGGAGAGGAAGTTATAGACGATGGCGACGAGATCCACTCTCACCATTCACCGGCAAGCGGTTCTCTGATGTCGTCGTCGCGGGTCAATGGTTGGATTAAGGTGATAGAAACTGATGCAACCTGTTGTCGTCGCCGCAACCCGGATCTGACTCGTGGCATCACCCAACAACCCGCACCTGCAAGGTCCTTCCAATTTCATTCAGGATTTTGGACCTGTTCTTTAACGACACCAACGACATTGAAGCTATGAAGGAGGACACAGAATTTGTGCATGTTGTTGTTTGGGCATGGTTCGATTTCGAAGAAGCATTTCAATAGAGATTGGGGTTATCAGTGGTGAAGGGTGGTGAAGAATATGTAAATGACGATTGGGTTTCTTCACTGTTAGGGTGGTGGTGGGTGGTCGGTGGGTGGTGGTGAAGGGTGAGAAAAATATGTTGATAATGAGGGTAGAAATAGATTTTTACATGAAAATAAAAATAAAATTTGGTGGGTCATGAATGTACCACATTGTAAGATACTTCATGCTAGCCTCCACCATCTATCTCATCCTTTTGAACCATTTAACCGATCGTAATTCATTGAAAAAGAGAGAAAATTTCTTTAGAATAATAATTTTATTGTCATAACTAACTTAGGGTTTAAAATAGGTGACGGCTATAGTACACCACCCACCCAAGTGGTGCAGTGGTGCACCACCCATCAAACAGAGTGTCAACCAATTATATTGCCATGTGGATTAGTTTGACAATTCAACTCATTTGTCATGTATCAGCTGGTCAAAGGTGTATTGTATTTGGAGTTGGTATTTTCATATCTGATATTTCTAAAATACATGGATGGTGGCTGGTGGCGGCCGGCGTGGTGGCCGATAGTGTTGGCCGGCGGCGGTGGGTGATGGCAGATGACACATGAGATGGGAGAGAATTTTAAAATCCCTACTCTTTAGGTGATATTTCAAATTCCACAAAATAAAATACCCCATAAAATCCATTCATTTTTAAAGTTCTTCATATTTAATACCCAAACAAGATATTTGCATTGATGCACTTTAATTACACTCTTAAAATACTTTACCTTCTATGAGTCTGTCGTATTTCAATGCAAAATTATAAATACAGCACAAATACACATTTGACTACAACTACCTTTGAAAAGTCAAGCTTATTTGTACTAATCCATATGGCAAAATAATTGGCCTACAATCTGTCATGTGGGTGGTGCACCACTGTACCACTTTGGTCGATGGTGCATCATAGACGGACCCTTTAAATTAATATTAAGACATATATGTTATGTGTTTTCTTTATCTTATAATATTTTTCAGGCTTAATTGCACTTTTGGTTCCCCAATTATCGATCATGTGCAATTTTGGTTCCTGTGATTTTTTTGTGTGCACATTTAGTATCCCTATTTTTTCGATGTTGCAAATACGGTCATCCCGTCCGATGTCTATCAATTTTTTCAAAGATCAAAATAGAGCAACCACTCCTCTAAGTGCACAGAACCTCCGGTTGAGGTTCCACCTCCTCTACCTCTCCGATTCAACATGATTCAATGGTTTCTCTATGCTAGTTAGTGGTTTTGTCCCTCCTTTTCGGGACCTTTTTGTGGTTCCACCATAGGTCCTATACCATAAAAGCTCAACCAGAAGTTCAATGTGCTTAGAGTAGTGGTTCCTCCTCTTTGTTAATCATTTAAAAATGGATGGACATTGAACGAAATGACCGTATTTTCAACATTAAAAAAATAGGAGGACAAATATGTAAAAAAAAACTATAGGGACCAAAATCGCACATGCCCAATAGTAAGAGGACCAAAAGTACAATTAAGCCTATTTTTTATTTAATTATTTATTAATTTATCATCAAAAGTTTAGATTCTTATATTATACTTCACTGCTAAAAGTGAAAAATCAAACATACATAACTGAAGTATTATCCAATAAAAGAGACAACTTCCACCTTTTTGTTTCCATTACATTATTCTTTCTACCTCTTATAGCATGTTTGGTTTCTCGTTGAACAACTTTTGTTCAAACATGCGTTTGAAATCTTTCTAATGAGAAACCAAACATGCACTTACTAATTTTTATTTATAGTTATAGGATAAACATGTGACAAAAACTTAGTCTAATTGAAGTGTTAATTGGTTTAGATAATAAAAGTATGGGTTTTGATACCCAACGCTCTAATCCGATTTAAAAATCAATAAATGATAAGTTTTCATTCCTAAATTAAATATACCACTTCCTGTGTTAAATACATAATTTTTCTATAAAAACTTGCCTCTTTAGACTTGTTAACCAGTACCATTAGCATTTGTCTAAAAACATTTGTGATCATTTTAAAGACTTCAAATTGAGTCTTATCTTCTATATGAAAGAGGTCAGGAATGGGAAATGGTTGAGTTAAAATATATTTTTGGTTCTCTAATTTATTTTTAGGTTTCAAGTTGGTTCTCAAACTAATAAACGTTTTGTTTTGGTCCTATAACATCAAAACATTACTCCACATTTGTCCTCGATATCAACTCTATTATAACAGTATTAGAATTTAATTGTCAGTATGCTCGGAATATCACTGGAATCTCACTCGAATCATACTTCCTTTTATTCATCTTCTCACTCTTCACCCCTACCACCACCATGCAACCTTCTAATCAAGAACCACAATGTTCCTCACACAATCAATTATAAGCTCCACCATTTCAGGAACATATGTCTTCAAAGCATCAAATGTATAACCATTTGCTCCCTAATAATAGAGGCCTGCACATTATCACTAATTGCCTCTACCATATGAACAACTTGAAAGTGACTCCAATTTCTTGTCCCCAAATGTTAAGGGAGTCAAAACCAATTAAACCGCCTAGACCAGAAGATGATTGTTTTATGGCAACAGAACTTGAACTATTGCAAATCCAGCAGTACCTATTGCACAAGCGGCCCTAATCTCATTAATTCATTAGAAGAAAAGCATGATAAATCAAAATAATTAGACATTCAAATTAATTTAAAACCAAAACGCTAAAGTAAAATAATTCTCCATCCTCACTAAATAAAGTGAACTTCGATTCTTAAAATAAGAGTGGAGCATGGTGAGATATCGGGCATCGGTATATCAACATTTGAAAGAGGTTGATGGATTTTTTATAGAATGCACAAATGATGGTTGTCGAGTTTTGGTTTGGGGTTTTCAGTTAATGGTTGGTTTGGTTTTAGATAGAGTTTGGTTATTTGCTACTTTTCAAATCGTAGAAACATAAAAAAGGGTGAGTGGAGAAGGTAAGATTCTTTCTTAAAGATGCATTTTGGGCAAACAACAAAAAAATATATTCATTTTCACAGAAAGTGAGAGAACATGAAAAGTGAAACTACACAAAATTGTTAAGTCTCTAAAATATCTGATGTCTATTTCCCTAAGTTTTGATGAGAACTAAACATGAGTTAATGATTTAATTAACCTTCATGTTGATTGCTAACCTGTCTACCCAGTGTGCAGATCAAAACAGTAAGAATCATCTGTCTGCTCACAAAGATGACTACCTGTCTGGATAAGCAAAAGTCAACCTATCTGCTGACTAGGATTATTGACTTCCTTCAAGAGAAGTTTTCAACATGTCTTCCCACGAGTTCCTACACTTGTCTGAGGTTATTCGTTGAAGAACCAAAGGCCAAACAAGCTTTTGCAAGCTGTCCCATCATAGAGAGACTCGAAGCTTTGTCTCTTACTTGGTCTCACACTTAGCAAGGAAAGTCAGAAGTCACTCTCTCAAGCAACCTCCGAAATCAGTATCAAAGTTCAGTTAAAGGATGCTTTCAACATACTTTATTCCCTAGTACCTCTGGTCTTTACACGAAAAGGGAATTGTACTCGGCAAAGTACAATAAGCTCTCTGTACAACTCTGATATGGCTGATTCACGATGAATAAAGCCATGATCCTTCAAGTTAGAGTACAACCAACGTTCCTATTGCATTTATTGCTATTCAGAATGACTCTATTGCATTTAATGAAGTTCTGCTTGAAGCCAACATTTGAAGGAATGTCTCTAACGGATCTTAAATGCTTGAAGACTATAAATGCAGAAGTTATTGAAGATGAAAAGTAGAATAACACAACATTAAAAAGAGCCATTATTCTGTACATTAATTTCGTCATTATTTCATTATGTATTCTTCAATCATTTGAAGTTATTACGCAGACTTTCCTAACCTTTACATTTAAACCACTCTCTGAGTGTTAGTGAAAGATCTGTTTATCTGATTGTATTCATTTACAAACCAAACTTCTCAAACAAACCCGATTGAGACTGAAGAGGCTAGGTGTGCAAAGAATACTTGTCTTGGAGCCTGAAGAGGCTAGGTGTGCAAACAATATTTGGAGCATGTAACCTGATCAGTTATTGTGGATAAATCTTGGTGCTGCCAAGGACTGGATGTAGCTCTTTGCATTGAAGAGTGAACCAGGATAAATAGCCGTGTCTATCTCTCTTCTATTAAACTCTTTAGTTGCTTTGACTATTATATCTGTTTCTAACTAAGGGGTTAAATTGTGATTTTTGAATCGATTTTCAAAGTGTGTGTTTGTCTGAGTTTCTGTTAAAATATCGTTAGACAGGTCACCTGTTTGTATTGTTTTTTTCACTCGTCTGAACTAAGCTTCTGTGTGCGAAAAGAATTCAACTTTTTCTAAAATTTGATAAACACAATTCAACCCCCTTATCGTGTTTATAGCTGTCTATTTCAGTTGGTATCAGAGCTCAGCCTCTGGGTTGAACATCTAACAGTGTAGAGGTAAAAGGCCCTGAAGAATAGATATGACTATTGGAGCTAGTTCCAGTGGAAGTCATCAGATTGAATGAGCTTCCCTAACCAGACCTCCTTACTTCAATGGAGAAAACTACAACTATTGGAAAGATAGATTTCAATGGTTCATTCTATCTACAAACTCTGATCTCTGGGATGTCATTACAGATGGTCCATTCATTTCCAAGAATGATGACAACACTGACAAGCCAAAAGCTCAGTGGACTACTGCAGAAAAGACAAAATGGGAGCTGAATCACCAAGCTAGATATAATATCATTTGTGATCCTAGTCCGGAGGAATTTGAAAAGGTTTGTGATTGTGATTCTGCCAAAGAAATATTGGACACTTTAGCTGTCACACATGAAGGAACAACCAAAGTCAAAGAATCAAAGATTGCCATACTTGTTAGAAAGTATGAATTGTTTGTCATGGAGGAAGGAGAATCTGTTGCTCAAATGATAGGAAGATTCCAAACTATAGTCAATAGTTTAGAATCTCTTGGCAAAGTGTACACCAATGCTGAGAAGGTTGTAAAGATTCAGAGAAGTCTACCTAAATAGTGGTTTCCTTTGGTCATTGCTATCTCTCAAGCCAAGGATCTCACTACCTTGACTATGGATGAACTTCTCGGAACACTCACTGTTCATGAGAAAGAACTTGAAGATGAAGTGGAACCAAAGAAGGGCAAGTCAACTGCTCTGAAAACTGATCAAAAGTCAGCAAGATCTTCCCAGGCTCTGAAGGCAGACGAGTCATCCAGTGATGCTGACCTGTCTGAACCCGAGGATTCTGAAAGTGATGAAGAATTGTCTCTCCTGACCATGAAGATAAAGTTTCTCCTACAGAAAAAGAAGTTCAAAAGGGATAAGCCATTCAGAAAGTTTAACAAGGACAAGAATTTCAAAGAATCCACTCCAACAGACAAAAGTTCAATTGTCTGCTATGAGTGCAAGAAGCCTGATCACATCAAGGCTGAATGTCCTCAACTCAAGAAGGCCCCTTTTAATAAGTTCTTCAAATAGAAGAAGAAAGGAATGATGGCTACTTGGGAGGATATGGAGTCAACATATTCTGATGAAGAAATAGAGGAATAAGCCAATCTCTATTTGATGGCCAACACTGACTCAGACTCAGACGATGAGGAACATCCTGACTATGAGGAATTACTTGATGCCTATGAGGAGTTACTGGAGGAAACCAATTGCTTATCTAAGGCCTTCAAATCCCTCAAGAGAGAGTATGTAAAACTCACCAGTGAGCATAAACAGAAATCTCAAGAGTGTGTGAAGCTAGCTAAAGAGAAAGGTGAGTTAAAGACTAAAAAGTCCGATGAAGCTAAGATCTCAAGTGAAACATCATCATCTGAGGAAGTTAAAAAAACTTCAACATAAAATGGAAGAGCTCACTTCTGATCTTGCCAAATTTGTTAATGGCAGAGACAATCTGACTAAGCTACTTGGCTGTCAGAGAAACTTTCTTAACAAAGAAGGTATTGGATATGTCCATCAGACACATCATAAAGTATCAACTAAAGCCTCTAACGTGTCTGATAAGTCAACTGTAATTCAATCTATACCTATCTATAACTTCTATGGAAAAACTAGACATGTTATGTCTAAGTGTATTCATAATAAGAAAAGGACGTCTTCACAAACTCCTAGAACTAACAGAAAAGGATCCAGAAAAATATGGGTACCTTAAGATCAAATAATTTTTGTTGCAGATGTCCTCAACAGAACAAAGAAAACACCATTGCTGGTACCTGGACAGTGGTTGTTCGCGACACATGACAGGAGAAAGATCTATGTTCCTAGACCTCTAACTTAAGAAAGGAGGACACGTTGTCTTTGGAGGCAATCAGAAAGGAGAAGTTATAGGAATTGGTACTATTGGTGGTAAATCCCCTCTTTCCTCTATATCTATTGTTCTTATGGTTAAAGGATTAAGACACAATTTGCTTAGCATAAGTCAATTATGTGATAGTGGATTTGATGTTTCCTTTACCAAGGATGTATGCATAGTTAAAGACTGTAGTGGCAAAACCCTCTTTTCAGCTAAAAGGCAACAAAATCTTTATATGATTGAACTGTTTGATCTCTCAGATCAAAGTGTATCCTGTCTGATGTCTAAAGAGGATGAGAGATGGTTATGACATAAGAAACTAGGACATGCTAGTATGAAACTAATTTCTAAATTAAAAAGGAATAACCTTGTGAGAGGATTGTCTGATATTAGTTTTAAGAAAGATGTCTTGTATGATTCATGTTAGAGAGGTAAACAGATAAAATCAAGTTTCAAAACTAAAAACCAAGTATCAACCTCTAGACCTCTTCAGTTGTTACACATGGATCTGTTTGGTCCAATTAGTGTTGCCAGCCTGGCTGGAAGAAAATATGGATTTCTCATAGTTGATGACTATTCTAGATTTACATGGGTACTCTTCTTAACCCACAAGGATGTGTCTTTTAAGGCTTTCTCAGTATTCTACAAAAGAGTACAAAATGAGCAGGGTTTCTATATTTCTACCCTTAGAAGTGATCATGGGGGAGAATTTGAAAATGAGCAGTTTAGACAGTTCTGTGAAGAGAATGGGATCTCTCATAATTTCTCTGCACCTAGAACTCCATAGAAAAATGGAGTGGTTGAGAGAAAGAACATATATTTGCAAGAGATGGCTAGATCTATCCTCAATGAAAATAGTCTCCCTAAGTACTTCTGGGCAGAAGCTGTAAACACGGCTTGTTATGTACAAAATAGAATACTTATTAGGCCTTTTCTAAAGAAAACTCCCTATGAACTGTGGAAAGGAAAAAGCCCCAACATATCTTATTTTCATGCTTTTGGATGTGAATGTTTTATTCTGAATACCAAAGATCAACTTGGAAAGTTTGATTCAAAGGTAGATAAAGGTATTTTAGTAGGTTATTCTGACATGTCTAAGGCTTTTAGAGTTTATAATTCAAGAACTTGTATTATTGAAGAATCTGTTCATGTTAAATTCAATGATGGATTAAAGACTGATAATGAACTATCAGATCTAGAAGATGATCTTACAGGTCTTGATATAAACAAGCCAAAAAGTCAACAACCCGATCTGAAACCTGTGCTTGAGCCTGACAGACAAGTGGAAAAGACAAGTCAGCAGACAAGTCAATATCCTCATGTTGATCTAAAAAGGGATTGGAAGTTCAACACTCATCACCCTAAGGATCTCATTATTGGAAATCCTTCTGAAGGAGTAAGAACTATATCCACTCTAAGAGAATCAAGCAATGTGACTTTTATATCAGAATTAGAGCCAAAGCACATTGAAGAAGCTCTTGAGGATGAAAGCTATATTCTTGCTATGTAAGAACTCAACCAGTTCACCAGAAATGATGTATGGACCCTTGTCTCTAAGCCCAAAAACAAGTCTGTTATTGGAACTCGATGGTTCTTCAGAAAAAAATTGGATGAAGCTGGTAAAGTTGTTAGAAATTAGGCAAGGCTAGTAGCTCAAGGCTATAACCAACAAGAAGGTATTGATTATACTGAAACCTTTGCACATGTAGCTAGAATAGAAGCTATATGCATCTTGATGTCATATGCTGCACAACACCAAATCACTCTTTTTCAAATGGATGTAAAAAAAGTTTTTCTAAATGGTATAATTGAAGAAGTGTATGTTAAACAACCACCTGGTTTTGAGGATACTGATAAACCAGATCACGTTTTCAAACTTAAAAAGGCATTATGTGGTTTGAAACAAGCACCTAGAGCATGGTATGATAGGCTTAGTTCTTTTCTCATGCATAATGGTTTCACTAGAGGACAAGTAGACACTACTCTGTTCAAGATATGCTCTAAAGAAAACTTTATTATAGTTCAAATATGTGTTGATGATATTATTTTTGGAGTAACTAATGAAAAGTTGTGCAAGGAATTTTCAAATCTAATGCAAGCTGAATTTGAGATGAGTATGATGGGAGAATTGAAGTTCTTTCTTGGATTACAAATCAAGCTGACAAGTGATAGAATTTACATCCATCAACAAAAGTATATCAAGGAGATACTCAAAAAGTACAAAATGGAAAATGCCAAGCTCGTGAAAACCCCTATGCAACCCAATGCAAAACTAAGCAAAGATGATGAAGGTAAAAAGGTAGACCAAACTGTCTACAGAGGTATGATTGGCTCTTTACTATACTTAACCTCAAGCATACCTGATATTCAATTTAGTGTCTGTATGTGTGCTAGATTCCCATCTAATCCTAGAGAATCTCATCTTAAGGCTGTTAAAAGAATATTTAGATATTTGCTTTGGACTATTAATCTTGGTTTGCTGTATCTAAGATCAAAAGAATACAGATTAGTGGGATACTGTGATGCTGATTTTACTGGAGACAGAATAGAAAGAAAAAGCTCCAGTGGAGGATGTCACTTCATTGGAGCAAGCTTAGTCTCATGGTCAAGCAAGAGGCAGACAACTATTGCCCTGTCTACTGCTGAAGCTGAATACATCTCAGCTGGTACTTGTTGCTCTCAACTCTTATAGGTAAAACATCAGCTTGAGGATTACTCTATTTATGAGCATAACATATCTGTATGGTGTGATAATTCTAGTGCTATATGCTTAACTAAAAATCCAATTCAGCATTCTAAGTCTAAGCATATTGAAATCAAACATCATTTTCTTAGGGATTTTGTTCAGAAAGGCATCTTTGATATTAAGTTTGTTAAAACTGAAAATCAATGGGCTGATATTTTCACTAATTCTTAGCAGAAGAAAGGTTTTTATTTATTAGAGACAATCTAAACATGCATTGCATTGGTGAATAACATGTCTGAGTGTTAACCTGTCTGTGCTTTATCACCTGTCTATGCTTACCTATCTGACTCTGCTGAGTCACTATGCTAGAACTCAATAGTTTTGCTCAAATGGTTATTAATTAATTAATGCCATTCCTTTATCTAAAGCTGATCATGTGCACAATAGTTCATTTATATCGAAACCATGTTTTAATTATGTCTAAAGCAGGCGCTACAGTTCCCCATACGAATCGTGCCGTTTTGAATTAAAAATGTCGTTTTTCTCTTTCCTGCCTTTATGAGTATAAAAGACAATAGATCAGAACGGTTGAACCTTTACGCTTTCAAATTTCCAAAATCTCCGTGTCTTTGTCTTCTCACCTTTCAAACCCTCTTCTCTCTCGAAACCCTAGAATCTTTTCTCTCATAAATGGCATCATCCAAGGGTCTCTCTACAAAGGAAATTGCTGAGAAATACAACCTAAAAGTTACAGAGATAGAGAAGATTATCCCTGGAAAGACTGTTGATCTTCAACTGATGTAAGCTCGTTGGAAATTGATTTGGATCAAGAGAGCATTCAAGGTCTTGGTGGCCCAATGACAAGAGCAAGAGCAAAGAAAGCCCAAGAAGCCCTAACTCAATTAGTGGTCCTCTTAATGGACACAAGCCCAAGTGCACATGCGAGTAATGAAGACAATGAGCCCAAGTTAATAACTTTGCTCATCCAAGCCCAAGAAGCATGAAGAGGGCGTGCAAGTCCACATAATTAGGAAGGGAAATCTTTTGCATTAAATTGTATTGATTATGAGAGGATTACACTTTTAATTTGAGAAACAAGTGTAATTCCACAAAATCAGGGAGGGAAATCTTTTGCATTAAATTGTATTGATTATGAGAGGATTACACTTTTAATTTGAGAAACAAGTGTGATCCCACATAATTAGGGAGGGAATCTTTTGGCATTAAATTGTATTAATTATGGGAGGATTGATCTTAGGCCATTCCTCTATAAGTAAGACGCCCCCCCCCCCCAACACATGAATACAATTTGGATATTATTTTGGATTGAAATCCTTTTGTGAGAATTTTGTTCTCCTTAGTTCTTGGTTGAGCCATCTTGTTCTTATCAAGAATCCACGATTCTTGTGGCGAACGTCACAGGGTTATCAAACAGCCTTGTTTGTGGCGCCTCCACCATTCCTTCCTCATCCATTTTTGTTTCTTTCTTCACCTAATTTTGTTACAAAGTGTTACACGAAAATTCACTTGCTTGAAATTCAACCAAAAAAGATCTTCAAAGGCAACCTCACCATTTGGTTGTCATCAAGTGGTATCAAAGCTTAGGCTTTGGTTGAATTTTCTGAGTTTGCTCTTCTTCTTCTACCTTTCTTCTTTTAAAACCAAAAACAAAAAAAAATTAACACTTTGATCTTGTTGAAGGGAATTTCGTTTGTGTTGTGTTTCTGCCCCAAAGCTTCAAGTTGCAATTAGTATTTCTCTTCTCCTTAAAGTTCAAAAAAAGAAATTGCTCAATTTTTCAAAAAAAAAATATAGTGAAGTAGCGCATGAAATAGTGAGAAAAAGAGAAGAGACAAAGTTCTATTTGGGCAATTAGTGTTCAAAAAAAAAATCCCTTCTTTCTTGTTTCATCATTCTCAAGGTTTTTTTTTCCTTTCTAGCCTTTTTTTTTGTTTCCTTGTTTGATAAGTTTTTGTGATTTTTGTTACTTGATTTTTGGATTTTTTTTTTGTGTGGAACGTGGTTGACTCCTCTAAGACCTAAAAGAGAACAATTGAGTGGAAAAAGGCAAGAGTGAAAATTACATCTTGTGTGGAAAAAGCCAATTGAGTGAAATAAATTTATGTGCACAAGTGATGGAGTGTAGTGAGGAATTTTATAATTTCTTGTTATCTTTTGATATTGTGTCCAAATGATGGCAGCCCATGAAGATAGTCCACCATTATCTCCAAGGTCAACCACTCTTCAAACTAGGATGACCAATCAAGTCCAAGCTCTTCAAAGGCAATTGGAGCAAATGCAAGCCAATTATGATCAACAACTTGCTCACCTACACCGTGACGATTCAAGTGACTATGATAGTGAAAGAGTAAGGCCTAGAGGAAGACGACATAGAGGAGGAGGACATAGGGGAGAGAGGCGTGATAGAGGACTTGAAGGGGTCAAAATAAAGGTTCCTCCCTTTATTGGGAAGAATGATCCGGAGGCTTACTTGGAGTGGGAGCTAAAAATAGAACAAGTCTTTGATTGTAATTCATACAATGAGAGCAAGAAGGTGAAAGTAGCCGTCCTTGAGTTCAAAGAAGGTGGGACCAGCTACAAAAGGAAAGGAGGAGACATGGAAGAGAGCCTATAGACACTTGGTAGGAGATGAAATTTATCATGAGGAAGAGGTTCGTCCCAAGTCATTATCAAAGGGACATTCACAACAAATTACAAAGGCTTACCCAAGGGACCAAAAGTGTTGATGAATACTTCAAGGAGATGGAGTTGGCCTTACTTAGGTCAAATTTTCAAGAAGATAGGGAGGCTACCATGGCGAGATTCATACATGGGTTGAATCAAGATATTCAAGACATAGTGGAGTTGCAAAATTATGTGGAACTTGAAGATTTGGTCCAACAAGCCATTAAAGTGGAGCAACAAATTAAGAGAAGGAAGTCTAAGTATTCTTCTTCTTCATCTTCCAAATTTCCATCCTCAAATTGGAAGGACAAGCAAAAGAAGGAGGGTGCACCCCCCAAGGAGGCCGTGAGCAACATACAAGGAAAGAAACCCATGGAGGCAAACTCTAGGAGCCGTGATGTAAAATGTTTCAAATGCTTGGGCCATGGGCACATAGCATCCCAATGTCCAACAAAGAGAACGATGGTGTTGTCCATGAATGGGGAAGTGGTATCTCAATCCGAGGCTTCAAGTGGAGAGGAAAGTGAAGGAGATGTGTTCATACCGGATGGTGATTTACTCATGGTGAGGAGGCTTTTGGGAAGTCAAGTGAAGGATCATGAAGCAAGCCAAAGGGAGAATATCTTTCATTCTAGATGTCTAATTCAAGGAAAGGTATGTTCTCTAATCATTGATGGTGGGAGTTGTGCCAATGTTGTAAGCACTAGATTGGTGTCCAAATTGAATCTTGTTACTAAGGCACATCCAAGGCCATATAGGCTTCAATGGCTAAGTGAGGTTGGGGAAATGGTTGTGAACAAACAAGTAGAGGTTCCATTATCGATTGGAAAGTATGAAGATTGTGTACTTTGTGATGTGGTGCCTATGGAGGCAAGCCATATGTTGTTGGGAAGGCCTTGGCAATATGACAAAAAGGCCATCCATGATGGGTTCTCAAATAAGTTCACCTTCATGCATCAAGACCGAAAGGTCATTCTTTCTCCTTTATCTCCAAAGCAAGTTAGTGAGGATCAAATAAGAATGAGAGAAAAAAGAGAGCAAGAGAGAAAAGAAAAGGAGAGTGAGAAAAGGAAAGAAAAGGAGAGTGAGAAAAAGAAAGAAAAAGAGAGTGAGAAAAATCATGAGAAAAAAGTGAGAAAAATAGAGATGCAAAAGAGGGAAAAGAAAGCTATTTTGCAACAAAGAGTGAGGTAAAAAGTGCATTGGTCTCAAGGCAGCCCCTATACCTACTTTATTGTAGGGACTTTTGTTTGAATTCTAACGCCTCTAATGATATCTCTTTGTCTAGTGGTGTTAAAAATCTTTTGCAGGAATTTGGAGATGTTTTTCCAAAGGAGGTGCCACACGGGCTTCCACCTCTACGTGGGATTGAGCACCATATTGATCTCATTCTGGGTGCGTCATTGCCCAATAGGCCAGCCTATAGGAGTAACCCTCAAGTGACTAAGGAGATTCAAACCCAAGTGGAGGAGTTGATGCAAAAAGGGTGGGTTCAAGAAAGTATGAGCCCATGCGCAGTACCGGTAATTTTGGTACCAAAAAAGGATGGTAAGTGGAGGATGTGCACAGATTGTAGGGCTGTGAATAACATCACAATTAAATATAGGCATCATATCCCTAGGCTTGATGATTTACTTGATGAATTGTGTGGTGCATGCCTATTTTTTAAAATTGATTTAAAGAGTGGGTATCATCAAATTAGAATTAGGGAAGGGGATGAATGGAAAACTGCCTTTAAAACAAAATATGGGTTGTATGAATGGTTAGTAATGCCTTTTGGGTTAACAAATGCACCTAGCACTTTTATGAGGCTCATGAACCATGTTCTAAGAGATTTTTTAGGCAAGTTTGTTGTGGTGTATTTTGATGATATCTTAATCTATAGTAAAAACTTGGATGATCATCTTGAACATTTAAGGGTTGTTTTACTTGTATTAAGAAAGGAAAAATTGTATGCAAATTTGAAAAAATGCACTTTTTGTGTGGACCATGTGAATTTCCTTGGATTTGTGATAAATTCAAAAGGGGTCCATGTGGACCAAGAGAAAATCAAGGCCATTCAAGATTGCCCAACCCCCAAAAATTTGAGTGATGTAAGAAGCTTTCATGGTTTGGCTAGTTTCTATAGGAGGTTTGTTAAGGATTTTAGTACTTTGGCTGCACCTCTTAATGAAATTGTCAAAAAGAATGTGGGATTTAAGTGGGGGGAAAAACAAGAGCATGCTTTTAAGGGACTTAAAGAAAAACTCACCCATGCACCAATACTTGTTTTGCCTAATTTTGCTAAATCTTTTGAGATTGAATGTGATGCTTCTAATATTGGTGTTGGGGCTGTTTTGATGCAAGAGGGGCATCCAATTGCTTATTTTAGTGAGAAATTAAGTGGAGCTTCCCTTAATTATCCCACCTATGATAAGGAATTGTATGCCTTAGTAAGAGCTTTGCAAACTTGGCAACACTATCTTTTGCCCTAAGAGTTTGTGATTCATAGTGACCATGAGTCTTTGAAATATTTGAAAGGGCAAGGAAAGTTAAATAAAAGGCATGCAAAATGGGTTGAATTTCTTGAACAATTTTCATATGTGGTGAAACACAAACAGGGTAAGGCTAATGTTGTGGCGGATGCACTTTCAAGAAGATATGCTTTTCTTTCTACCCTTGAAACAAAATTGTTTGGACTTGAATGCATTAAGGATTTGTATGAGCATGATAAGGACTTTTCAAATATCTTTGCTAAATGTGTGCATTCAGCCCAAAATGGATATTTTAGGCACCAAGGGTTTTTATTCAAAGAAAAAAGATTATGTGTGGCTAAAAGTTCCATAAGGGACTTGTTTTTGAAGGAGGCGCATGAAGGAGGTTTAATGGGGCATTTTGGGGTTCAAAAGACTTTAGACATGTTGCATGAACATTTTTATTTGCCTCACATGAAGCATGATGTGCAAAAATATTGAGAAAAATGCATTGTGTGTAGAAAATCAAAATCTAAAGTAATGCCTCATGGACTTTACACTCCTTTACCTATTCCTGATTTTCCTTGGATTGACTTGTGGTCGCGCTGTCGCGCACGCGCCAAAAAGCGAGCTGTTTGTAAAAATGTAGTTTAAGACGACAACTCGGATATCGTCTCACAAGGACTCTTGAATTGTTATTTACTACAAAAATAAGTTTTTTTTTCGGGGGTTGGATTGAAATTAAAATTGGAAACAAAGCATAAACAAAGCAATAAAAACAGAGCAGTTAAAAGATTGTCAAATAGCTAAAGACGATTAATCTACTGTTCTCGATTTCCCAACTATCATCGGTTCATGTAATTCCAAGCCCTAAGCAGATTCTAATCCCCTTTCGGTTGTAGAAACAATTAACAAACGAAATCGCTACTACGGATATATGTTCCTATTCCCGAATTAAACAAACGGGGTTAAGCCCTCATGAACTAAACGAACATGAATGAACACACGCGAATTAAACAAACACGATTCAATATAGGAACATAACATCACCGAAATAAATCAACACAACACTATACACTCCTGAATTAAACAAACAGAAATATATAGCATAGTATTGAAAAGGGAAACGCATACAAAACAGGAATTACAAGAACCTCAAGTGTGATGGAAATCAATTACAGTAGACTAATCATAGAAAATTAGTTCTCCATGGAAAAACGAAACACATAGAAAATATACAAAAACAATGGAGAAAAAGTTCCGTTCTAATCTGCCTAGAACAGCCTTTTATAGTATTCAGAAACTGAGCCCACTCGCGAGGCGAATATCATGAAGAGTCTGCAACGTTTGGTCTTCTCGCGGGGCGAAGTACTGCTCGCGTGGCGAGGAATGGAAGAGTCATGGCTTCTGGTCTTCAGTCTCGCGAGGCGAGACATGGATCCGCGAGGCGACACAGAACGGGTTGCATTTCTCTGGAACAGCCACCTATCAGGGTCGCGAGGCGAGGTGTTGTTCGCGGGGCGAACCAGAGAGGATGTCATTTTTGCTGTTCAGCTGGCTTTCAGGTTCGCGTGGCGAGAAGACTCTCGCGAGGCGAGTACCTCCAAACTTGAAATTTCCCTGATTCTTTATTCCCTTAACTTCTAACTTAACCTGAAAACAATAAAATAGCCATAAGTGCTTTATTTGACTAAAAACTGGCTAAATTAACCTAAAACTACTTTAGAGACTCAAAACCTTGCTTAAAGACAATCAAGTCTAATTTGGGTGAAAATGAGATATAATTAGCACAAAACCCTGGTCATACTAGCCATAAAACTAGATGAGCCAGAGGCTAATCAAAATACCCCAAACTTAAACTTTGCTTGTCCCCAAGCAAACTACAACTCAAAAATCAAAAAGACTCAAGACATGGCAAGCTTAAAAGATTCAATCAACCTTGCACAAATTTCAAGCAATACATCAAAACAGTTTTCTTCAATGTTCCCCCCTTTCAAACAAAGCAATCCCCACAGTCATTTATTCTGAACATTTGAGAAATTCATCATTCAAACAATCATTAATCTAAGCAGGGGATCTAAGTTACACACAAACAGGGAGATCACCAAATTCAAACAACTGCCTTCCTCACAAGGGAGTTTAGTGTTTCACTCAATCGCTCAGTTTTTGTCAGGCAATCAACATTTCACTCAATTCACCTTTCAAGAGCACTTCCCATGAATTTGATTCATCTCAAAATGGTTCCCACGGAAAACATGCATGCAACATCAAAAGGTATTTTATGGTTGTAATGGGGACTGGCTAAGGGTAGGATATACAAAGGTACTGGGCTGAAGTCCCTAGGAACTAAGAGTGTATGAAACACTTCAAAACATTGAAATTCCACTCAAGTTCCTTTTCTCATTCTTCTTTTTGCCTTGGGTGACTACAGCCTTTTTATTCTAATACTTTTTTTTTTGCTTTTTTTTTTTAACATTTTTTTTTCTTTTCTTTGCCTTTGGCTCCAACCTTTTTATTATTATTAATTTTTTTTTTCAATCCCAAACAACACATCACCTTATGGCCACCCCAAACTTAGTTTCTTGCAACCAATCTCTTTCTAAGATTCCATGCTCTCCTAATCCTAAGATTGGGTTAACATGGTTTTTCAGATTTTAGGCTCATAACATAAGGTCATCAAGAATTAACATGCTAATTAGGCTCAAAGGGGCTAACTAGGAAACAAGCATCAGGGATGGTTATTTTAGGCCAAGTGGTTATTTACAAAGAAAATGCCTAAATCATTTGATGCAAACACATAGACATGCAAACCCTAAAGAGATTCAAGCAAATTCGGGAAAGTGCAACTTGAAAGTGATTCTCACAATTTAAAACATGTTGGAGGCTCAAATCCTCACCTGGACATTTTTGCAAATTGTTTGACAGAGATTCTATCCCTAGTGTGTGCTTCCTATCACCCCAAACTTATCATAAATCATGCCATCACAACAAAATATCTCAAAGTTCAGTTTTCAATTTTTCAAGTGGGGATCAAATTTCAAAAAAAAATTTCAACCTAGGGGGAATCATCACATAAATCATGCAATCAATCTGTGCAAAAGCAATCAAAATCAATCAAGCTCACCGACCAAGGACTTACACAATTTATTCAAGAGCTAAAAGAAAAACAAGACAAAACACAGAATCAAAATCAATCTGCTCCCTCCCCCACACTTAAAACATACATTGTCCCCAATGAAACAACATAACTATAAAATCAGAGTGAGGGAAAGGAAGGGTGTTCCCTGATCAAGTGGCAGTGTAGGTAGGAGCTTCCTCCTGGATCCCATTGCTTGTAGTATACGGCCAAAGAGAGAGAGTTCATTCCATGGTCCCATAACTTGCAGCCTTGATATATGAGTGAGCACTTGACAATTACGGTGACCTTGCCCAATGCGGCGGACTCATCACTTCCTCTTGGGTCAAAGATGACCGCTTTCTCAACAAAGTCCTCCCAATAAAATTGGGGTTCAACCCCTTGAACTGGCCATGGTGCAAAATCCAGTCCCTCTGGTGGTTCCACAGGGGGAGGTGGAAGATAAGTAGGGAGGGTCTCCGGTGCTGCTAACAAATCCATCACCTGCTATACATGCAACAATCTCAGCACACACCACACAATGGTTAGTGTTAGTACAATCAGTACATGAAGAAATATCATCAAAGCCAGAAATAAATAAAAAATCAGAAATCAAGTCCTCATGGTTGTCATCAATAATCTCAGAGAGCAACTCTATTTGGAAAACGAAGTGCTCTTCCAATGGATGTTTCACAGCATCAAAGATGTTAAACTTTGCCACAATATCACCAAACTCCATAGACATGGTCCCATCATCAACATCAATCTTAGTCTTAGCTGTCTTCATGAACGGTCTGCCCAGGATTATTGGTGATCTACTTGAATTAGTCTCTCCTGCCATGTCTAGGATGTAGAAGTCAGCGGGGAAAATCAACTCATCGACTTGTACTAGCACATCTTCTACCATTCCCATAGGGCGGGCACTGGTCCTGTTGGCCAACTGGATAGTGAGACCTGTATACTGCAAGGGACCAAGATCAAGGTTATTGAAAATAGAGGTGGGCATGACATTTATGGAGGCTCCCAAATCCAACATGCAATTTTCAAATTTTATGTCCCCAATAATGCATGGAATAGTAAAAGTGCCTGGATCCTTGCACTTCTGTGGTAGTGCCTGAGTGGGGGCTGAAACAGTAACTCTTTCTGGTGCAGGCTTAGACTAGATAAGAGCTGAAACATTTCTTCCCAAATTAACTCTCTCATTACTCTTCAACCTTCTCTTGTTGGTGCATAGATCCTTCAGAAATTTCGCATACTTGGGCACCTGCTTGATCACATCCAAAAGGGGAATATTCACAGCCACCTTTCTGAACACATCTAAAATTTCCCTCTCCTTGTCTTCCCCACCAATCTTCTTATTTTTCTGCACTCTGTGTGGGAAGGGGATCTGTGGTATGTACACTTTCTCAGCTTCAACATCAACTGAAGGCTCAGGAGTTACCTCAATAGTTTCTTCATTTTTTCAGAAGCTGCCTCAACAACTCTTCCAGATCTTAGAGAAATGGCACTCATATTAGGATTGGAGACATTGGGATTTATCACTGTTTGTGCCAGCAGTTGACTTGATCCTTGAGCTTGCTGTATGTTGTTTATGGATGTGGCAAGTTGTCCAATCTGTGTCCGCAAATCTTGAATGCTAGCATCTGTTCGCTGCTGAGACTGGCCAACTTGCTGCTGAAACTGTGTCTGTGAGGCCTGCAACTGTCCAATTTGCTGCTGGAACTGGAGATTTTGTGCAGCCATTTGTGCAGTCATTTGTGCAGTCATTTGCTTGAATAAGTCCTCTAGTGAAGGTTCAGAAGGTGCATAAGTGGTCACTTGAGGAGGATTCTGGTCTTTTGCGTGGCGAGGAATGGAAGAGTCATGGCTTCTGGTCTTCAGTCTCGCAAGGCGAGACATGGATCCGCGAGGCGACACAGAACGGGTTAAATTTCTCTGGAACAGTCAGCTATCAGGTTCGCGAGGCGAGGTGTTGTTCGCGGGGCGAACCAGAGAGGATGTCATTTTTGCTGTTCAGCTGGCTTTCAGGTTCGCATGGCGAGAAGACTCTCGCGAGGCGAGTACCTCCAAACTTGAAATTTCCCTGATTCTTTATTCCCTTAACTTCTAACTTAACCTGAAAACAATAAAATAGCCATAAGTGCTTTATTTGACTAAAAACTGGCTAAATTAACCTAAAACTACTTTAGCGACTCAAAACCTTGCTTAAAGACAATCAAGTCTAATTTGGGTGAAAATGAGATATAATTAGCACAAAACCCTGGTCATACTAGCCATAAAACTAGATGAGCCAAAGGCTTATCAACTTGTCTATGGACTTTGTTGTG
Source organism: Sophora flavescens (assembly GCA_030762895.1). Lineage (NCBI taxonomy): Eukaryota > Viridiplantae > Streptophyta > Magnoliopsida > Fabales > Fabaceae > Sophora > Sophora flavescens. Next base: position 29,236,435 of record CM061069.1, read on the forward strand.
GGATTGCCTAGATCTAGGAATGGTAAAGATTCAATTTTTGTTGTGGTGGATAGATTTTCAAAGATGGCACACTTTATCCCTTACAAAAAAATTGATGATGCTTGTCATGTTGCTGATTTGTTCTTTAAGGAAGTGGTGAGACTTCATGGTCTCCCAAGGAGTATTGTAAGTGATAGGGACACCAAGTTCCTAAGTCACTTTTGGAGGACATTGTGAGGAAAGCTAGGTACAAAGCTTCTCTTCTCCACTACTTGCCATCCTCAAACAGATGGGCAAACTGAAGTTGTGAATAGGACACTTTCTTCCCTTTTAAGGGCCGTGATTAAAAAGAATATTAAATCTTGGGAGGATTATTTACCTCATGTGGAATATGCTTATAATAGGGTTGTTCATAGTACTACTCAATATCCTTTTGAGGTAGTTTATGGATTTAACCCTTTAACTCCTCTTGATTTATTGCCATTGCCTAACTCCTCAATTTTGAAGCATAAAGATGGTGGGGCCAAGGCTGATTTTGTGAGAAAGTTACATGAGCAAGTAAAAGTCCAAATTGAGAAGAGGACCGAAAGCTATGCAAGACAAGCCAACAAAGGAAGGAGGAAGGTGGTCTTTGAACCCGGAGATTGGGTTTGGATACACATGAGAAAGGAAAGGTTTCCTTCCAAAAGGAAATCTAAACTTCAACCAAGGGGAGATGGGCCATTCCAAGTGGTGGCCAAGATTAATGACAATGCATACAAGATAGATCTTCCTAGTGAGTATGGTGGGATTAGTGCAACTTTTAACGTGGCTGATTTATCTCTCTTTGATGTAGGTGATGAAGATTTTAATTCGAGTTCGAATTCACTTAAAGAAGGAGGGGATGATGTAAGCTCGTTGGAAATTGATTTGGATCAAGAGAGCATTCAAGGTCTTGGTGGCCCAATGACAAGAGCAAGAGCAAAGAAAGCCTAAGAAGCCCTAACTCAATTAGTGGTCCTCTTAATGGACACAAGCCCAAGTGCACATGCGAGTAATGAAGACAATGAGCCCAAGTTAAAAACTTTGCTCATCCAAGCCCAAGAAGCATGAAGAGGGCGTGCAAGTCCACATAATTTGGAAGGGAAATCTTTTGCATTAAATTGTATTGATTATGAGAGGATTACACTTTTAATTTGAGAAACAAGTGTAATTCCACATAATCAGGGAGAGAAATCTTTTGCATTAAATTGTATTGATTATGAGAGGATTACACTTTTAATTTGAGAAACAAGTGTGATCCCACATAATTAGGGAGGGAATCTTTTGGCATTAAATTGTATTAATTATGGGAGGATTGATCTTAGGCCATTCCTCTATAAGTAAGACGCCCCCCCCCCCCCCCCAACACATGAATACAATTTGGATATTATTTTGGATTGAAATCCTTTTGTGAGAATTTTGTTCTCCTTGGTTCTTGGTTGAGCCATCTTGTTCTTATCAAGAATCCACGATTCTTGTGGCGAACGTCATAGGGTTATCAAACAGCCTTGTTTGTGACGCCTCCACCATTCCTTCCTCATCCACTTTTGTTTCTTTCTTCACCTAATTTTGTTACAAAGTGTTACACTAAAATTCACTTGCTTGAAATTCAACCAAAAAATATCTTCAAAGGCAACCTCACCATTTGGTTGTCATCATCAACAGATGAAGAAAATAAGTATGGATGTCACAGAAGAGTTGGAGTATTCCAAGTGGACTCCTTTCTTCCACATCAAGTAGCTTGTTCACCCTAAACTAGTTCAAACCTTCTGGAGAAATGTTGTGGTTGTCACCAGCAGATTAGATGGAACCAAGTGCTATAAGGCTCAAATGGGGGATAAAACCCTTCTCTTCCCCATCAGCTCTCTGGAGCTTGTTACAAAGTGTCCAAGGATCGGAGCTAGTTTCACACCAAATTGGGAAAATGAAGTGGGAGTTCACAATGTCAGCATTGCCATTTATGGTGATCCCAAACATGTGAACCCTAAACCTGTCAACATGGTGGTCAAATGCAGATTCCTGCATAAATTGCTAATGGAGTGCTTGATGCCTAGGAAAGGGCCACGAGATAGTGTGACCAAGATGGACAGATTTGCTCTGTATCACTTGACCCACAAAATCAAGGTGGACATCAACAACCTCATCTATATGTACCTTGAGACTCTGATCAAGAGAACCAACATGCAAACCTATCCATATAGGATGCTGTTGACAAGGGTCTTCAGGAACAAGCTATTTGTTCCTAGTGATGTTCACTTTGTGGACATGTCACTTCCCATAGACAGGAAGATACTGTCTATGATGGATATTAAGGGAATCCCTTTTACTGATGAAGAGGAAGACAACAAGAAGAACAGAAACAAGAAAAAGCTTGCTGCTAAGCAGAAGATGGAAGAACCAGTGGTTTCCACTGATAAAGCAGAGGTCCCTATCTCTGAAAGGCTCTACAAGTCGTCTGGAAAGGTGGCCAGACAGGACCAGATACCTGAGTTGCAACAACCTTTGACCTCTGAGGAAACGGCCCAGACAGTCGAACCTTTGAGGTTCAAGCTGAAGAGACCCCCTCTCAAGAAGAGGAAATCGGTGAAGACCTTTGCCAAGGTCAGACAAGTTGAGTCTGAACCTAGAAAAGATGAAGCATCTGCTCAGGGGGAGAAGACAGAGCTAGCCTTGGAGTAACCCAAGAAGAAGACTCTTTATTTGGGAATTATTCCCAGAAAAAGAAGATCTGGATACCCAGTGCCTGCTGGAAGAATAGAAGCGGTTGCAAAAGCCCTCACTGCAGAAGTTGAAGATGCTGTTAACCTGTCTGAAAGAGCTCAGACAGTTGAGGATGACATTGTGTCTCCATCTCAAAAGAAGTTGAAGATATCTGAAGATCAGATAACACCTTCATTTCTTTCCCCCTCGCATCAAGGTATCATCACCCCCTTGTCTCTTCTCCATCTGCCCTCCTTGTTCAACGTCTTTCTGTCGCGTCTCCTCTTCCTTCACCTGTCTCTTCTATGCAACCCCAAAAGTCTTCTTACACTGTTTTGTCTGATATATGTCAGTACACAGTTGTTCACAAGGACTCTGCTCCCAAAGTGCAAACTGGCATATCATCAAGTCTTTTCGTGTCAGACCTGCAATCTCTATTGATTGCAAGTGTCTCACATATCTCTGTCACCCCTTCTCCTCCACCTCATATTCTTAATCCCTGTAGGGAGCTTTTCTTCTACCCCCTATAATCCCATTCATTAGAACATTAGCTGCAACTCACTATCCTGCTTCTGTTGTAATGTTACCTCGTAGGTCTAGGTATTTCTTTATGTTAGTCATAGGATCTAACTCATTTTTCTGTCATATTGACTCCTTATTACCTCTCCCTCCCTCTGTATTAGCTCAAAAACCTATTCCCCCACCTATCCAAATAACCATCACCCATATGTCTCTGTCCGAGAGACTTTCCTGTGTCTTTTCTTCCCCTGATACTAATTTTGTTAGAATCGGTCTTTTGTTCAATTGTTTTTTCTTCCATTCTTTGCTTTCAAAATCCTTCATGAACTTTTCTTCCCTCCTATCATCTCTCCCCTCTCTGTGAATAAGGCACCTCCCGTTTTAGCCCTGCCTTGGCACTCTGCCCAGTCTGCTTCTTCCTCAGCTCTGTCTACCGAAGCCTCCACTACTCAGACAGTGGCCTTACAAGACTTCAATCTGCTTCAAGCTCAAGTAGAAGAAATAAGAAGACAGCTGGATGCAGAAATGCAAGCTAGGTTGCTCTTAGAGCAAAGAGTTGCCGCCTTATTTATGTTACTTAGTCGGAATAGGTAGTTTTGTTTCTCTGTTGTCAAATATGCCCTGTACTTCTAACAGTTTATGATGAATAAAATAAGTTTTTATTCTATTGCCTTAAATGCTTCTCTACTTTCATGTTTACTCCTTTTTGCTGTTGACAAAAGGGGGAGAAAGTAATATGTAGAGAAAATTGTATGGGTTGATTTTAAATGATATAAATGAAGTATGCTCTAAGCTCTGATAAATCTTAAGTAAGACAATTCAAATATAATTGTGACTAAGTTAACTGGAACATATGATTAATCTTAACGTTTGATCAATCATCTTACTTAAGTGCACCTGTCTCTGCATAACCCGTCCACTAAAGAAAATCTCAACCTATCGGATATTTGCTATTTCCTTGTTGATATTTTCTGAGGTTCATTAAATCATCTCAATGTTTGTCATCATCAAAAAAGGGGAGATTGTTAAGTCTCTAAAATGTCAGATGTGCACTTCCCTAAGTTTTGATGAGAACTAAACATTAGTTAATGATTTAATTAACCTTCATGTTGGTTGCTAACCTGTCTACCCAGTGTGCAGATCAAAAAAGTAAGAATCATCTGTCTGCTCACAAAGATGACTACCTATCTGGATAACTGAAAGTCAACATGTCTGCTGACTAGGATTATTGACTTCCTTCAAGAGAAGTTTTCAACATGTCTTCCCACGAGTTCTACACTTGTCTGAGGTTACTAGTTGAAGAACCAAAGACTAAACAAGTTTTTGCAAGCTGTCCCATCATAGAGAGACTCGAAGCTTTGTCTCTTACTTGGTCTCACACTTATCAAGAAAAGTCAGAAGTCACTCTCTCAAGCAACCTCCGAAGTCAGTATCAAAGTGCAGTTAAAGGATGCTTCCAACATGCTTTATTCCCTAGTACCTCTGGTCTTTACACGAAAGGGAATTGTACTCAGCAAAGTACAATAACCTCTCTGCACAACTCTGATATGACTGATTCACGATGCATAAAGCCATGATCCTTCAAGTTAGAGTACAGCCAACATTCATATTGCATTAATGGCTGTTCAGAACGACTTTATTGCATTTAATGAAGTTCTGCTTGAAGCCAACATTTGAAGGAATGTCTCTAACGGATCTTAAATGCTTGATGTCTATAAATGCAGAAGTTAATGAAGATGAAAAGTAGAATAACACACAGCATTAAAAAGAGCCATTATTCTGCACATTAATTTCGTCATTCTTTCATTCTGTATTCTTCAATTATTTGAAGTTATTACGCAGACTTTCCTAAGCTTTACATTTAAACCACTCTATGAGTGTTAGTGAAAGATATGTCTGTCTGATTTTATTCATTTACAAACCAAACTTCTCAAACAAACCTGAGTGAGCCTGAAGAGGCTAGGTGTGCAAAGAATACTTGTCTTGGAGCCTGAAGAGGCTAGGTGTGAAAACAATACTTGGAGTCTGTAACCTGATCAGTTATAGTGGATAAATCTTAGTGCTGCCAAAGATTGGACGTAGCTATTTGCATTGAAGAGTGAACTAGGATAAATAGCCATGTCTATCTCTCTTCTCTTAAACTCTTTAGTTGCTTTGATTATTATATCTGTTTCTAACTATGGGGTTAAAGTGTGATTTTTGAATCGGTTTTCAAAGTGTGTGTTTGTCTGAGTTTCTGTTAAAATATCGTCAGACAGGTCACCTATCTGTATTGCGTCTTTCTTCATTTGAACTAAGCTTCTCTGCACAAAAAGAATTCACCTTTTTCTAAAATTTGATAAACACAATTCAACCCCCTTCACGTGTTTATAGTTGTCTATTTCAAAAATTTTATGGGTTTGCGTTCCTGCATCTTTTTCTTATTTATTATGGTGAAAGAATAGTGGGGGCAATAGTTGGAAGGATGAGGGGGGTTATAAGGTGGTGGTAGGGGTGAAGAGAAAGAAGATGAAGAAGAGGAATGAGGGTTACGATGAGATTTGAGCACTAACGGTGAAAATATAACACATTACAATAGAGTGAGATTAAGGACAAACATAGAGTAATGTATATACACTATGAGGAAATCATGTATTACTGACATATATTACAGTTAGCTTCATCTTGGTTAGTAATTCTTGTCTTATTGGTTGATATGACGATCGGTAATAAGGGTAGATCATCCAAATTACCGAACATAAGAGTTGTCAGTAAAATTCCCGTCGACCATACTGTCGGTATATCAACCTGTAAGTTTCACGTGCATTTGGGGAAATTATGAATATGAATTTATTGACAGAAAAGTCATTGGTAAGTGATGAAGATAAACTTGACAAGCTAATTAACCCTCATATTTAGTGTGTTGACCACCATTTGTGATTAATTGATGGGTCTAAGATGCTTTTTTATAACTTTGGGTATAATTTGGCCTTAATTGCATTTTCAGCATTATTGACATCTTGACGCTGCTTCTATATCTTGCCCATACGTTTGGTTGTAGAAACTGAAAAATTACAAACTTTATATCTTCCATGTAGAGCTTGAGAGCAATTTGGTGGATCGGATGGTCAAATCAGGGATAGAAGTCAGAACAAGGGTGCTGTTGTGAAATTCTGAGCAAGGAGCAGGGTTTTAGCCCTAACTTGAGCTACAAATGTCCAATGCTATTAGGAACAATATTGTTCAAAAGAAGACTCATTAAGGTACAACTTTCATGTGGACTACAGATCCAAATGATGTAGTTTTGATGTTGTTTTATGACTTGGAAAATAAGTCTCGGATCCCGACATTTATTTAGGCTTAACTATCTCAATTTTGACCCATTGGAGCAAATTAGGTGTCCACTTCTAGATGGGCCAAAGATGACATGTATGGGATTAGGGAAATTGTAATTATCTGAGTTTTATAACTCAAAATAGAGAAGAATATAGGGTTGGGCTAAGGTGCACCACCCATATTTTGCACCACCCACTACACCACTCATATGTGGCAAATTTTGAGCCAATCAAATTGCCATATGGGTTTGGTCAAAATTTCAAACTTTCTAGTTGTATTTCTACTGTAGTCAAATATATTAATACAATATATTGTAGTATAGTATATGTACTCTTTGTATTCGCAAATTTAACCCATATTAAAATTATGTTTTTTGATAAAAAAAACTGATTATATTGCAAAATAATATTTTAATATGAATTAAAATAATGTTCGTTGTCAATAATATTTTGCAATATAATCTGGTTTTTTTAATCAAAAAACATTATTTTAATATGAGTTAAATTTGTAAATACAAAGAGCACATATATTATACTACAATATACTGTATTCATATAGTTTGACTACAGTATAATACAACTAGAAAATTTGAAATTTTGACCAATCTATGTGGCAATTTAAATGGCCCAAAATTTGCCACATGGGTGATGTAGTGGGTGGTGTAAAATGTGGGTGGTGCACCATAGCCCAACCCAAGAATATAAGCCACGAATTTGAGAGTTTTATTCTTCTTCTTCACCATTTTCCTAGGTTTTCCACTTCTTCTTTGTAATTTTCATTTTTTGACTTGTTTCTCCACATTAATAGAGGGCTAAACTCTCTTATTCAATCCTTGGGTGTAGACATTATTGTGGTTTAATTTTGAAACCTCGCTCTATGTTGCTTAATCCTTGTTAATTTCATTTTCATTGCTTTTCTTTTCTTTGGTTGTTGATTCTCATTTTATTTACTTAAATGGAATTAGGTCTTGAATTTATATGTTAGTGGATTTATTAACTTGTTTTTAGGGAGAAAAAATAGAATCTAGATGTTACATTCAAGGTGTTTGATGTAATGTCTAGCTTGGTTTAATTTCGGTTTTAAAGTCAATTTTGATTTGATGGTTGCTTAATTTATTTGTCTTTACTAATCTTCATTCTAGAAGCGTTCCGAATGGTGAAATTATGGATTGCTGATACTTCTTACTGTAATTCGAAATCTAGTGTGAAATTAGTATTTGTATGTTCATATGTGATTAAGGAATAATTAAACCCGATAACTGTCGAAACCCTTTTTGGTTGTTTTTACATCAAGATTTATCTGTTTATTTTTTGCTTATTGTTTAATTAAATTTCGTGTGTTTAAATATGTAAACACCCAACCATTTAATTTTACTTGCCTAGTTAATTGGTTTCTGAGTTTGGTCATTGGGAGACGATTCGGGTCGACACCCTTGTTACGAGTAGGGTCATTGATTCAATTTTGTAATTTTGGTGTGTAAGACACCCGAGGCTGACGAATGCGAGGAGCGGTCGCTAGTTCAAAAAGGAAGCACAATCAAGGAGCAACTCCGGACGAGGTTATGGGTCGAGAATATCAGCGGCAAGAAGAAGGGCCACAATTATGGTTCTGGAGACCTCTCAAGTAACTACCAACGAGGGACCTCCAACATTTATACTCAGCAGTCATGGGCAGCTAGCCAGTCACAACCACCATTCTTAGGAATATGGCGACATTGTCAAGTTGAGTCAGCGAGTCACTACTTGCAAGGACAGTTGTCTCTTGAGAGAGATCGTCCAGGCAATGATATGGCACACTAAAACCAAATGATGTAGGAGCAAAACATTTTGATGCATTTAGTCTTATAGGTTGTCTCATCCGATGCACTGACATTACAAAAAATTACAAAGTAGCCCAAAGAATAGTTGGAGTTGGACCAACAACCCACTAAGGAGGAGCAATGGTAGCAGTCGCCGCCGCATGACCATTTTCCTGATTATGGGAATGATTATTAGATTATGTTAGGTATTCTGTATTTCTGTTATACTTGGATTCTTTTTGGTGGGGAAAATCACACACGCCAACTGATTTACCCACTCGCCCAAGGATCTTATTTGAGAACACACACAAAACAACACAAAGAAATTCATAGAGAAAATAAGAATATATACGTGGTTCGGTGTAACACGTTCCTCGGCATTACATTTTTTCTCTTTATATTACAACTTAACATGAAAAGAAATCGTTACTTATTGCTGGTTACTTTCGGAATTTACTTAAAACCTTGGTCATAAAAAAAGCAACAGAGTCTCCTTCGTAATTTCAACATTTCAGACAAAACACCTGTCAATAAACTCATATTTCTATTTGAAAGAAAGGCTCTCCGAGACATAACATACATATATATACATAACTATGCATCATTAGTTTCTTTCACCTAAGCATCAACTATGTCAAGACCCTTATAACTAGGGGTCATCGATTCTGAGTTCTAACAGTTGGTAATTAATTACATATAGACATATGATATACAAAACAAGGGTTCGGTAGAGAATACCACTAATACGAAAAAAACTTGACTCTCAACAACTGAATATGCAAACCCTGTGAAGTTAACACTGCCCCAACAAGAAACTATCAACAAAGTTGTGCTAGACATCTAAAGGTGTCCATTAGGGAGACCTCCATGGTCATCCCCAGGATTTGATGGGTCCGGAGACACTACACCTACAGCCTCAACCACCACTGGATTCATCTCCTCGTCTAGAGGATGATAATCAGGCACCTCTACCCCGGCCTCAATAGAATCCTACTCAATAGGATCCTCCTCTACGGGGTCAATCTCGGGAAGTTGATCAGCAACCATAATATCCTCATTGTCCTCCTCTCCTCCATAGATAACTACAGGAACAGGTGGTGGTGATGCGGGTGCTCCTCCAGGAATAACCTACAGTGGTGGTGGTTGGTGATATGTATTCCCTGTCTCGACCAGATGTCGCAGCAACTGCCAGATGGGCAGTAGTGATACTTCCACAGTCTTCACACTATGAGTGCATGAATTAATTCTATCATCTACTCCCTTAGTAGTTAACAGTGGCCCCGTATAAGTAGCGCTTCGGGATCCGAGGTGGATCACCCAAGTGCCAGCTTCATCTTTGAACTCAAAGGTGTGGGCTAGGAAGCCCGAATGAGACATGTGATGAAGAGGGTCCATCTAAACACATAATAGAAAGTTTCCACAAAAGAGAAAAATAATATAAAGGTGAGTTACCAATATATGAGTTCAAACACAACAGTCATATATTTAATATCATAAACAACATGGAAATACCAAAGCAAAAAATCATATAAATATAAAAATATTCACATCATATGATTGTTCAGATTTAAGACTTTATTCGTAAGTTTTATGTTAACACTTCAATACCCACTTTCTAATACAATCTCCGGAGATCATAACTTCCCTTCTTCGAGCATGATAGGATCGTGATAATGCCTATAACACAATTGTTTCACGTTGGGTCAGCCTCTCTTGGTTCCGATCCCCAATTGTTCCAGGGTATCACATCTCACCTAAATAATATTTGGATAGTTCCCTATTGAGTACATCCGTGCAGGGTAATCGATTTCCACGACAAAAGGTTGCACAAGCCCCGAGCATTTCGTGGAGTTCGAGCCTAAATGTCCCTAAAGACCCAAAGGCCCAAGAACATGTCTTTGGCCCATAACTATCAAATTTGTCAGTTCACCCCGTGTGAAACTGTAGCTCGACGGCACGTCTGCCAGAAACATATTTCAAATATCGCTTTATCTTTTTAAACATCAAATTAAAACTTTTAATATATTCTCAAAGACTTTTGAACCTTTTTCTTAAACGAACACTAGTCCGACGTCTCGGAACTCTAGGTTCTTCGTAGTAGGAACGCTAGCCCGGCTTTACTGGCACTCCGAATCCAGCCCGACTCCTCGGTCATCCGAATCCAACCCGGGTTTATAGCTCGACATTCTAGGTCCTTTCCCTTTTTCTCTTTCCAACGAGAAACTAAATTACTTTTCAACTTTTCTGTATTCATATGCTTTTTATAAAAACAATTTCTATTTACTAAGCAGTGACTCATGTCACGCTTCAACCAGTCTCAATCAATTAATATAATAGAAAAAAAAAATATTCTTCAGACATACATATATATATATATATATATATATATATATATATATATATATATATATAGTTTCACTATCTCAGCATCATATACGACATATTTAGATAGGTATTCTACATTCATTCAACATATTATAAAACATCATAGTAAGTTCATAACATTAAATATATAACTATTAGGAACTCCTCATGCTGACTACCTTTACCTCTGAAACTTAGTTTTCTCGACTTGAAATTAATCGTGTAGTCCTCATCTTCCTCCAACGAGTCCAGGCAATACAATTATACCACGTTTCCTTCACAAATCATCATCATACATGTCAATTTTTGAAATTTTCCTTCTAGCTCACATAGGAGTGATTTTCGGCTCTAACTAGAAAAATTGGCTAGGAATTTTGGTTTAACTTAAACTCTTAGAGCTTGATCATATAGGTTCTAGGGAGCTTAAAACAAGTGTTAGAATTGGAAAAATGAAACAAAATCACTCCTCCTTTCTCAAACTCAGTTTCGGCCTACCTAGGGGTAAGGGTTTGGGTTTTTCATTTTGTTTCAATCATCAACAACAACATTAGCAAGGCAATAAGATCATTAAATGGGTTTAGCTTAACAAGTTTGAAGCAACAAAACTGAAGATCATGAAATATATAAAATGGGTTTTCAACTAAATTAAATTCATGATGATGGATAATATAATTGTATAGAGAAAAAAAAAGAATTATTAAGATGATGGGATTACCTTAATGAAATGGAGATTGGAGTGATGAAGATTTTCAAGTAACTTGGCTCAAAAATAATAACTTGAAGGCTAAGCTTTTGTAAGAAGGAAAAAGAGAAAAGTGAGTTTGGTGGGGTGAGGGTGAGGGTGAGGGTGAGGGTGAGGGTGGGGTTGGGGTTGGGGGGTGACGCCTGGTTCAGGGGTTTAGGGTTCTGCACTACATCTCGTTCTGTTATTTACTCGTCTCAAATTTCCTCTACACGCTTTCACTAATTATTTTGAAATAACTCATATCAATTAAGATCAAAGTAAAAGTCATTGATTTTTTCGTTCACGAGTCAAAATTAGGTTCTCTGATCAGTAAATTCTTACTGACAGGGAAAACACAGACCAATTTTCGTCTGAGTTTCAACCCAAAAATTTAACTAGAACTTCGTTCTATTATATAGAATTCGGAAATAATTTTGTTTTAGCCAAAATCATTTTGTAGGTTCCGGATAAAATACCCACATTTAAATATATCAACATATATAAGAAAGCGATAAAAATTGGGGTGTTACGTTCGGCACCTCTTGCCTACATCCACAGAAATATCTCAACAAAGTGTTTCACTATCTCAAATCTCAAATGAGATTACAAGATTGTAACCCATCCCAAAATGTGTATCACTCTACAAACCTGGGTACCGCCACTCAAGAGTTACAAGAAATGATAAAATCTCACATAAGAGACTCTCTTTGCAAGTGATCACCCACACTAGTCCTCCCCTCTTGGACATGGTTGGGGATGGCTCAACTCTTCATAAGACAAGGCACTAGTGCAATAAGTGCTTTTTACGTCAGTTAAAATTGATTTTTTACGTCAGAATACTGACTGACGTAAATACAGCTGACGTTAATAGTTAATATTTCAACGTCAGTTGAGAACTGACGTTAAATATAAAACTATTAACGTAAGTTATTTAGCACAACTGACGTTAATTTTTTAAAAATTAACGCCAGTTTTTTAAACAACTGGCGTTAAACATAAAACTATTAACGTCAGTTCTTTAAGACAACGGACGTTAATTTTGTTAAAACTAACGTCAGTTGTTATAAAGAACTGGCGTTAAAGGTTTAATTTTAACGTCAGTTGTTTATTACAACCGACGTTAATAGTGTACTGTATATTTTATAAAATACTATTAACGTCAGTTGTTTGATACAACTGACGTTAATAGATTTTTTTTAAAAATTCAGTTTTAAAATATCACTCCCCTCAGCTATCCCTGCATTCAGTAAATATCCCAAGAAATGTAATATCAACACATTACATAATTGCAAAGGAAAAATGGAACAATTGGGGGACTTAAAACCAAAACCCATGTATATATATAAATAAATTTTAGTTCCAATGTCTAAAAAACAAAACTACCAATCTAAGGATATATATATACATGTTATTAATTAGTTTCTAAAGTCTAACAAAAAAACTATTTATCTAAGTATTGTGGAGGTATCTTGTCAATTCCTTTTTCAGCCGCATACTTGAAGAAGAATTCAGTGAAACGCATCCTCAAATCTCTTAACTCATCTTCTTGAATAGGTGATTGGTCGCTAAATGCCTACACACGTTCAAATAATAACAATAACATCAATGCAAGTCATCTTCAAAACTATAATATATAATTTAACAAGTTGTTTAAATATTACCTTAATCCATCCATCCGTAATAGATGCGGAGACTATGTTCAGCATATGAAGCATCACATAATAGCCGCACGACCACCCATCAATTTGAAACCGAGACTACCAACAAAATTAATTTCAACGCCAGTTGAATATACATATAAATTAGTAATTATAATATTAATTATTTGATAAATAAACTAACAAACATTGAGGATGTTCCATACAGGATTTGCTTTAGCCTTAGAAGCCCTACTTCTCCCGTTGGCGCAACTTATGCTACTCGCCTTCAGCGCGTTGTCATAAACAAATAATCATGTCGATCAATTAACAAATTCATATATCATGTGTGTAATAAACTAAAAACAACTGATATTAAAACTTAAATTAAATTTAAGATTAGTTACTTACTTATTTACAGCTTCCACCACCTTCGGTGGCGGATCTTGGTGGAGAGAGCAGAAGAATATGACAGTATGCCTAGATGGGTGAAGTACCAACAACTGCCAATGGTCATTCATACAGTAGGGAGCCAGATATAATTCTTTCCGATTTTCTCCCAACAAGTTCCCTATGTATTTACTCAATGCATCGCCAGCAAAGAATTGGGGCAGAAGGACTGACGGATCTAAGAAGCCGTAAACTGATGCAACGCCCTTATCAAGATGAAGACGATGGAGATACCTAAGATATGAAAAGGTGTGGATGTTAATTACATAATATATATATATATATAAATTAAAATAAATTATTAAATGGAAAAATACCAAAAATAAATAAGTTATAAAATTAAAATTAACTTACGTGCACCAGAGACTGAAAACATTGTTGTTCAACCAGACGTTATTTCTGCAGGCGTTCCCCAGAACGTCACCACAGAAGGTAAATATCCTCTGTTGATCTGGGTGTGCCACCCATCCATCGTGCTCCAATGGACATTCAAAAATCCCAAATGCATAATCCTCACCAAGTGAGAACAAACGAGTGATAGGTGACAGTGACACCGACGTCGACTTGGCCTTCAGTTTAGGAAAAATAAATTAGATAAGTTGTTGATAATTAAAAAAAAGTAATTATTTGACTAATTTGGACATTAATAATGAATAAATACCTTTGTTAACATTTCGAGCTCACGTCGTTTGGAGTCTAACTCAAGCTCACGCCTTTTCATTTCCAACTCATGCTCATGGCGCTGGACTTCCAACTCCCGCTCCCTAGCTGCCAACTCATCGTCCTCCACATGTGCCCTACTAAAACTCTCTTTTGTGCTCACATGTGAAGGGTTGGCATGCCCTGTGGTGTCCTGGGATGTACCGACGGAGGAAAGCTCTCTGGCAAGCGCCTGCTTGAATTCTGGGTTGGATATTAAGCCTTGCATCAGATGTGTTGTAATAGCTGGGTTGGACATGAGGTGCTGAGTAATGTCAGCCAAAATTGATGCTTCATTGACCACCCGCTTTCGTGAAGCAGACTTGCCATAATAATCTTTGATGGTCACATTCCCAGGAACACCGAAAACCCGACCAGGATGGTCTTTCTTGCCTAGAGCAGTCATCAAGACGTCCCCGCCCGTCGGAAGGGGACGAATGCGCCCTGGGAGGATTGTGCTTTAAGATCCATCTACAATGAAAAAAAATGAAAAAACGTGCAAGTGAAAAGTGTTGAAAATATCTATACAAATATCAATTGAAATCAAGTTAATTATTTACTTACAATCTTATCTTCCACTTCGCGAGTGGCATCAACTTTAAAAGATCTCGTCTTTGTCATGCGGACGGCTAACCAGACATCCTCGCGGTCGATGTCCGACGGAGGACTTGATGGTGTGCCCTCAGGCACCTCTCCTCTTTCAATCCTAGCAGAGTGCTCTTCCTGCTTCGCCCTCAGCCTATCCGCCATCATCTGCTCGATCCGAGTCTGGTACCCACCCTGAGACATGGTGTGACGGTGGATGTTCTTCGCCTGATTCTGCCGACCTTTATTTGCCTTAGCCTATTCAAACAAAAACACATAATTAAATACAGTTAAATGATCTATAATAAGCATACAAAATTAACTTAATCAACCAACCTGAAATTCTCCATCCTGTCGACTCCTGGCAAACATATCCCAAGTATCCTGATCAATCCAGGGATAATCCGAGAACATTTTATCAAGCCGCTTCTTCCCAGATACATAGTACCTGGTAAGATCATGCTTGAACCCATTCCAACGCTTTGATGCCATTTTCATACATTTATGACGATGATCCTCGTCATTTGGCACAGTCCAAGCTACCTACACATTAAATACATAACAACTGGATGGATTATAACTCGGATAATTATATAATAATGTAAATCAAACGAATGTAAAGGTAAAATACCGTGATAGCCTCACAAATCTGATCCTTAACGTTCTGTGGAACGTCATTCCAGTGGTTGTAGTTGATGCTTACGTGCTGCTTCGCTTGTAGAAACACCCACTTATTAAATTCTTTAGTACGGGGTCCCTGGGCATTTAGATTAGCATCGAAGGACACCTCAAGCTTCTGTCCGCTTTGCCTGTCCTTCTCTAGTTTCTTCAACGAGGTGGCTCCTCTACCCCGTTTCCTATGAGCCTGTGATGTCTGTATGGACAAAAAAAATGATAAAATAGAGGGTTGTAACATTATAAACTTACATTAAAAAGAAGGACTAAAGATAGTATATAACATGTAAACTTACACTAGAATCAGGCGTAGGCGTGATCGGGTCCTGCGAAACCCCCACAGTGTCCTCCCGTGCATGTGGGCTATCCGATTGATCCATATGTATGCCTGTTCAGAAACAATATATATGTATTAACATAGGTTATAACTCAAAATAAATACAGAAGTATAAATAAAAATAACTAGATAGGTCCTGTAGATATACAAAACATCCATATATCCAATATAAGGACAATACGGGAGATTGAAAACTATAGTTTTTGAAGATTGCCAAGCACTGGTCACGGCCTGGCCGTGATGTCCATCACGGCCGTAACGTGCCAATCGAACTGCACCCTCATAGGCAGAACTGATCACGGCCTAGCCGTGATGAGCTTCACGGCCGTGACAGATCAACCAGCAGAGCAACATGCACTCAAAACCAAAAATAGAGACATTCCAAACAACTCAAACTCACGGTTTAAAGTTACAACTACTAAGACTACAGTTTCAATATACACTCAAAACCAAAAATAGAGACATTCCAAACAACTCAAACTCACAGTTTCAAGTTTCAACTACTGAGACTACAGTTTCGACCAGCAGAGCAACATGCATGCACTCAAAACCAAAAATAAAAAAATGTGCCCTAAAGACTCACCAGAAATAGGCGCTCGCGTGGGGGTGGGGGGAAGCTCGAGTGGTGGCCAATGTTCGATGTGGTTACTGAGAGCAGAGGGACAAGGAGAGTTAGTGCGCGGGAAGGGGAAAGAGAGATGCCAAGTTATTGCAAAGAATGAGCGGGAAAGACAGAGTTAGGGGTTAAGAGTGTACCTCACGGTGGTGGCGAAGAAGCCCTCGCGGTGGTTGCGGTGGAGATGAGCTCGCGATTAGGGCAGAGTGAGAGCGAGAGTGAGGGTTGAGAGTGAGGGTTGAGCGTGATGAAAAGAGAAAAGAGACGTGCGAGAGGAAGTGCGAGAAGGCGCGGGTGTAAACGTTATAATTAAAATAAAACAACATTTTACGTCAGTTGTTAGTAAAACCTGACGTTAAAGGTCATATATTTAACGTCAGTTGTCTTAAGAAACTGACGTTAAAAACACTCACACTTATTACGTCAGTTGTTAGTAAAAACTAACGTTAAAGGTCATATATTTAACGTCAGTTGTATTAAGAAACTGACATTAAAAACACTCACACTTCTTACGTCATTTGTATTACACAACGGACGTTAAAAGTTTATTAGTTTCTGCAAAAACATTCATTACTTTGACTACTGTGCTACTTACCCATTCACCTTGTACCGAATCCTCTTAATGAGCATTAAGTTTATAGATAAGTTTTCAAGAAAATCAGAATAGCTTAGTAACTTCATCCACTGCTCCTATAAATAACTTCCTTCCATCCTTTTAATTTTTTCTGCTTCACAATATGGCTCTGCCATGGAGATTAACTTCATCACTCTTTCTTCCTATGACTAGACTCAAAGATCTTTGTCTTAATGGTCAAACAATTTCTGAGGTTGTGTAAATCACATTACATGGATGGTAAGGTTGGGTGAATCACGTAATGTGATTCTCTCACTTTATTTCATCCCCGTCATCCCTTTCACTTTGCTTTGGAAGCAAGTGACTGTGGATTCAAGACGATGCATCAAGGAATTCCAGTGAAGAAGAAAGATGCAAAGATCCATTTCACTTTGCTTTCGCTGCTAGTGACTGAGGATTTACTTTGCATCATGGAATTCAAGTGAGGGAGGTGATGCATCCATTGGAGTTTCTGATGACAGGACTGAGAAGAAAATTATGTTGATGCAGAAACTTTTTTATATTTTAGGGCTATGTTGCAGAAATTTTTTATCTTTTAATCATGTAATTTTAACTTATGAATCGCTTCAATGACATACGATTTGATTATACATATAACTTGTTTTATGTTAAGTGTTTATTTATTTTAATTTGCACAAGAATTTGTTTACTAATTCAAGCTAATTAGTAAAAATTAAAAATAAACTTGTTTAAAAAAAAAGTTTAGAAATAAACTGCAGTACTATATGGAGTGATCTGCGTTAAGAGGGACAACAGGGACATGACAACCAATGAAATGAGTTTCATAATTATTTACGTCAGTTGTTTATAGAACTGACGCAAATAGTGATTTAATATTTACAAACTGTCACCACCTCATTTTTAACGTCAACTTAATTTATGACTGCCAAGTTCCCGTATATTAATTACATTATTTCCAATATATTCATTCTGCACGTTTATAATATATAGGATTATTTACGTCAGCTATTTATTTAACTGAAGTAAAAAGAACACTTTTAACATCAGTTGTATAAAAAACTGACGTTAACAATAAATATTTTTTATTTTAAAAACATTTTTAACGTCAGTTTTTTTAAACAACTGACGTTAAAAGTGTATAGATATCTGCAAAAACATTCATTCCTTTGACTACTGCGCTACTTACCCATGCACCTTGTAACTTAATCCTCTTAATGAGCATTAAGTTTATAGATAAGTTTTGAAGAAAATCAGAATAGCTTAGTAACTGAAGGATTATTTACGTTTATAATATATAGGATTATTTACGTCGGCTATTTATTTAACTGAAGTAAAAATCACACTTTTAACGTCAGTTGTATAAAAAACTGACGTTAACAATAAATATTTTTTATTTTAAAAACACTTTTAACGTCAGTTTTTTTAAACAACTGACGTTAAAAGTGTATAGATATCTGTAAAAACATTCATTCCTTTGACTACTGTGCTACTTACCCATGCACCTTGTAACTTAATCCTCTTAATGAGCATTAAGTTTATAGATAAGTTTTCAAGAAAATCAGAATAGCTTAGTAACTTCATCCCCTGCTCCTATAAATAGTTTCCTTCCATCCTTTTAATTTTCGGCTTCACAATATCGCTCTGCCATGGAGATTAACTTCATCACTCTTTCTTCCTATTCCTAGACTCAAAGATCTTTGTCTTAATGGTCAAACAACTTCTGAGTTTGTGTAAATCACATTACATGGGTGATAAGTTTGTGTAAACCACATTATGTGAGTTGCTCACCTTATCATCCTTCCGGAGAATCAGCTGCTGGAGGGCAAATCAGGTGCTCGGGCGTCACAGTTCCAAAACCTCAGCTTTGGCAGCAAGTGACCGTCATGGAAGTCTCTGGAACCACTGTCTTTGCTTGAAACAGATCTAGTGCACCTGTTTTTGCCTCTCTTGAGCTCTCTCATGCCCCCCAGTTTTCTGAGGTCTTCGGAGTATAGTTTTCCCTTTGGCATATTTCATAAAACTCTCTGATGGGATGTAGCTTTAATGTTTAGGATTTTAAACCCTTTCAATGTAACTTTTTATAGGATTTTAAACCCTTTCAATGTAACTTTTTATAGGACTTTAAACCCTTTCAATCTTCTGTATCAGTCTGTATTACACTTCATGAATGAGATACGGTTTGGGTTATTGATTCAACTTATACTTCGCACATATATATTTTAGTTTTCAAAACAGAAACACAAAACATCAAAGCAATTGTGAAACTGAAACTTTGAGGAGGGCAATGCGAAAGGGTACGTATACTAGATAAAAAAATTATTAAAATAACCTTTAACGTCTGTTGATGTAAGGACTGACATTAAAAGTGAAATGACTCACTTTTAATGTCAGTTCTATAAAGAACTGACGTTAAAACGTTCATTGTTAACGTCAGTTGTTTATTGAACTGACGTTAAAAGTGAGTCACTTCACTTTTAACGTCAGTCCTTAAAACAACGGACGTTAAAATTGAATTAATGAAGTCTGATATTTACAAAACTGTCACCGCCCCCTTTTTAACGTCTAGTTTTTGGTTAACTGACGTAAACATTTACCGTCTAATGTATATTTTTCACTAGTGAGGGATGCACCTTCATTCATGAATGATAGATAGTGGCTATTAATTGCTTCTCTCATTTTCAACACCATTGGAAGTCTTCATCTCCTTCTTCCAAAGATGAATGTACTCTCCCCATGGGTCAAATATTAAATTCCACTTCCTCTTGAATTGTGCCAATTTAATTTTCACCCACCTGAATTAATATTTGGAACTTTGAATTGATTTTCTCAACAATTCCTCCCTCAATTAACATTTCCAAATATCGACGACTTCTCAAAACTTATCCTTCCCTTCATTATGCTATCATGGCCTGGCCTCCTAAGTTGCAAATGTTCTCTCTTTTTTTTTTAGTATTTGATAGTGTCACCGAGAGCCTAGCCCACCTCTAATGGGCCACACATATGCTCTACTTCATACTTGTACCGCCTTGTCCATCATTCACAATGGAACACGTTGCCTAGCCTCCATTAGCTAGGAAGACTTTCGACAAAAGGGACCAACACATGGATGCACTTAGTACCGCAATCTCTTCAATACTCGTTCCAGCCGAACCATCAGCTCTGATACCACTGTTAGGTCAAATCGTGCACGCCAACGAATTTACCCCAATGATCTTAGATGAGAACACACTCAAACACACCACAAAGAAAGTAATAGAGAACACAAGAATATACGTGGTTTGACACCTCTTGCCTCCGTCCGCGAAACGTCTCAACAAAGTGTTTCATTAGCTTAAATCTCAATTAAGATTATAAGATTGTAACCCACCTCAAAATGTGTATCACTCTATAAATCCGAGTACCCACCCCCCAAGAGTTACAAGAAATTATAACACTCCCACACAAGAGACTCTCTCTACAAGTGATCACTCACACTAATTAATCCTCCCCTCTTGGACATGGTTGATGCCTCAACTCTTCACAAAACTCACTTTATATAATAGAAGGGATGTGTCTTTATTGAGAGATAGTGGATATTAATTGCTTCTTTCATTTTCAACACCATTGAAAATCTCCATCTCCTTTCAAAGATGAATGTAGTCTCTCCATGAGTCAAATATTAAATTCCACTACCTCTTGAATTGGCATGAGTCAAATATTAAATTCCACTACCTCTTGGATTGTGCCAATTTGATTTCCACCCACTTGAATTAATATTTGGAAATTTAAATTGATTTTCCCAACACTTTTTTACTATTTATGCTTTACATTCATATTTGACTTAATTGCATACATTATTTATGTTTTACACTTAATCTACATTTTTATTTATCATTTCATTTTTTATATTCTATTTTGTATTTTAATATTTAACTTTTATTTATTTGCAACTAAAAAAAAGTTTTTAAAAACTTATTAACGACTTGTTCGTCATAAAAAGTGTCGGTAATGTATTTGTTAATTATATAGGGCCCACGGTAAATTATAAAGTTCAGCAGTTTTATTTTTACGTCTCTCTTTCTTACAGATTAAGATTTTAATTAGTATGTATTATTAATATAATTTTTTTATACTATTAACCAATCAAAAATTATGATATGAGTAATTTTTAAGAATCAAATATTTTAATTATTTATCAATTTCTAATTGATTAATAATATAAAATATATTTACACTGATAATACATAGAAATTAGATTATTGAAAGATTTTGTGAAGAGTGTTGGAAACTAAAAATCCTTAAATAACTTCGAAACAGTACGTAGCTCCTATCCCTGCTCAGAGTAAATTCTCTCCTTTGTATGATGTTTAAGCATGGGGAATAATTGTATCAATGCAAAACTGACCATTCTGGTTATTTCAATAAATTCAAAGCTGCATTCACTGAATGTGCATTGAGTTGGGGTTTAATAAGAGCCACCAAAAGCCAAAATCATCACATGCTTACGCTATCTTAATTTGAATATTGGGTGAGTGCGCAACAGCAATATCAGCTGTTTATGCAGTGGATAGCTCAACTGAATTGAGTTAAGGTATAAGAAGTTAAAAATACATGGTTCAAACTTTGGTAAAAGAAAATATAATAATTAATATACTAATATTTGTCTACCAAAAACAATTATCAACCATTGATTTTTGAGAATACGAGGCTTCTCCCGGGGCAAAAAAATGTAGCAATTGCTCCCTTTTGTCTTGAAAATAAAGAGCTTCACCTTAGAATTAGAGGGTAAGACTCAACCGTGTTTGGATTAGATGACATGAGCCTCTTCCATTTTAATTAGTGGTATTGAGTTTGAATCTTAGTTCTGTGAATGTGATAACGTTAAAATTTTTGAGAAAGAGTTTTATTATCTTTATGATCTTATCCATTTCAAGATATTAGTCTCCACAATTAGATGTGAATATTCGAGGAACCAAAAAAAATTAACTAATTAAGATACATATATGTGGAAATCGAGAAGCTTTGCCTTCGATAAACAAGATTCACATGACTAGCTTTCTTTGATAATATAATCAAAGTTTTCCCAATGTAACAATCCTATAGCTTCATAACAGAAGAAGGCAGCGATTGCAAATGGAGGCTTTAAGTTTTGCTCGAACTCGAAACCAATGTGCCATACGTAACCTTTGGTGATGAACAAAGGTGATATGGCCTAATAGTGAATTCACTTTACATTTAAGAAGGCCTTGTCCCTATATATGATTGTTTTGAATTTAGACATTATCTTCCAACTAAACTAACAAGCCACCAATAGAGTAGAGTTCCATTTCTTGACGTTTCCAGAGGCTTAGCAATTGGCTTGATTTGGACTGTACTTTTTAAGGACACGCCCTGATTTTCAGGATCTATATCAACTACGTACAATGAATGAAATGAAATTTTTGGTTTGATTTTCTGTTATTATCTTCATGTGAGAATCATGGGTATTTGTGGTTCAGTTTGGATGAATTTTAAATTTAAAAGTTATCTGATTGAAATAAATGTTTTTATTTTTATAGACTGATTTTTATTTTTATTTTTTGAAATAAATGTTATTCATACGGTTTTGGATTGAATTGACTGTATTATAAAAAATCAAATCGGTAATCCATTTTGATCAGTTTTTTACTAAACATATTTGAAGTATGAAATTTTATGAGTTAAAAGCAATTTAATTTATTACCAAGAGGGTTAGCACATCTATTAAGCCTTATGCTCATACTATAAATCCTCGTTGAGATTGGTGGTATTTTTTTTTTTTTGACCTTACAAGGGGTGTGTTTTTGCCCAATCTAAACTTTTTTTTACAAAGAAAAAGTAATTTAATTTTAAAATAAAATAAACAATAGAAATAGCTTATTTCACATGCCCAAAAAAAATGCTGTTTGATAACATAAAATGAAAGAAGTATGTGAGAAATTCGATATACGTAAAAATATAAATTCGATAGTGAATACTATAAATTGTTAAATATGTTTTTGGTTCCTGTAAAATGTGTGAATTTTAATTTTGATCCCTGTAAAAAAAAAATCTTTGGTTTTAGTCCTTGTAAAATCTGAAATCATTATATTTGGTTCCTACTATCATATGACATCTGTTAAGTACTTATGTGTCTAACAGAAGGTCATATGATCATCCAAAGTGACACCCAATAACCTATGTAGTGTCATGTTAGCATGTGATTCCCTAAAATTTTACTTGAACCCTAAAATGAATTATATTTATCTTTCCTAAAATTAATGCTATGGACTAAATACGAGTGATATCAAATTTTAGATGGATGAAAATCAAAGAAAAACAATTTATAGGAATCAAAACCAAAATTTACTTATTTTATAGGGACTAAAATGTGTAATTTCGTATTTTAGAGGGATGAAAACCAAAGAAAAAATCTTATGGGGACCAAAATCAAAATCCGCTAATTTTTTAGGGACTAAAAACATATTTAACCCTACTATAAATATATTATATAATATTCATTGATTTTGATTGGATTAAAAATACTTTTGAAAATTCATCAAAAAGAAATATTTTTGAAAATTAATACAAAATACTAATCCACTCCAATTAATTTTTAAAACATCAATCTAAGAAGGTCCAAACTCTTTTTTTTTTACTGAAAAAAAAGTGATAGAATTTTGATAAAAAGATCCAAACTTATCTGTGATTAGATTAAATTTTGATATTTGATTCAATTTTTGATTGATTTAGATTGAATTTGAACACCCCGGTGAAAATGTGAGATGCATTTATAATATCATTAATTTCATACTCGCAAATAAAACTTTAAAATGGGAAATTTTGACCAACAATTTAACTGAGCTTGACATCGCTTCTTAATCCAAACTCTTATGATAATGAGTTTATCGATCTTTTCCACTTATAGAGTCTTCCACTTTTCTAATTATTTTCAATATAAGACTTATTCACTTATTTATTCACATCTTACTTAATACTTAAAATTCTTAAAAATATTCATTATTCACATAAAAGTCTAGAAGTCCTAAGTATCAAATTTCATGATAAACATTTTCCTTGTAGATAAGATAGGGTAGGTAGACATCTTCCTAGAATTTGCATGGTGAATTTAGTGATGGACAAGTAGGTCTATCAATGCATGGTCTGTAGTACAAAACGAAAGAGGTAAAAGGATGCGGGAGTTGAAACAACATGAACCACATGAAAAATCCATCATCGATCCATCTCCAATCGAAGCTGCTCTTATTATATTGAATCGTTAACATCACATTTATAGGACAGCCCGTGATATTGAACCCATGTAATTAAAGAAAAATTAATTAATTGTTGGCTTCTAAATATATAAATCATTATATTATAACACCATAAAAAGTCGGCGAAATTAGAGAGAGAAATAATGTTTATCAAACCTAGAGTAATTGAGTTGCTTAATTTGTCGAAGCCCAAAATGAGCAATTGTAGTTTTGGAGAGCGATCGCCTAACCACTGTATGCCAATATCGTCACTTACCTCTTGCTCCTTAATTAGGCCTTTGTTGATCAATCATGTCTGTTTTTTCTGGTAGTTTTTTTTATTATTTTTTTTTAAAGGTAAGATATATTTCTCTGAACAATTTTAAGGATGCACCTGCGATGGGAAGGCACCCGAAAAATTATCTCTAAGTAAGGGACCAAAGTTTGACTACCTAACATTTGCCTTAAAGGAATTGACTTTCCTAGATAACAACCAAAATTTGAATCCAAATAATCAAAATATTCAACAGATGTATGTACTTATATGTACTTATGTAGGATAGCTTCTCAACAAAAAAAAGAAAAAGAAAAAAAAGAAAGAAAAGGATATAGCTTCTCATAAAAAAAGATACTTGGCAATCCATATTTGCATCAAATATATGTTGATTTCTTCTTACTATTTAAATTACTGTAAACTAGCTAGATTTCATAAACAATTAGTAAGTTTAGAGTGTAACTACAAGGAAAATTGGTATTAGTGAAGGCCAAAGGCCGTCTCAAATAGTAAAAATCTGTCACAAAATGAGTGTTTCTGACGGATTTGCAACAGCTTCAGATTAGTCGCATATACGGTCGTCTCAAACCATTTCTGACGGTTTTTTTAAGTGGTCGTCACAAATTTGTGACGACCTTTTCCATCGCAAAATTTCACCTATTACCAACGGCCTGGCCGTCGCAACAAGCTTGGTATCCCCCTCTGCTCCTGAAATTTTGTCTGCACCATCTGCAAATGCTTTATTTCTGCCATGGTATGATAATTACAATGAGGCAATGCATCCAGATCAAGAAATGGTTGAAGCCATTCCTCTTCTAATGGACTCTGTGGAAAATAATCAAGAAGCTGAGATCCTGCAGCAAGCCCCTCAACATGCTGATGTGAATCAAAGAGCTGAATAGAATCATGCACATGTCAATGATCCTGTAGCTAGAGCTGAGTTGCGTGGAATGCGATAAGAAATGAAACCAGTTGTGAACCTTCTGCACAAGATCCTCGAGAAGATGAATTGATTAAAAGTCTTTTAATGATGTCGTTTTAAATAACACTTTTGATCCTTGAACTTATTATGTTTTGTTATCCTTTTTGATTGAGCCTTTGTTTGGACTCATATCTATCTATTTGATGGTTAACGTTTATCTTATATTTGTTTGGTAGTTTAGATTGCATTGTTATTTATCAACTTTACTTGTCTGTTTTTCTACCAAAATGCCTCCCCAAAAGTACCAAAGTACTTTCCTTTTTGATATTGCCAAAAGGGGGAGAACAAAGAGAAAATAAGTTTAAAAAAGAGAAAGAAGTTTAAAACGACACTAGTGGAAATAATGTAATATACGGGAACGTTTTACGTCAGTTGGCCATATGTTTGACGTTAAGAATGAGGCGGTGGCAGTTTTGTAAATATTAAATCATTATTTGCATCAGTTGTGTAAAGAACTAATGTTAAAAGTGATTTTAACACTTTTAATGTCAGTTGTTTATACAACTGACATTAAATGTGTGATTTTTACGGCAGTTAAATAAATAACTGACGTAAATAATTATGAAACTCATTTCTTTCGTTGTCATCTCCCTGTTGTCACTCTTAACGCAGATCACTCCATATAGTGCAGTTTATTTCTAAACCTTTTTTTTTAAACAAGTTTATTTTTAATGTTAATTAATTAGCTTGAATTAGCAAACAAATTCTTGTGCAAATTAAAATAAATAAACACTTAACATAAAACAAGTTATATATGTATAATCAAATCGTATCTCATTGAAGCGATTCATAAGTTACAATTACATGATTAAAAGAAAAAAAAATTCTGCAACATAGCCCTAAAATGTAAAAAAATTTCTTCAACATCATTTTCTTCTCAGTCTTGTCCTCAGAAACTCTAATGGATGGATCGATGCATCTCCTTTCTCACTTGAATTCCATGATGCATCGTGAATCCACAGTCACTAGCAGCGAAAGCAAAGTGAAAGGGATCTTTGCATCACCTCCTTCACTGGAATTCCTTGATGCTTCGTCTTGAATTCACAGTCACTTGGGGCCAAAGCAGAGTGAAAAGGATGGCTGGGATGAAATAAAGTGAGTAAATCACATTACGTGATTTACACAACCTTACCATCCATGTTACGTGATTGACTCAACCTCAGAAGTTTTTTAACCATTAGGACAGAGACCTTTAAGTCTAGGTATAGGAAGAAATAACAAAAGTCTAGAGCCATTTTGTGCAGGAATAGAAAACGCACGAAATATATATAGAGGAAAAGAAGAGGTTGTATTACAGACTGATACAGAAGAATGGTACTTTATATAGAGAAGAGAGACTAGCTGATTTTCTTGAAAACTGATCTATAAACTTAATGCTCGTGGGTAAGTAGCACAGTAGTCAAAGGAATGAATGTTTTTGCAGGAACTTGTACACTTTTAACGTCAGTTGTCTTCAACAACTGACGTTAAAAGTGTTTTTAAATAAAAAATATTTATTTTTAACGTCAGTTGTTTAATACAAATGATGTTAAACAATGACTTTTAACGTCAGTTGCTTAAGAGAACTGACGTTAAATAAATGACCTTTAACGTCAGTTGTTACAAACAACTGACGTAAAATGTTGTTTTATTTTTGGTTTTTGATTATAACGTTTACACCCGCACGCCTTCTGCACTTCGCTCTGTTCTTCTCTTTTCATCACGCTCACTCTCACTCTCACTCTGCCCTAATCGCGAGCTCATCTCCACCGCAACCACCGCAAGGGATTCTTCGCCACCACCGTGAGGTACACTCTTAACCCCTAACTCTGTCTTTCCCGTTCATTCTTTGCAATTAACTTGACATCTCTATTTTACCCCTTCCCGCGCATTAACTCTTCTTGTCCCTTTGCTCTCAGTAACCACATCGAACGTTGGCCACCACTCGAGCTCCCCTCCCCACCACCACGCGAGCACCTATTTCTGGTGAGTCTTTAGGGCACATTTTTTTATTTTTGGTTTTCAGTGTATGTTGAAACTGTAGTCTTAGTAGTTGAAACTTGAAACTGTGAGTTTGAGTTATTCGGAATGTCTCTATTTTTGGTTTTGAGTGTATGTTGCTATGCTGGTTGGTCTGTCACGGCCGTGCTAGGCTGTGATCAGTTCTGCCTGTGAGGTTCTGGTTCAGTTGGCACGTTACGGCCGTGATGGACATCACTGCCAGGCCGTGACCAGTTCTTGGCAATCTTCAAAAACTAGTTTTCAATCTCCCGTATTGTAATTATATTGGATATATGTTTTGTATATCTACAGAACCTATCTAGTTATGGATCGTAGTTGGATGGTTTGTAAGCGCACTAGTGCTGAGTATTTGAAGAGGGTAGGAGAATTTATAGAATTTGCTCAAAGGAATGTTCCTAATAGTAATGGAATGTTCTGTTGTCCTTGTGTCAAGTGTTTGAATACGAGGAAATGTACGGTGAAGGATATACGTACTCATTTGATTTGTGAAGGGATTTGCTTGAGTTATACAAGATGGATATGGCATGGTGATGTGTTGTTGAGTTATACATTTATTTTTATTTATACTTCTGTATTTATTTTGAGTTATAACCTATGTTAATAAATATATATTGTTTCTGAACAGGCATACATATGGATCAGTCGGATAGCCCACATGCACGGGAGGACACTGTGGGGCCTACGCAAGACCCGATCGCGCCTACGCCTGATTCTAGTGTAAGTTTACATGTTATATACTATCTTTAGTCCTTCTTTTTAATGTAAGTTTATAATATTACAACCCTCTATTTTATCATTTTTTTTGTCCATACAGACATCACAAGCTCATAGGAAACGGGGTAGAGGAGCCACGTCGTTGAAGAAACTAGAGAAGGACAGGCAAAGTGGACAGAAGCTTGAGGTGTCCTTCGATGCTAATCTAAATGCCCATGGACCCCGTGCTAAAGAATTTAATAAGTGGGTGTTTCTACAAGCGAAGCAGCACGTAAGAATCAACTACAACCACTGGAATGACGTTCCACAGAACGTTAAGGATCAGATTTGGGAGGCTATCGCAGTATTTTACCTTTACATTCGTTTGATTTACATTATTAGATAATTATCCGAGTTATAATCCATCCAGTTGTTATGTATTTAATGTGTAGGTAGCTTGGACTGTGCCAAATGATGAGGATCATCGTCAAAAATGTATGAAAATGGCATCAAAGCGTTGGAATGGGTTCAAGCATGATCTTACCAGGTACTATGTATCTGGGAAGAAGCAGCTTGATAAAATGTTCTCGGATTATCCCTGGATTGATCAGGATACTTGGGATATGTTTGCTAGGAGTCGACGGGATGAAGAATTTCAGGTTGGTTGATTAAGTTAATTTTGTATGCTTCTTATAGATCATTTTACTATATTTAATTATGTGTTTTTGTTTGAATAGGCTAAGGCAGATAAGGGTCGGCAGAATTAGGCGAAGAATGTCCACCGCCACACCATGTCTCAGGGTGGGTACCAGACTCGGATCGAGCAGATGATGGCGGATAGGCTGAGGGTGAAGCGGGAAGAGCACTCTGCTAGGATTGAAAGAGGAGAGGTGCCTGAGGGCACACCATTAAGTCCTCCGTCGGACATCGACCGCGAGGATGTCTGGTTAGCCGACCGCATGACAAAGACGGGATCTTTTAAAGTTGATGCCACTCGCGAAGTGGCAGATAATATTGTAAGTAAATAATTAACTTGATTTCAGTTGATATTTGTATAGATATTTTTAACACTTTTCACTTGCACGTTATTTCATTTTTTCATTGTAGATGGATCTTAAAGCACAATCCTCCCAGGGCTCATTCGTCCCTTCTGGATGGCGGGACGTCTTGATGACTGCTCTAGGCAAGAAAGACCATCCTGGTCGGGTTATCAGTGTTCCTGGGAACGTGACCATCAAAGAATATTATGGCAAGTCAGCACCTCATGTCCAACCCTGCTATTACAACACATCTGATGCAAAGCTTAATATCCAACCCAGATTTCAAGCAGGCGCTTGCCAGAGAGGTTTCCTCCGTCGATTCATCCCAAGACACCGCAGGGCATGCCAACCCTTCACATGTGAGCACAAAAGAGAGTTATAGTAGGGCACATGTGGAGGACGATAAGTTGGCAGCTAGGGAGCGGGAGTTGGAAGTCCAACGCCATGAGCATGAGTTGGAAATGAAAAGGCGTGAGCTTGAGTTGGACTTCAAACGACGTGAGTTCGAAATGTTAACAAAGGTATGTATTCATTATTAATGTCCAAATTAGTCAAATAATTACTTGTGTTTTTTTAATTATCAACAACTTATCTATTTTATTTTTCCTAAATTGAAGGCCAAGTCGACGTCGGTGTCGCTGTCACCTGTCACTCGTTTGTTCTCACTTGGTGAGGATTATGCGTTTGAGATTTTTGAATGTCCATTGGAGAACGATGGATGGGTGGCACGCCCAGATCAACACAGGATATTTTCCTTCTGTGGTGAAGATCTCGGGAACGCCTGCAGAAATAATGTCTGGATGGCCAGCACGGTTTTGAGTCTCTGGTGCACGAGTTAATTTTAATTTTATAACTTATTTATTTTTGGTATTTTTCCATTTAATAATTTATTTTAATTTCAATATATATATTATGTAATTAACATCCACGCCTTTTCATATCTTAGGTATCTCCATCGTCTTCAGGTTGAGAAGGGCGTTGCAACAGTTTACGGCTTCTTAGATCCGTCAGTCCTTCTGCCCCAATTCTTTGCTGGCGATGCATTTAGTAAATACATAGGAAACTTGTTGGGAGACAATCGGAATGAATTATATATGGCTCCCTACTGTATGAAAAACCATTGGCAGTTGCTCGTACTTCACCCGTCTAGGCATACTGTCATATTCTTCTGCTTTCTCCACCAAAACCCGCCACAGGAAGTGGTGGAAGCTGTAAATACCTAAGTAACTAATCTTAAATTTAATTTAAGTTTTAATATCAGTTGTTTTTAGTTTATTACACACATGATATATGAATTTGTTAATTGACATGATTATTTGTTTATGATAGCGCGCTGAAGGCGGGTAGCATAAGTTGCGCCAACGGGAGAAGTGGGACTTCTAAGGCTAAAGCAAATCCTGAATGGACCTTTCTCAAGTTTTGGTAGTTTATTTATCAAATAATTAATATTATAATTACAGATTTATTTGTATATTCAACTGACATTGAAATTAATTTTGTTTGTAGTCTCGATTTCAAATTGACGGGTGGTCGCGCAGCTATTATGTGATGCTTCATATGCTGAACATAGTCTCCACATCTATTAAGGATGGATGGAATAAGGTAATATTTAAACAACTTGTTAGATTATATATTATAGTTTTGAAGATGACTTGCGTTAATGTTATTGTTATTTTTTGAACGTGTGTAGGCATTTAACGACCAATCGCCTCTTCAAGAAGATGAGTTTAGAGACTTGAGGATTCGCTTAGCTGAATTCTTCTTCAAGTATGCGGCTGAAAAAGGAATTGACAAGATACCTCCATATTACTTAGATGAATAGTTTTTTTGTTAGACTTTAGAAACTAATTAATAGCATGTATATATATATCCTTAGATTGGTAGTTTTGTTTTTAGACATTAGAGACTAAAATTTATATATATATATACTTGTAGATAGTTATATTTTTCCTATACACGGGTTTTGGTTTTAAGTCCCCCATTGTTCCTTTGTATATTTCTTTTCTGTTTGTTAATATTGAAATTTAAGGGTAGTGTTTGCAATTTTGTAATGTGTGTGATATTCTGTGTTACTGGGATATTTACTGAATGCAGGGATAGCTGAGGGGAGTGATATTTTAAAACTGAATTTTAAAAAAAAAAAATATTAACGTCAGTTGTATCAAATAACTGACGTTAATAGCATTTTATAAAATATACAGTAAACTATTAACGTCAGTTGAAATAAACAACTGACGTTAAAATTAAAACATTTAACGTCAGTTCTTTAACACAACTGACGTTAGTTTTAATAAAATTAACGTCAGTTATGTTAAAGTTAATAGTTTTATTTTTAACGTCAGTTGTTTAAACAACTGACGTTAAAATATTAACTATTAACGTCAGCTGTATTTACTTCAGACAATATTCTGACGTAGAAAATCAATTTTAACTGACGTAAAAACCACTTATTGCACTAGTGCAAGCAAGAAAATATGTTAGGATAAAACTCTTCGCTGTCATAAGCATAGCATAAGTTTAGGGGGAGTCTCTAAACTTTCTTGGTAACAAACTGTTTTGATAATCTCTTATTTGTTAGTGCTAAAGTTTTATCATCTTTGTCTCTTTTGCTTGTTCAATATAAAATCATATGGAATGTTTGTCATTATAAAAAAGGGGGGAAAATGTTAAGTCATAAAGCGTCTGACTCATCATGCGTCTGACTCACACTCTTATGGCCCTTGTGTGTTTTGATGAACCCAAACATTATGCAATTGATTTTACATTGAACCATCTGAATATTGCTAATCATCTACTTGAGTTGTGTAGCCAAAGAATTCTATCTTAGCAGATCAAGTCAACAAAAGATTATGAAAGAATCAAAAGGTTTTATACAAGTGTTTAACTCAAAGCTGACTAAGCACAATGCATCTGAAGTCTGAATCACACTGAAGCCTATATCAACATCTCTCATACTTATCAAACTATGAAAAAGATCAGCTAGCAGCAGTACCAAAGCAAGGCAGTCAACGACTGTCATCTTCACTGAAAGCTGAAGGAAAAGGATATCCATTCAACAAGTAAATGAAAGGAAGAGAACATCAAGATTTATTCTTATAAAAAAGACTGTCTGTTCTTATTGAAGACCAAGAAGCTTGAAGTAGTTATCAGTCAAAGTAATGATCAAAGTATTCAAAGAATACAAACACTATCTTCTGAAGGAAGTTGAAAGAAGAAGGATCAAGATTACATATCAGAACAAGACCTAGAAGTCTCACTTTAAAGAAGCGTCGATCTCTCTCAGTATGCG
The DNA here is from genome assembly GCA_030762895.1 of Sophora flavescens. Classification (NCBI taxonomy): domain Eukaryota; kingdom Viridiplantae; phylum Streptophyta; class Magnoliopsida; order Fabales; family Fabaceae; genus Sophora; species Sophora flavescens. The sequence goes on from CM061069.1 coordinate 29,268,957, forward strand.
TCTAAGCTTCTGACAAAGTCAGAATCACTCTTCTGACAGATTAACTTGTTTGATTCAAAAGATATTCAAACATCCACAAGCTTAGAAGATGTGAAACGCTAAGTCATCTTCGGTGTTGATGAAGCACGCGCCAAAGAGAAAATCTCTCTATGAAGGAATCACTTAATCTCTGATTCAAAAGTAAAAGTGATTTGAAATATAGTTAATTAAACTTGAAAGAAGTTTATTAATATATTTCTTATCTTCAATCGAAATATGAGAAATGAGAAAAGACAAAATGGTAAGGCTACAGAAAAGCATTCCTTAAGTAAGTAAGAGAAAAGCTAATTTATCTGAGTTTTTCTAAGTGTTGCACAAATAAGGAAAGAACGTTGCCCAAAGCCAGAAAAGCATATCTGCAATACTCTGTTATCATCAAGGAATCTCCAAAGTTCTTCAAAGCGTTTATTATCAAGTTAGAACGACTATTTCCTGAAGAACAAAGCTGAAGACTTTCAAATGCATCTCAACGGATCTCTGTGATCAAGTATAAATAGAAGAAGTCGAAGACTGAAAGAAGAGTAGAGTAATACAGTAATAAGCAACCAGAGAAAGCCAATATTTTCTAATCATTGAAAATGGTATATTACTCAAGAACAACATTCATCTTATCAAATCTATAGTTGAAAGCTTTGATTACTCACATTTCTTCTTCACACTCTGAAAACCATTTGAAGAAGAACTCGTCTGCAACTCACCAAGTTCCAAGTTCATATTCACTCTTTGTAGTGTTAGAAGATTGGTTGAATTTCTTTGTAAACTTTGAAGCTGTGCTTCAAAACTCTCTGGCCTGAAGAGGATTGTTTCAAGAATACTTGTTGAGCCTGAAGAGGCTAGGTGTGCAAACAATACTTATGGTTGAGCCTGGAGAGGCTAGGTGTGCAAATAATACTCGTCTGTAACCTTGATCAGTTATAGTGTTAAAGCTTGGTGAAACCGAGGACTGGATGTAGCCCAAAGTTTGTGGGTGAACCAGGATAAATCTGAGTATACTCTTTCCCTAACCTTTACTTTGTTATTCAGTTTGTTTAACTGTTTTAAGTAACTAACTCGGGTGTGTTAAATAGTTGATGATCAATTTGTTGAGAAAGGCGATTGTCTTTAACAATCTCACATTTACTGATTCTGTTTTGTGCTTCTTAAACTCTGATTTTCTAAAACACTATTCAACCCCCTTCTAGTGTTGTTTTGCGCCATTTCATCATACTGTTAACTTTTAAGTAAGTGTGAGATGTAATCCAGTAAATATGGTATATTAAAAAGAGTTTAATTTTTCTTCTAAAAAAAAGAGTTTAATTTCTATGCATTGTCAGTGTAAAAAAAATTCACACTAACATCCAATCATATCTTGACAAATTAGCATTATTGTTATTTATCACTCTTAATTATTAAAATAAAAGTACACATGTCAAAATATTAGTGGATGTCAGTAAAATAACTTTTTACACTAGCAGTATACTACTTTATTCCTATTAAAAAAGTATACAAAATAGTGTATTGTTAATATTTTCCGTTATGTTAGACAACATTTATGCATGTAGCATCCAAGTAAGTTTGGAAAAGGGTGTAATATGGTTTTATGTTTCAAATATAGGGGATTTTCTCATTTAAGGCTTTGTTGTATGTCTTGAATTTTTCTGGTTTGGGTGTCTCTTGCATTCTGGAATTTTACAGGGTTAGAGTTTTGAAATGGCCATATGATTCTTGGTGTCTTGGTTACTGGTTGAATGATATTTCTGCATACAGGGACTGTAGTATTAGCTGCTAATGTGGTTATTCTGATCATGGAGGTGTTAAGGATGAAATTTTGGACTTCTGACAGATGTTTTCTTGACAGGATGATCAAGGGATTGACGAGGCAATCAAAATTTTCTAAGTATTGAAGATATTTGGTTTGACAAGAAAATACAGTTCGACAGAGGAAAAGATTCGACAATCAAATTCCTGACAAAATAATAAATGAAGACTTAGTCGAAGGAAGAGTCGTCAAGAGAAATAGAAAAGTGAAGAAATTGGTTAAGTCCCCAATCCGGTAAAAGGTACCAATACAAGTTGTCAAGAAGTTCAAACCATCGAAGATAAGCAAATTGACACGGAGCGGTTCAAGACATTGAGCAGTTAGTGGGATTGCTTGACAAAAAAGTTTAAGTATAAAACTTACGAGAACTGCCAAAGACACGTGGCAGTCGTTTAGATAGGGAGTTATTTCTAGGTGGTTATTTTATTTGCCTATAAATACTAGTAATCACAATGTAATAAGCGTCGGTTACTTGATACACATCCTACACATCTCGATCACACAACAGATTGACGGATAACATTCAAGTATTCCCTCCACCCTTCTTATTTCAATTCAATATGAAAACCCAGTATAATACTGGTTATGTCTTTCAAGTTCTTCACTTGTTCTTCATTATTTCTAGTATTCCTCTCAAATTATTCTTCTAATTTATTTTACATTTCCCAAGTAATTTCTATCCATAGATTTTATTTTACTTAACCTTTCTTTTTCAGACTTTTGTCTCTTATTCGTTATAAACTTAGTTCGATTAGGAAGTTATTTTCTACAATAGAAACTACCTTCATCTTTTAAATTTCAAAGTTACCTTTCATTATTTACGATAATTTTAAACACCATTTTCAAACTCATATACTTGTCATAGCATCAAGTCCTTGCCAGTATGTTACTAGATTTGACTAACTTGTCAAATTCATACTTGGCAGACAGTTCATACCTATTCTTGACGAGATTACCGCATAACTTGTAGATCCCACACTCGTTTGATCTTTAATTATTTGCAACGAAGGAATTTTGGTCGGAAACCAAAAAACCACGTTAACAAATTGGCACACCCAGTGGGACGAGTTTAGAGCAACTCGTATAGTATCACGAACTCTGACATACAAATTTATTGTATGCGTCTACGGAGTGGGAGAGTCATTCAAACGTCATCTAATTCCCAAAACTCTATGAATATGAGTAGTGCAAGTAATGCAGGCGTAGTCAGCACTAACGCCGCTGTGTCAACAGTGGATGCTAATCCTACAACCACTGTTACGCCAGTTGATAATATTCCTGCAACCATGGCTAACGCTACTAATGCAGGAAATAATAGCACTAATAGTTTAGTGGCGAGAAGAGGTGTTTCCTATGCTCAAGTTGTCAATAGGTTTGACGAAGTTGTCCAAGGAACACTCCCATCACCAACTTCCACAGTTTTACAACAAATAAATCCACCAACTACCGGATTGTCTCCACGGAGTGTTGTGAATTCAAACCCAAGAGGGACTTTGCAACCTCTATCACAACCTTTGTATGGAATACCTTACGGTTCGACCACTGTCAACCCAAATACCCCATTTACATACATACCATATCCAAATAGAGTAACGACGACCGCCCATACATCTGGACAAGCAGGACCGTCGACTGGGGGGCAAATCCCCAGTCAAGCAAATGGGATAATAGGGTCAGTGGTGATGACCCATACTCAACAAGAGCGTCCGGTAGTAAGGCCACAAGTATCCCACTTAGACAACACCTGCAAAATATTGTTGGTCTGTCAGAGGCTACATTAGCCAATGTTCGACAACAAATTGATTCTAGTAACTTTGACATGGTGAATACATTTACTCAACAAATGGGTACAGTGATTACGCCGTTGATGGAAAACACGAATAATGCATGCTTGACATTAGTGAATGAGATACGTAGGTTAAATAGAGCCTTAGGTGTGTTAGCCCCAGACGATAACCAAAATGCCAATAGAAATCCCAATAGAAATGTCAATAGGAATGTCAACCAGGGTCAGAATAACCAACCATAGGTTGAACAACCACAAGTTATCCAACTTGACGGATTCGAACAAGATGACGAGCAGCCACAGCCCTATCGTCAAGTCCCTTTGAGACATGGAAATGTACATATTCTACAACCAGAGGAAGATGAAGACTTTGTCATAAACCAGGGTCCTCTCGGAGCGATTCGTCAAAATGTTCTAAACTAGAATGTTAACCAAGTTGTCGAGCAAGCACTGAATAGGTTTGGTTTTAATATAGGTTATGTCAATCAACCATTTTTTGCATCAACATTTCCTGATTGGGTCCAACAGGCAGAAATGCCTCAAGGATACAAAATACCCAAATTGTAAAAATTCTTGGGGGAAAGTGAAGAATCAACTGTCGAGCACATTGACCGATCGAATTAGGAGACTTGGCTTTAGAGGAGGGACTAAAAATGAAGTTCTTTCCTAGTTCATTAACTAAGAATGCTTTTTTTGGTTTTCAACCCTGAGACCTAATTCCATACATTCCTGGAATCAATTAGAGAGGAGCTTTCATGATCAATTCTTTAGGGGTGACCTAAAAATTGGGTTGACAGACTTATTTGGCATTAAAAGAATGAATAATTAGTCTGTCGATGATTACCTTGCTCGATTCCGTCAAATGAGGAGTCGTTGCTTCACCCCTATTCCTGAGGCAGAAATAGTGGAGATTGCTGCCGGGGGTCTAGATTATCACATTAGGAAGAAATTGGTCAACCAACACCTAAGTGATCTTGCCCAGTTGGGTGACAAAGTCCGACAAATTGAACAACTGAAGGCCGAAAAGGTTTTCAAGTAGAGGAAATTCCTCAAAAGAGAAAAGATTAATTTTGTCGGATGTAGTGATTCCGACGAAGAAGGCAATGATTCTGAGGAATTTGAGGTAGACTGTGTTGAATTGAAAACTTGTCCCCCTTATACATGTCAAGCCTTGAGGCCTGCAAGGGCCAGAGAAAGGATTCCTTTCATCAATAAGAAAGTGTATACATTTGACTTCACCAAAGCTGACCAAATATTTGACATACTGCTCAAAGATAAGCAGTTAAAATTGTCAGATGATCATAGGCTATTGAAAGCCCATGAAATAAAGGATCGGAAATATTTTAAATTTCATAATACTTTTGGTCATGTAACTAACGACTGTATGCATTTCAGGGACATCATTCAGAAAGGTTTGACAGAAGGAAGACTAAAGTTTTCAGACAAGAAACCAGACATGAATATTGATACAGAACCATTCTGTCCTGAAGTTAACAAAACTGACCGCCAAGTCCCTATGGGAATAGGCATGGTCAATATAAGAGCTGGACAGAATATTCAGATGGACCTGACAGACTCATTTGATATCTATCCAAAGCCAGGGGAACCACTTGTCGACTTAATGACACACAAGAAATCTGGTGGTATCTTCAAAGTTTGCCCAAAATATGAAGGATTTTATGACGATGCTGCTGCCAAGAAGGCAAGGGGGCAGTAAACGCCATCATATCACCCACAAGACAGAACTGAGTCTTGTGACGGTAATAGTCAAGGCAGGTTCTCACACCTGAGCAGTCATGCTGGGTCTAACAGTGTGCACAAAAGTGATACGCATGTTGTCAACAGGAAGACAGGTAGTCGTCAACAACATACGTATCAGATAAGACCAAGACAAAATAACACTGGAGGTTGACTTGAAGAGACAGTCAGAGAATCAGTGGGAAGTAACAAGTCCGTTGGTGGAGGGTTCAATTTCGTCAAGACTAGGAAGCCCCCGTCCAACGTAATGGTGGATCGATGGGTAAGAAATTCTGCCATGGCCTGTTATCCCGAATTACGAAAGCAGAAATAGGTCAAAAGAAATAATTTCAACAATCATAATCCACCCTTCTAGAATGAGGATTATCGAAGGGGGCAATTAGCTCAGAACACTCAGATGACAAGACCTGGTTTGTCAGGACCGTCGAATCAGTCAGCTATATCTAAGAGCCAGAAGAGAAGACTGGAAAGGCTCCGATAGGCTCAAAAGAAAAAGCTTACCAAGTAAAGGGATATTGTTATAAAGGAATTGTCTTCACAGGATACTGGTTGCTTGGTGGCAGTGGCTGACAAAAAGGCTGACAAGAGTGGAGATGTCAAAATGAAAAGCGTGATAGAGGCTCACCAAATGAAAGTTGACATGAGGGTGCCTATTAATCAGGTTAGGCCGAATAAGCATGTGTCGCGGGTTTGTGTAGAGAAGAAGAAGACCTTAGAGATGGCATCACCACCAAAAAAATCTACATGTGAATGGCCTGTCGGTTTGGTAGACATGGAAAAGCCTGAATGCGACTTGACCAAAGAAGAATTGTCTTTTGATGTTGTCATCGAAGCATTGAATGATCCGAAGATGACATAAACATCAGTAAAGACATGGACACAGATAACCAAAATGAAGATCTAGCTGATATCATTAAGGCATTAGATAACTGTGGTCCAGGGATGACCCGACCACTGTCAGATAGGTCAAGATCAGATGATGAGGATGATTTAAGAAGAAATCATGGCAGAATGGTTGGAGGTGCATTCTTGGATGAATATCCAGCAAACGAAATCATACTGGAACCAGGTATGAGAATGCAGATAGGATTGATTTCGTTCATCCCAGCAGAATATGATGGATATCTTAAACTTGACTTCTCCGACGATTTTGATGTCGTCAACAATGATCGAGATCCAGGTGATTTTTGGATGTACGTTCAAGAGAACTTGGTTACCGTATTCAACAATGTAGCCTGGTTAGAGAAGCCCACCGATGAGAAAAGAAACCATTTGAGGCCTTTGCATGTAAAGGCCATAATAGATGGAAGACCTACCAACAAGGTTTTAATTAATTAACGGGGGGGATGCTGTGAATTTGATGCCAAGAGCAATGTTCAAAAAGCTAGGGAAGGATCAGTCGAATTTAATTCCGACAGATATGCTCGTCACTGATTTTAGTGGCAAAACTTCTCCGTCAGATGGCATCATTTTGTTGAATATTCAAGTTGACACCGCCGAAAGGTTGACACTGTTTGTGATAATCCCCGCCAAGTCAAGCTACATCCTATTACTTGGCAGGGATTGGATTCATGCTGTGGAGCAATTCCGTCAACAGTGCATCAGAAAGTAATCTTGTGGAATGCGCAAGATCATGTAGAAATGTCGAAGCAGATGACAGTGCTTGTTATGCTCAGCAATTACATGTTGATTTCAAGGTATATTCACCAAACGTCAGACCTATAACTGCCAACGAAGGGGTCATTGACAAGGATGCATTGGAAGCGAGTCTTCTCAGTCAATTTGGCATTAAGATAAACGAAGAGGCCGACAAATCTCGGTCAAATTTTGACATTGAGCCTTGAAATACAACTGAGAAGATTGTCGGCCTATCTGGCCGACAAAGAAGTATACACTTCAGAAAGTGTGTTAGCGGATTGTATCATTGACGACGATCCTTTGGATTTTGAAAAGGGGGCCAAAATTAAGTAAAATGTGGAAGTGGAAGATCCCCTGGAAGAAATAAACTTAGGTATGGAGGAAAAGAAAATGCCTATCTTTGTGAGTACTTTTCTGTCAGAGGATTACAAACAAAAACTTGTCAGACTAATTACAGAGTATAAAGATTGCTTCGCATAGGACTACGATGAAATACCTGGTTTAAGCAGGGATCTTGTCGAACTCCGGTTACCACTCATGGAGGATTACAAACTTGTCAAACAGGTGAGCATAAGATTTGCCCCAGAGGTGGTGCATAAAATCAAAGAGGAATTAGAGAGACTACTTAAAGCAAAGTTCATTTGAACAACCAGGTATGTTGATTGAGTTTCTAACGTAGTTCATGTTATTAAAAAGTATGGCAAAATAAGGGTATGCATAGATTTTAGAAATATAAATACTGCTACCCCTAAAGATGAATATCCGATGCTAATAGCCGACATTCTTGTCGACTCAGCATCAGGAAATGAAATTTTAAGTTGTATGGTTGGCCATGCAGGTTATAATCAAATCTTTATAGCTGAAGAAGATGTGTCAAAGATTGCCTTCAAGTGTCCAGGAGCAATTGGGACATATGGATGGATTGTCATGCCTCTTGGTTTAAAGAATGCAGGAGCCACCTATCAACGAGCAATGAATACTATTTTCCATGATGTGATTGGGAAATTTATAGAAGTATACATTGATGATGTGGTTGTCAAATCAAAACTAAAGATGACCACTTGGAGCACATGAAGCAAGGGTTTGAAAAGATGGGAAGACACAACCTCAAAATGAACCCAGAGAAATGCAGCTTCAGAGTATCGGCTGCCAAATTCTTGGGCTTTTTAGTTCATAAGAAAGGAATCGAGGTGGACAAAAATAAAGCCAAAGCAGTTATGGAAGCCGCATCAGCGACAAATAAGAAGGAATTACAGTTCTTCCTAGGAAAGGTTAACTTTCTGCGGAGGTTTATATCGAATTTGTCGGGAAGAACAAGAGTATTTGCATCATTGGTCAAGTTGAAAGCAGAACAAAGTTTCGTATAGGAATCTTGTCACCAAGAAGCTTTTGACCAGATCAAGCAATACTTAGTCAATCCACCGGTCATGATGCCTGCTATTCCTCATCGACCGTTGAAGTTGTACATATCAGCATATGAAGATACTATAGGATGTCTCTTGGCCCAGGATGACTATGACAATGTCGAGAGGGCCGTGTATTATCTAAGCAGAGTTCTCAATGATGCTGAGAAAATATATAGTGCTATAGAGAAATTATGTCTAGCATTGTAATTTTCATGTACCAAACTCAAATATTATATGATGCCTTGTAATGTATTAGTAATTTCTTAGACTGATGTAATAAAGTATACGTTGTCAAAACGAGTCCTTAATGGGCGTATTGGTAAATGGACCATTGCTTTGTCGGAATATTCTTTACAATACATGCTATCCAAAGCTGTCAAAGGTCAGACAGTTGCCGACTTCTTGGTAGAACATCCAGGATTGGATGTGCCGGAAATAAACTTTGTCAGTTTACAACCTTGGAAACTTTACTTTGATGGATCAAGTCATCAAGGAGGTAGTGGAGTAGGAATCTTAATCGTGACTCCACAAGAAACTCCTACTAAGTTCATGTTTGAGCTTAAATATCCATGTTCTAACAATGAAGCTGAGTATGAAGCTTTGACTGTCGGATTAGAGATACTAGTGGAAATGAAGGCACGAAATGTGAAGATATTTGGGGATTCCCAGTTGGTTATTAAACAACTTACTCAAGAATACAAATGTTTAGTTATAATTTGACAAAATATTGTATCATAGCAAGTAAGTTAATGAGAAAATTCGATGACGTAATTGTCAAATATATCCCCAGAGAACTGAATCAAGAGGCTAATGAGTTAGCTCAAATAGCTTCAGGGTACAAGATATCTCAAAATACTTTGTCAGGATTAATGGAGATTAGAGAATTATTATATCCGGTGGAAGAAAGAAATGTCTTGGTCAATGATGTAACTCTATCTAATGACTGGAGATTACCAATAGTTAAATATTTGGAAAACCCAAGTCAGAATGGAGATAGAAAGATAAAATATAAAGCATTGAATTATACTATGCAGGGTGGACTATTACATAAAAGGTATGCCGACGGAACTTTACATAAGTGCCTAAGTGGGAAAGATGCTTATTCGGCTTTGTCAGAGGTCCATAAAGGCATATGTGGGGCCCACCAAGCAGGAGAGAAAATAAAATGGGTGCTCCGACGGAGTTTGTATTATTGGCCAACTATGGTTAGGAACTGCATTTTGTTTGGCAAGTCTTGTGAGCAATGTCATAAACATGGCCACATACAGAATGTTCCGGCCAGCGAATTACATTCTATAGTCAAACCATGGCCATTCAGAGGACGTGCTTTGGATTTAATTGGCCAAATACACCCGTCTTCATCAAAAGGACATCAATTCATTTTGGTTGAAGTTGATTATTTTACCAAATGGGTAGAAGCAGTTTGCCTCAAAGCAGTCACTCAACAAGATGTAATTGACTTTATTGAAAATGACATTGTTTGTCGGTTTGGAATACCACAAACCTTGACAACTGATCAAGGATCAGTTTTTTCCGGAAAGAAAATCATAAAATATGCCAAATCTAGGTATATAAAGATGCTTACAACTACTCCGTACTATCCACAAGCTAATAGCCAAGTTGAGGTCATAAATAAGATTATTATTGATCTTATTAAAAAGCATGTGGGTCGACAACCTAAGAACTGGCATAACACTCTTGACCAAATACTGTGGGCATATAGAAATTCACTCAGACAGTCGACAGGGACCTCACCATACAAGTTAGTATATAGACATGATCATGTATTGCCTGTCGAAATCAATCTTCAATCAATTCGTATTCAAAGACATGATGACTTGCCTGTCGACCAATATTGGGATACAATGTTGGATGAATTGGATGAATTAAGCGATGAAAGGTTGATTGCATTGGAAAACTTGATTCGACAGAAAGAAAGAATTGTAAAATCCTACGATAATAAAGTTAAGTTTAAATAATTCAAAGTAGATGGCTTAGTGTGGAAAGTCATTTTGCCTATGGATAAAAGTTGTCGAGAGTATGGTAAGTGGTCACCAAAATGGGATGGACCATTTAAGATTTCTAAAGCATTTTCTGGAAATGCTTATGCACTTGTCGATGTCAGTTCGGGGCTAAGAATTAATTCAATTAATGGCAAGTATTTGAAGAAATATCAACCGACAATGCTAGAAGTAAAGATTGACAACAAGTGAAAAGAAATGAGAATATTTTATTCACTAACTTGGCAATACAACCATACATTGTCAAAAGTACAAATTGTCAATCTAAATTATTCATTGTTTGTCAAAAGTACAAATGATCAATCGAAGCTAACTTATTCCTAAAAATAACTAAGAGTCCGAAACTCTGATAAGATTGGCAGACTTTTCTCCTTCACTCTTCGACAATACAGCAACGTAACCTAATTTGTTGAGGCTTCATTCGCATTTGATGAGGTTTCATCTGCTTCATATGTCGAGGGTGTGCAGAGTGTACAGAAAAAATCTGGCATGAGCAGATCTCACCATCATTTAACCCAGAAGGTGGTGGTTGCTTATGGTGTAGTAAAGACAACACCAAGAGAGATAACCACCCTCCGAGAAGAAGATGATGGAACTGGAAACAGATGCACTCATTCTGTTTCGAGTCTACTCTAACCAGAGGTGGGCAGCGGTAGTCAGCTCTAGTGGTTACGTTGGTTGCTGATTTCTACCGTGCCCATTACGTTGGTTGCTGATCTTTAATAACAAAATGAACATCAAGACAAAGACCTTGAATCTGAGAGTTAAAGGTTGTAAGGTCAGACTCCCATGGAGGAAGTAAGAAAAATAAGGAAAAGTTAGTCGTTGATGGGAGCATATTTCATGTAAAATCACAATGTTTAAGGGCACAAATGTTATGAGAAGTAAGCCTCACTATTTATAAGTAGTCTGGAGAGACAAGAAATTAAATGTAGTGGGTTTACCAATGTTTTGAAACTTACCGCGAAATTAATTTTAAATTGATACAGATAATTTACTAAATTTATTGGAACCAACAATTAAAATTAAATAAATGTGCAAGTAAACCAAGAGTCATTCTCATTAAATGGATGACAAAATAAGTGTCGGAATCACAAATTAGGTAGATAGAAAGAAAATTACAGCAAATCAATTTTCATCTAAGCCAATGTCAAGAGACAAATGATCCCATGCAAAGGTAAGATTAGCCTTGTTGGCAACTGCAGCATCATATTCAGGCTATAGAGCACGAAGTTTGCTAACTACAGTTTCAGCTCTTTGGCCGAGTCGAACAGATTTGTCATCAATGGCCTTGACTTTGTCTCTAGTTTTCTCCAGAGCCTTGTCAAACTTGGCGCACTGTCGGTTTGTCAATTCAATCTCTGCCAATAAATTTTTTCGGTAGTCTAGGAGGGATTCTTTAGTCTGAGTTCCTATCAAGATAAGTGATCAGCCTCTGGCTCGACTAGTTTTTTACTAGTAAAGACCATGGTTTTATTCGAGTTTAATCTCGTTTTCGCCCAAATTTGGATGTATTTGTCCTCAAGCAACATTTTGAGTCTGTAAAGTATTTTTAGGTTAATTTAGTTGATTTGGAGTCGAATAAAGAACTTACTGCTATTTCTTGTTTTCAGGTTAATAAAGAGAGGCAATTCTGGAGTTATTCGCCCCGCGAGAGCATACTCGCCTCGCGAGCCTGAAGACCAGCTTGTGCCAGAAATGTCATCCTCTCTGCCTCGCCCCACGAATCATGTCTCGCCTCGCGAGAAATCCAAACCCTGAAGGACAGAGACCATCACGTCCTAGCCATAATGAAGGTCACGGCCGTGACAAATCAGCACCAAAATGTCAGAAGTGATCACGGCCTGGCCGTGATAGGCATCACGGCCGTGACAGACTAGAATTTGAAGTCTCGCCTCGCGAACTGCCCTCTCGCCTCGCGAGAACCCAATTTGAACTCACGCCACAATTGATATTCGCGTCGCGAGAGGATGCTCGCCTCGCGAGCGCGCGCAGAGTCTAGAGCTATAAATTGCTGTTTAGGGCAGATTGCAGAAGATCTTTTAAACATCTTCTTTTCCTTTTAGATTGGACGGCTGCGAATTTGTTCGTAGGTTTTTGTCATAGTTGTTAATGGAGAACTAGTCTCCTTCGATTGATCTGCTATAATCGGGTTCCATTGACGCTTGAGGTTTTGTAATTCCTAATTTTATTGCTTTTCTCTTTCAATACTATTCTATATTCTCTGTTTGCTTAATTCAGTTTGTATCGAATGGGTATTGATTTGTTTTGATGATTGTGTGTTCCTATACTTAATCGCGTTTGCTTAATTCGTGTGTGTTCATTCGTGTTTGCTTAATTCACGAGCGCTTCACCCCGTTTGCTTAATTCGGGAATTGGGAACATATGTCTCGTAGCGTCGGTTTCGCTTGTTAATTGATGTTACAATCGAAAAGGGATTAGAATCCGCTTAGGGCTTGAACTTATATGAACCGATGATAGTGGGAAACCGAGAACAGTAGATCAATCGTCTTTAGCTTATTGATAATTATTTAGTTTGCATTATTTTCTGCTTTGTTTTCTTAATTTCAAACCAACCCCCCACCAAAAAAATGACTTTTCTGATAATAACAATCCAAGAGTCCTAGTGAGACGATACTCGAGTTGTCTCTCCCTTGCTACATATTTTGTAAACCACTCGCTTTTTTACGTGTGCGCGACAGCGTGTCAAAATTGACGCCGTTGCCGGGGACTCTTGTTGTTATTGATAGGAAAAAAAATGCATTGCTGAATTAGTTACGGCTGCTTTGTCTGGTTGTGGATCTTAGCACTTACCATGGATAATTACATGCATGGTTATATGCCTAATGTTGATTATGAGCCACCACCATGCATATATTATCCTAACTTTGCTGGAGGCTATGAGTCTAGTAGTGATTTTGGCATGATTGGACTAAATGAAGTCCAACCCAGCCTGGATGAGTTAGTTTCTTTGGTGCAACAACAGATGACAGAACACAATCTTCAATTCCAAGAAAGTCTTCAGTAAATGGCACAAGACATGTTTGAATACCAACGAAATACAGAAGCAACTCTTCAGGATTTGAACACACAAATTGGTCACATCACCTCCGCCTTGACCACACTGCAAACTCAACGTCTCCTTGAAGAACATACAGATTCACAAATAGTTGTTCTTGACAATACCTCTTTTGAACATGATTTTGACATTGATGTCAAGAACACTATTATTGATGAACTGTGTGTTGAATTTCCAGACATTCAAGCCTTTTCTGATTCAGTTTGTTGTACTATATGTACTGACTATACTAACACTAACCTTTGTGTGGTGTGTGATGAGATTTCTGCATGTATAGCAGGTGATGGATTTGTTAATGCAGTGAATGAAGAACGTGCAGAAGTTGAAGCAGCACCGGAGACCCTCTCTACCTGTTTGACCTCCCACTGTGGAACAACCAGCGATGGAGTTCAACCCTCTGTCTGAGAGACTGGATTTTGTACCCTTGAGTATGAAGACACTATGGATAGTCCAAGAGGTTGAATCCAATTTTTATTGGGAGGACTTTGTTGACCAGGAGGTCGACTTTGACCCGAGAGGGAGTGAGAAGTCCGCCGCACTTGGAGAGGTCACCATAACTGTCAAGTGCTCACTCCCATATCAAGGCCGCAAGTTATGGAAGCATGGAATGAGCTTCCGTCCTTTGGCTATCACTTGGGCCTTATGTTACAAGCAATGGGATCTTGGTGGAACCGCCCCCCAATGAGTTTTCTTAACCCTTCTCCTTAGTTTATTTTCATTTTCTTGTTAGTTAGTGTTTTTCTCTACCTTCATCTGTTTTTGAATTTAGCTCTTGAATAATTTGACAATATTAAGAGTATGTGTGTGAGTCTTGTGTCGGTGAGCTTGTTGGTTTTTGATCAAATTTTGCATAGATTGATTGCATGACATGTGTTGACTGTTGATGATTTTCCCCCTAGATTTTGAAATTGAAAATTTGATCCCCATGTGAAAAATTGAAAACTGAACTTTGAGATATTTCATTGTGATTTCATGATTTATGATAAGTTTGGGGTGATGGGATGCACACACTAGGGATAGAATCTCGGTCAAACAATTTGCAAAAATGTCCAGGTGAGGATTTGAGCCTCCAACATGCTTTTAACTGTGTGAATCACTTTTGAGCTGCACTTTCCCGAATTTGCTTGAATCTCTTCTTGGTTTGCATGTCTATGTGTTTGCATCAAATGTTGTAGGCAATTTTCTTTGAATTAGCTACTTGGCCTAAATTGAAGCAGTCCCTAATGCATGTTCCCTAGTTAGCCCCTTTGAGCCTAATTAGCCTATTGTTTCGTGATAACCTCATGTTATGAGCCTAAAATCTGGAGAGAAAAAAACCATGTTAACCCAATCTTAGGACTAGGAGAGCATGGAAGCTTAGCAAGAGAAGGGTTGCAAGAAACTAAGTTTGGGGTGGCTACAAGGATATGATATGTTGTCTGGGATTGAGAAAAAGAAAAAATGAAGGTTGGAGCCAAGGGCAAAACGAGAAAAAAAAGGAAGAAAAGAACGAAAATGTCAAAAAAAAAGGATATTAAAGGAAAAAGGTTGTAGTCACCCAAAGCATAAAGAAAAATGGAAAAAGGAACTTGAGTGGAATTTCAATGTGTCAAAAATGACCATGCTCTCTTAGTTCCTAGGGACTTAAGCCTAGTACCTTCGAATATCCCACCTTTAGCCAGGCCCCATTACAACCTTTTAAAGACCTTTTGATGTTGCATGCATGTTTTCGTGGGAACCTTGTTCGAGATAAAAATCAAATTCATGGAAAGTGCTCTTAAAAGTGAAACTGATTGAAATGTTGATAGCCTAGACAAAAATTGAGCGAATGAGTGAAACACTAAATGCCCTTGTGAGGAAGGTGATTGTTTGAATTTGGTGATCTCCCTTTTGTGTGTAACTTGGATCCTCAACTTAGATTAATGATTGCATGAATGGTAGAATTCTCAATGTTTAAAGTAGATGAATGTGGGGGTCACATTGTTACAAAAGGGGGGAAACATTGAAGAAAAATTGTTTTGTTGAAATTGCATGAAATTTGAGCGAAATTAATTGAAACCTTTGAGCTTGCCAAGTTTGAGCCTTTTTGAGTTTTAGTTTGCTTGGGGACAAGCAAAGTTTAAGTTTGGGGTATTTTGATCAGCCTCTGGCTCGACTAGTTTTTGACTAGTAAAGACCATGGTTTTATTCGAGTTTAATCTCGTTTTCGCCCAAATTTGGATGTATTTGTCCTCAAGCAACATTTTGAGTCTGTAAAGTAATTTAATTTAGTTGATTTGGAGTCGAATAAAGCACTTAATGTTATTTCTTGTTTTCAGGTTAATAAAGAGAAGCAATTCTGGAGTTATTCGCCCCGCGAGAGCATACTCGCCTCGCGAGCCTGAAGACCAGCCTGTGCCAGAAATGTCATCCTCTCTGCCTCGCCCCACGAATCATGTCTCGCCTCACGAGAAATCCAAACCCTGAAGGACAGAGACCATCACGTCCTAGCCATGATGAAGGTCACGGCCGTGACAAATCAGCACCCAAATGTCAGAAGTGATCACGGCCTGGCCGTGATAGGCATCACGGCCGTGACAGACTAGAATTTGAAGTCTCGCCTCGCAAACTGCCCTCTCGCCTCGCGAGAACCCACTTTGAACTCACGCCACAATTGATATTCGCGTCGCTAGAGGATGCTAGCCTCGCGAGCGCGCGCTGAGTCTGGAGCTATAAATTGCTGTTTAGGGAAGATTGCAGAGGATCTTTTAAACATCTTCTTTTCCTTTTAGATTGGACGGCTGCGAATTTGTTCGTAGGTTTTTGTCATAGTTGTTAATGGAGAACTAGTCTCCCTCGATTGATCTGCTGTAATCGGGTTCCATTGACGCTTGAGGTTTTGTAATTCCTGATTTCATTGCTTTTCTCTTTCAATACTATTCTATATTCTCTGTTTGCTTAATTTAGTTTGTATCGAATGGGTGTTTCGATGATTGTGTGTTCCTATACTTAATCGCGTTTGCTTAATTCACGTGCGTTCATTCATGTTTGCTTAATTCACGAGCGCTTCACCCCATTTGCTTAATTCGGGAATTGGGAACGTATGTCTCGTAGCGTCGGTTTCGCTTGTTAATTGATGTTACAATCGAAAAGGGATTAGAATCCGCTTAGGGCTTGGACTTATATGAACCGATGATAATGGGAAACCGAGAACAGTAGATCAATCTTCTTTAGCTTATTGATAATTATTTAGTTTGCATTATTTTATGCTTTGTTTTATTAATTTCAACCCCCCCCCCAAAAAAAAAATAAAAACTGACTTTTCTGATAATAACAATCCAAGAGTCCTTGTGAGACGATACTCGAGTTGTCGCTCCCTTGCTACATATTTTGTAAACCACTCGCTTTTTGACGCGTGCGCGACAGCGTGTCAATAAGATCAAGCTCTTTTTGTTTGGAGGCCTCTAGATCCTGGAACTTGGATAGAAGATTGTCCTTAATCTTTTGCTCCTCTTCATAGGAAGGAATGACAGAAGACATCTTCTCTAATTTGTCAGAGAACCGCTTGCAAAATTTGTAGATTGAGAGGAAATGGGTGCGGCTAGACAAAGGAAGATTGGAATGAAGGGGAGTAATTTCTTTAATCAGTCTTGACAACTCTTGTTGAATGTTGACATCAGAGCAAAGAGTGTTAAAGGAGTTGCCAAGAAGAGCTTTCAATTCATGCATGAGATTGACGACTCGAGAGTCACTGGAGTCATGCTGGGTTGACGAAGAATTGGCAGAAAATGTAGATTCTTTCTGGCTAACCTCTGCCAACATGTTGATCCAAGTATTGAAATGAAGAGCAGGTTTAGGCTCAGGAGATTTAGTGGTTGGAAGTCTGACTGGTGGTGGAGGAAGAGCAATAGGAACTGATTCTGCCAATAAAGCTTCCCCATCAATATCCTCATCTGGAATCTCAATGATGGTAGTCACTTCGACTAGTTTGTCAGTCACAGGAGCTGAACTCTGAGCAGCCAATTGGGGTTGTTGAGAACTAGGAGGCAATTCCTGAACGGATTTAGAGTTTGGAGAGTTCTTTGTCAGAACTTCACCCTCAAGAGCCAAGTGCTCGAAATTTTCTTCAACCTGAAAAGGTAAGAAAATGAATGAGTCAGAATTAAAATAATTAAATGAAGGGAAATTGTGAAAAAATTGTCTTGTACCTCTGGATCAAGAAGATTTGTTGGTTCGACAGTTTGGTTGACAATTTCCCGGATGGTCATTAAGTCCTCACCTTGGGAAGTTTTTTCCTAATTGAGGAAACAGAGTGAGACATAGATATAATATATATGAGCAAGTGGCAAGATAATGAGAAATACCATATTGGAGTCTGAAGACACCAAATCAACATCCACGCCTGCTTCCTGTGCTTTTGCAGTAGGTTGGACAGTTTTCTTTTTCTGTCAAAATGGAAAAGAAATTTAGAGATTATGGATAAATCTATTTTAATCCGACAAACCAGTCATAAGGATTGAAGCTTTACCTTGGATTGATCAGAAGGGGAATTGTTGGATGAACTAGCAATGGTGTCTTTTGGTTTGGATGAAGTCTTGGCAGCATCATAATCTTCTGAGATAGAAGAACTCTTGACAGATCTTGATTTCTTGGAAAGAGAATCAGATACCGGAGTTTTTTCTTGTCCCTTTTGTTGTCTTAGACACAGGAGCTTTTGATCCTTTCTTGGCAGGCTTGGTCTTCGCGGGGATCAAATCTTCCTCCTCATTCTTATCATCTTGAAACATATCTTCCGCTGATATGACAGATTTAGATTTTCCAGGAAGAGGTTTGTCAAGAGGAGTAACTGTCAATGAACACATAAATAAGTGGATCATCAGTGAATAAGAGAAGAAACCTTTATACGTACTTGACAGATAAGTACCTGGGTTGTAAGTTAACATGCGTGAAAGGTATAAAAAGTCGTCATTTGGTTGAAGAAACCGATGAGCGAAGGTAACTAGATTTGGTTTTTCAAAAGGATCAACGTAAGCACTTACGCGTTCTAGAAAAATGAAGTTACCTCCCTTCGTCGGCTTCCCTGGGTGTGAATCAGCTATACCAAAAGGAGCACAAGGAATAGGCACATGATCAGGAAAAGAAGCTTTTAAATTGTCAAAATATTCTTTGGCCATATTTGGAATTTCCCAATATTTGGCAAGTCTTTCGGATTCCTTATTATCATGCTTCCTTTTGGCTTTAGCAAAAACACTGTTGACATGACGAACCATATCATGTGGTCTCATGGGATTCCACTTGATTTTGTAAAATTTCTCAAAGGCTCGAATTTTTTTCCGAAGTTCACCTTGAGTTTTTGATGCTGGATCCTGTTCCTGCACAGAAGAATCATCACCACTACCAGCAGCATCTATAATGCGACTCAAGCAGACTTTTAGACTTGGATGATAATTAGAGTTATAATCATCCCACCAGTCAAGAAAACTTTGAGTTGCTCCATGAAGAGTAGAAAATGGGACAAGTTGTAAAGAGACCCTGCGAGCTTTATCTTCGTCACTGATGGCCACGATATCTTCGTATATTGGAACCTTGGCATTTATGAAGTGCTCATCCGGGTCTGATGAGTAAGGAGCATGGATAGATTGACATAAATCAAGCTGACATGCAGTGACATTGGGTAAATGAAGATAGATTCGATGGGTTTTAAAACCAGGACCATCGACAAAAATGATTCTTTGACAGAGAAAATTAGCCCAAATTGATTCATTGGATTTAGACACAGTAGTACTCAGCTTAGTGTTGGAGGTTCTGGGCAAGTATACCCAGTCGTGCAAGTAATACGGTGGTAAGACCGGTTTATCGTATCCACGGGGATTGGATGTCAACTACCAATTCGCAAACTCAGCAACTATCTAGACTAAACTATTTATCAAGAGAAATTAAAACAAGCAAAAGAAAAGAAATAAAATCTTTTTGTCTTTTTTGGGACTTTTAACAAACACTTGGAGTGCAGAAAGGATATGTTGGGACTAGACTTCACCAAACCTCTAACTCATGCACTATCAGGACTAGATACCTCCCATTCATGCTTCAGATATTAAAATCAATCCACTAAATTACTCAAACCCCGATTCCTCAGATGGCAAGAGCCTAAATCCACTAATAGACCCTAATTCCTTAGGTGGCCTAGATTAATGAATTTGCATTAAGATTAGGGATTACGCGATTACTAGCAAACCTAACTCCATTCCTAGATGAAAGGGTTACTAGGTGATTAAATTCAGTTCTGGTTCTGATACGAACGTCCCCATTGCACACCAAAACACAAATCAAGTCATGGGGGTGCTAGCCACAACAAGCATTAAGCACAGAAAATTAATCACTAATATGAAGACATGAACACAGATTAATCAGTCAAGACAAATACATAATAATAAGTTTGATTACATATAATCCCAACAACAGGGATTTAACTACTCATAAAAAGAGAATACAAAGAGAAGGAGAGAAGGGATGAAGCAAACTCCATAGGAGGATCCTCCAATCTTCTTTCAGTCCCAGAGCAAGGAAAACATCCCCTTCAGGGTTGAAGCCCTCTTCCAGCCGCAACCTCCAAGCGCTTCTCTACTCAAAACCTAAAACTCTCTAACTCTCCAAAAAACTCTCCAGATTCCACCGCAGAAACGAAAATTTATA
This sequence comes from Sophora flavescens, assembly GCA_030762895.1. Classification (NCBI taxonomy): domain Eukaryota; kingdom Viridiplantae; phylum Streptophyta; class Magnoliopsida; order Fabales; family Fabaceae; genus Sophora; species Sophora flavescens. The sequence goes on from CM061069.1 coordinate 29,289,133, forward strand.
CTGCTGCTTGTCTGCCAGCGCTGGGCGCTGGTTTCTGGCGCTGGGCGCTGGTTTCTGTCTGATGCTCTGCCTCCTTGGCGTTGGGCGCTGGCTTCTGGCGCTGGGCGCTGGTTTCTGGCGCTGGGCGCTAGTTGCACAAAATAGATTCTCGCGAGGCGAGCTAAATTTCGCGACGCGAAACCTTGATTTTTAGCCTATCACGGCCGTGATGCATATCATGGGCAGGCCGTGACAGCTTCTGACGTTTGCCTTCTGCTCTGCTTGATCATGGTCGTGATGGTCATCACGGCCAGGCCGTGATGGGCTCTGTTTGGCTCATATTTTTCACTTTTCAAGCTCTATTTCCTCCAGGCTCCACCATGGCTGATTTTGATCATTTTTACTTGAATTCCTGCAAAACAACACCAAGAAACCGCTCCACCCGTTACAAGGGAAAATCTAACTAAATCAACTAAAGAATGCCTAATCTATATGCAAAATGCATGCAAAAGTGTACAGAAAATATCATGTAAAATCACACTATCACTTAGTAAACCACTCTGGACCATACTTTCAGTCGACAAAATGGGTGAAATTGATTTTTGAAGAAATCGACGAAAGAGAATGGAAAATTTTGAAATAGAATTTGAAATTGACAGTTTCATCTTTTGACAAAGACTCAGCAGAAACATAACAAAGATAAGAACCATAAGTGTCTATTGACAATTCTGCAGGATCTAAGACGGCATGAAGCCACAATTGGAGAAGCCAAAGAGGACCTCCTATGTTAGTTTTATTTTTATTGGATCTGACAGTGTCGACCAAAATACTCATGCTATCATAAAGATTGGCCAGAACATATTGGCCTAGTGATGTCCTCTTGCCAGTAGCAAGAAGGTTGGCAAGAGGAACATAAGTTGCAATCAAAGTGGCATGTTTACTACAAAAGACATAAGCACATAGACAAAGAAATAAAAAGGCTACATCTTGGGATATATTTTGAAAAAGAACATCTTGGGACATAGACATCAATTTATCTCTTGACCGCGACACGGGTATGCATGGAAGGGTCATCCGGACGAAGTCCTGTAATGGCTGACATGTCGAAAAGGTTTGGGGGCCTCATTCCATATGGAAAATGGAAATTGTTGGTAGTTTTATTCCAGAAAAGGCTGATGCCCCAATTAAAGAAAAGTCTACCAGTTTAAGGTGACGAGAAAGATGAATAAATTCAAAGATTCCAGCTTCTTCCCAGACCTCACGTTTTTGGGCTTGGACACGATCACGCCAACCAACATAGGCATCAAATTTGGTAGCAGGGGGCATCCTAAAAATCCTATCGCCATTTTTGGATGCATGAATAGGAAGTGAAGGTAAAAAGGTTAAGATAGCTTCATCAGGGTTATTGCAAGGAAAAGAACCCCACAAATTATCAGGAATTTCGTTCTAGCCAATGAGGGGACCCAAGAACGCAGCAGGTGGGTTCAGAGAAATGGAAGAGTCATGAACAGGATAAATTACCTCAGGTTTTTGCCATAGCTCTGATTTATCCAAAAGTGGATCCTGAACCACCACCCTAGGAGCAGCCACCGAGGATTGGGGTGCTAAAGCATAAGTTTTGGAAGAAGTCGCCATGAGCACTAAGCGAAATGGTGAAGAATGAAGCAACTTTGTAAAAGAGAAAATTTTCTCAAAGAAAAGAAGCGAGTAGAAGAAGAAGGAGACTGAGCGGTGATGTAATAGAAATTTAAAGAAAGTGGGGGTTGGTGGTTCGATTTCCAAGACAGCTACAACGTTATGATTATCCCTGTTAAGTAGGGATATGATTAAGTTGATAAGATTTGATTACTGAAGTTAAACCCAGAATTAAAAATCTGTTAAGGATTTGAAAAATCAAAATGTTCTATTCTTTCGGACAAAGCCGTCCAAAAGCAAAACTTGGGGGGCATCTGTTATAAGGATGAAATTTTGGATTTCTGACAGATGTTTTCTTAACATGATGATGAAGGGATTGGGGAGGTAATCAAAATTCTATAAGTATTGAAGATATTTGGTTTGACAAGAAAATACAGTTCGACAGAGGAAAAGATTAGACAATCAAATTCCTGACAAAATAATAAAGGAATACTTAGTCGAAGGAAGAGTCGTCAAGAGAAATAGAAAAGTGAAGAAATTGGTTAAGTCCCCAATCCGACGAAAGGTACTAATACAAGTTGTCAAGCAGTTCAAACCGTCGAAGATAAGCAAATTGACATGGAGCGGTTCAAGACATTGAGCAGTTAGTGGGATTGCTTGACAAAACAGTTTAAGTATGATACTTAAGAGAACTGCCAAAGACATGTGGCGGTCATTTAGATAGGGAGTTATTTCTAGGTAGTTATTTTATTTGCCTATAAATACTAGTAATCACAATGTAGTAAGGGTCGTTTACTTGATACACATCCTACATATCTCGATCACACAACAGATTGACGGATAACATTCAAGTATTCCCTCCACCCTTCTTATTTCAATCCAATATGAAAACCCAGTACAATACTAGTTATGTCTTTCAAGTTCTTCACTTGCTCTTCATTATTTCTAGTATTCCTCTCAAATTATTATTCTAATTTCTTTTACTTTTCGTATGTAATTTCTATTCTTAGATTTTATTTTACTTAACATTTTTTTCCAAACTTTTGTCTCTTGTTCGTTATAAACTTAGTTCGATAAGGAAATTATTTTCTACAATAGAAACTACCTTCATCTATTAAATTTCAAAGTTACCTTTCATTATTTATGATAATTTTAAACACCATTTTCAAATTCATATACTTGTCATAGCATCAAGTCCTTGCCAGTATATTACTAGATTTGACTAACTTGTTAAATTCATACTTGGCAGACAGTTCATACATATTCTTGACGAGATTACCGCATAACTCGTAGGTCCCACACTCGTTTGATCTTTAATTATTTGCAACAAAAGAGTTTTGGTCAGAAACCAAAAAACCACGTTAACAGGAGGTCCCAAGAAAACATTGTTGTGTGAGTTTGGATGGATGGCTATGCAATGGAGCACCTGCTGGGAGCAGAGATGGAGCCACATTGTGGCTTAGGGAGGCTCTGGTCCCCCTAATTTTTTTATTTCTATATTTTATATATAAATATAAGTAATTAGTATACAAATATGTATAAATAAATAATTAGTAATAGGTCATAGGAATCATCTAATATATTTAGCAGCGAGCGGCCTCTATATATAGAGGGGGTATATCTAGTGAGAGAACTTTTCTTATATAAGAGTGAGAGGGATAAATTCGGGTCATACAACCATATATGGTTAGGATTAAAAGTTATTTCATGATTTTAAAATATCACATGACCACTTAAAAAAGTCACATGACTTTGTGGTTAATGTTGACCGTTAAAAGTTTGATCCAATGGCTATGATATAATACTCTCACTCTCATATAAATAAGACCCTCTCGCCCAACACACACACACACACACACACACACACACACACACACAGAGAGATTTTTATATTATTATTTAACGGTTCATTATGGGTGTTAGAAAGAAAATTATCAAAAAGTTTAGTACAGATTCAATTATTGACGATTTTCGTAACATGCCGAAAAGACGTTCCATGCTTTGATAAATTATTAATATAATTAACGTTTTGAAACATATAACTATGAATATTTTACATAAAATTTGATACATATATATTTATTAGATGAACTTTAGTTTTAGGTTAAAGTAATGTTTTGGTCCCTATACGTGACATCGATTTTCAATTTGGTCCCTATACGTGACACTGATTTTCAATTTGGTCCTCACCGCTAATTGGTCCCTATATCAGAGGACCAAATTGCAAATTATTGTCACATGTAGGGACCAAATTGAAAATAATTATCACATGTAGGGACCGATTTCAAATTTTTTTTGTTGAATTGGTCCCTACATGTGACAATAATTTGCAATTTGGTCATCTTATATAGGGACCAAATAGCGGTGAGGACCAAATTGAAAATTAGTATCACGTATAGAGACCAAATTAATAACTTTTTACGTATAGGGATCAAATTGAAAATCGATGTCACATATAGGGACCAAAACATTACTTTAACCTTAGTTTTATTAGTTGGCCTCCTCTATCATATATGTCTGGTTCTGTCCCTGGTTAGGAGAGAAGATGGATGAAAGATAAGGTGTAATCTACTAATCTTGCTTTAATTTTAAGGGTGATTTTTACTGATTGTGGGGATTTTGTAAGCTTGTAGTTCATATGTATGTTTTTTATGTTATGATGTATTTTTGAATTTACCAGAATTGGGATGTTTGTATTCAGAACAGCTATGTACTTGATTTTGTCTAGCTTCTAGCAAATGATAGGGTGTGCGCTCTGCAACCCTTCATAGAATGTGGGTAGAATTACTCACTGTGATGCTAAAATCAGACAATTTTGAATAAAATGTTTAATTATCGGGAAATAAAAAAGAATCCTAGAAAGTTTAAGTATTGCTACACATGAATACGTACCAACTAAAAAACGTGAAATAAATACCCAACAAATTGGCTCACCGTGTATTTTTAATGCGAAGCCTGATAGTTGTAATGAAAAATAATTTAATGAACAACCAATCAAACTAGCATCCTGGGCATTTTGTACATACTTAAATTATATTATTTTCAGTTGGTATAATTAATTGAATGTACGATGTAGTATTGGATGAGGCCTATTTTAATGTTTTTGATTTTTTACCAATACATAAGGCTTCATATAGGGTACCGGCATTCATGAAGGATTTAAATAAAGGTTATTGAATGTAGTAAAGAAGCAAGTTAATTAGATCATGTACCCTGGATGGGTAGGTCACATCCACTAATTCATTGTCTTCAAAGCAATACCGGTTTAGAATCAGGATCCTCTGTAGTTGTTTTTATAAACTGCGCGCAGAAGTTCTCCACCATATTTTTTTGTCAGAAGAGTCATCACCATGAATTTTTTTTTTCATAACAAAAAACTGAAGGTTCTGTATTCTTTTAATTGTGAGCCGTTATATTATAATAATAACAATTATGTTTTTCTACAACTCAATTTGGACGCTCATATGAGTGGAGGTAAGATGAAGCTGTATCATATTTCAAAATAAAGTAGATATATAATATGTAATAATTATAAGTGTGATTATTATTTGGTTGTCAATAATAACTGTATAAATAACATGAGTCATTATAAACTGACGGTCATTTTCAGAACTGCGCAGAATTCAGTTCCTACACTGTTTATTGGCCAGATTAGATGTATCAATTAATAAAAGGATAAATCTTAGATAGGTACTATTCCTCTTCTTCCACTAAAAAAAATCAGTTATTTTCTTTTAGAAAAGTGCAGGGAGGTAATTTCATAATGTACCCTTTAATCAGTTTTTAATATATTTTTTTATAGAAACGTGATGAATCAAACATATAAAATCGTATGTAAGTTTTGTCTTTAATAAAATACATCCAACGATACTCTTAAAAAAAATTAATCATTTTTACACATTTTCACAACTGGAAATGTAGTTAGTTAAATTTCTTATAAAAATAGGTTTAATTATTAATTTTATCCCTGAACTATTTGAAAACTTTTAAATGGATCCTTAAACTAAAAAAATTTATAATTTAATATCTATCGTATATTGATGTAAGTATAGATGGGATGAAGATGTATCGTATTTCAAAATAAAATTGATATATAATATGTATCTATAAATGTGATTATCATTTGGTTGTTAATAATAATTGTCCAAATAACTTATATTATAAACTGCTGGTCATTGTCAGAATCGCGCTGAATTCAGTTTCTACCCTGTTTATGGGCCAGATTAGATGTATCAATTAATAAAAGGATAAATCTTAGATAGGTATAAGTATTATCCCTCCGGTTCCACTAAAAAAATGTTATCTTCTTTAAAAAAAGTGAAAGGAGGCAATTTCATAATCCAACCGTTTGATCAGTTTTTGATAGTTTTTAATATATATTTTTTTTTATAGAAACATGATAAACTGGATATATAGAATTGCATGTAAGTTTTGTCCTAAGCAAAATACATTTAGCGAGACTCTTAAAAGAAATTAATCATTTTTTCACATTTTCACAAGTGGAATTGTGGTTTGTTAAATTTCTCATAAAAATAGGTTTAATTATTAATGTCATCGCCAAACTATTTGAAACTTTTTAAATGGATCCTTGAACTAAAAAAGTTTATAATTAATTTGGTCTTTAGCATTTTGATATTCCGTAACCCTAAATACTAATTTTGGGAAAAAATCCAAATTCCACATTAGCAAGCTTAACAGCCTTTTCATGAAACTCTATCTCAAAAACTCAATTGAATTTTTTTTTTCATAAGTTCGGGAACTCAATTAGATATATATTCTTATATTATTATTTAACGGTTCATTATGGGTGTTAGAAAGAAAATTATCAAAAAGTTTAGTACATATTCAATTATTGACGATTTTCGTAACATGTCGAAAAGACGTTCCATACTTTGATAAATTATTAATATAATTAACGTTTTGAAACATATCACTGTGAATATTTTACATAAAATTTGATACATATATATTTATTAGATGAACTTTAGTTTTATTAGTTGGCCCCCTCTATCATATAAGTCTGGTTCTGTCCTTGGTTAGGAGAGAAGATGGATGAAAGATAAGGTGTAATCTACTAATCTTGCTTTAATTTTAAGGGTGATTTTTACTGATTGTAGGGATTTTGTAAGCTTGTAGTTCATATGTATGTTTTTTATGTTATGTTGTATTTTTGAATTTATCAGAATTGGGGTGTTTGTATTCAGAACAGCCATGTAGTTGATTTTGTCTAGCTTTTAGCGAATGATAGGGTGTGTGCTCTGCAACCCTTTATAGAATGTGGGTAGAATTACTAACTGTGATGCTGAAATCAGACAATTTTGAATAAAATGTTTAATTATCGGGAAAAAAAAAGAATCATAGAAAGTTTAAGTATTGCTACACATGAATATGTACCAACTAAAAAACGTGAAATAAATACCCAAAAAATTGGCTCACCGTGTATTTTTAATGCGAAGCCTGATAGTTGTAATGAAAAATAATTTAATGAACAACCAATCAAACTAGCATCCTGGGCATCTTGTACATACTTAAATTATATTATTTTCAGTTGGTATAATTAATTGAATGTACGATGTAGTATTGGATGAGGCCTATTTTAATGTTTTTGATTTTTTACCAATACATAAGGCTTCATATAGGGTACCGGCATTCATGAAGGATTTAAATAAAGGTTATTGAATGTAGTAAAGGAGCAAGTTAATTAGATCATGTACCCTGGGTTGGGTAGGTCACATCCACTAATTCATTGTCTTCAAAGCAATACCGGTTTAGAATCAGGATCCTCTGTAGTTGTTTTTATAAACTGCGCGCAGAAGATCTCCACCATAGTTTTTTGTCAGAAGAGTGATCACCAGGAATTATTTTTTTTCCATAACAAAAAACTGAAGGTTCTGTATTCTTTTAATTGTGAGCCGTTATATTATAATAATAACAATTATATTTTTCTACAACTGAATTTGGACATCCATATAAATATTATATATTAATATGATTGGAAGTAAAATGAAGCTGTATCATATTTCAAAATAAAGTAGATATATAATATGTAATAATTATAAGTGTGATTATTATTTGATTGTCGATAATAATTGTACAAATAACACGAGTCATTATAAACTGACAGTCATTTTCAGAACTGCGCTGAATTCAGTTCCTACACTGTTTATTGGCCAGATGAGATGTATCAATTAATAGAAGGATAAATCTTAAATAGGTACTATTCCTCTTCTTCCACTAAAAAAAAATCAGTTTTTTTCTTTAAAAAAAGTGCAGGGAGGTAATTTCATAATGTATCCTTTAATCAGTTTTTAATAGTTTTTAATATATTTTTTATAGAAACATGATGAATCAGACATATAAAATCGTATGTAAGTTTTGTCTTTAATAAAATACATTCAACATACTCTTAAAAAAAATTAATCGTTTTTACACATTTTCACAACTGTAGTTTGTTAAATTTCTCATAAAAATAGGTTTAATTATTAATTTTTTCCTTGAACTATTTGAAAACTTTTAAATGGGTCCTTGAACTAAAAAAATTTATAATTTAGTATTTATCGTATATTGATGTAAGTGTAGGTGGGTTGAAGATGTATCGTATTTCAAAATAAAATTGATATATAATATGTATCTATAAATGTGATTATCATTTGGTTGTTAATAATAATTGTACAAATAACTGATATTATAAACTGCTGGTCATTGTCAGAACCGCCACTAGTGCAATAAGTGCTTTTTACTTCAGTTAAAATTGATTTTTTACGTCAGTTAAAATTGATTTTTTACGTCAGAATACTGACGTAAATACAGCTGACGTTAAAAGTTTAATTTTTAACGTCAGTTGAGAACTGACGTTAAATATAACACTATTAACGTCGGTTCTTTAACACAACTGACGTTAATTTTTTCAAAATTAATGTCAGTTCTTTAACAAAACCGACGTAAATTTTGTTAAAACTAACGTCAATTGTTATCAAGAACTGACGTTAAAGGTCTTAATTTTAACGTCAGTTGTAATAAACAACTGATGTTAATAGTGTACTGTATATTTTTATAAAATACTTTTAACGTCAGTTGTATGATACAACTGACGTTAATAGTATTTTTTTTTTTAAATTCAGTTTTAAAATATCACTCCCTAAGCCATCCCCGCATTCAAGAAAATATCCCAAGAATACGTAATATCACACACATTTCAGAATTGCAAAGGAAAAATGGAACAATGATCCATATGTATGACTGTTCAAAACAATATATATTTATTAACATAGGTTATAAATGTATACTAAGTTTAAACTACCTATATCAATATCCCTTCGTGATGATCATCACGAGTGGCATGTACATCGTCCACCTGTGTCTCCTCGATTATAGTAGGCATGTTTGTTGAAAAAGAAGGAGTCTCAGGAATATCAAGATTTGAATCTTCATTTTCATCACTACCATTATACATGTTTTTTCCTTGGAGAACCATGAACAACCTTTTGTTAGAAGGATCAGTGATGTAGAACACTTGTTTTGCTTGGGAAGCCATTATGAAAGGCTCATTTATATGACCTAACTTGTTGAGGTCTACCAATGTGAACCCCAATTCGTCGGTTTGTACACCACCGTTACTATCAACCCACTTACATTTAAATACCTAAGCACCGTAAGCTTAGTGTAATCGAGCACCCAAATATCTTCAATATATCCAAAGTAAGGTCTCGGTCTTGTAACGGGTTTTGTGTCCTTTGCACTAGAGAAGTGCATTGCTTCGGCCACGATCATAACCCCACTATTTTGCATGGTACTCTTGTTATCTTGTTCCTTTGTATAAAAGGAAAAGTTATTTATGTCGTATCCGCTCCAACATATGACGTTGAAGTTAGGCCCACGTGCTAGCCATTTTACGTCATCGGAAGCGATACTACCATCCTTAAGCATTTCTTCCTTGAACCATGGTAAGAAAGTCTTGTTATGCTTGTTCAACAACCACCTTTCGCTCATTCGAGGGTTTTCTTGATTGACTTTTCTTTTATGTTCAAATAAGAAAGGCTGAACACATTCGATGTTGTTCAATACATACAAATGTGCTTGAAGCACTTCCTCCCGATCCTTCCTATTAATTCTTAAGCCATGTGTACCCTTACCTTGACATCTGATCTCATCATGCCGAGGCTTAGGAACCCCTATAGGATCCGTGTTATGAAGGTAGTCCGAACAAAACTCAATAGCTTCTTCTCGCAACATACCTTTGAACAATAGATGCTTCCGGACGATGAGGATTCTTCACGTACCCTTTCAAGATCTTCATGTAGCGCTCAACTGGGTACATCCATCTCGGAAAAACCGCCCACATAATCTAATCTCCCTCACCAAATGAACAATTAAGTGAACCATTATGTCGAAAAAGGAAGGAGGAAAATACATCTCCAATTGGCACAAGATTGTAGCAGCCTCAACTTCCAAGTCATCCAACATACAGGGGTCAACGACTTTGCTACATATAGAATTGAAGAATGAGTACAACCGAGTAATGGCATGTCTCACATTTTTTGTAGCAATACCACGAATAGCAACGGGCAGAAGTTGTTGCATCAAGATGTGACAATCATGAGACTTCAAGCCAACCAATTTAAGATCACTAGAGACAAGTCTCTTCATATTTGAAGAGTAACCATGTGGAACTTTGATGCCCTGAAGACACCCGCAGAAACTTTGTCTCTCTTTTTTTGACAAAGTATGACATGCTGGCGGCAAATAAGTCCGCTTACCATCCTCAACAACTGGAGCTAACTGCTCTCGTATACCCATAGCAACAAGGTCGAGACGAGCATTCACACCATCCTTTGTCTTGCCCTGAATGTTGAGAAGCGTCCCGATCACACTATCACACACATTTTTCTCCACATGCATCACATCAATGCAGTGTCTGACATCAAGCTTGCGCCAGTATGGAAGATCAAAGAATATCGACCTCTTCTTCCATGTTTTTCTCAACAGCTTTACCTTTCTTTTTGGACTTGCCGAATATAACATCGATGTCCTTTACCCTCTGATAAACCTGCTCTCCAATTAAGATCGTCGGTGCTTCTTCTGTCTCTTGACATCCATTAAAAGCTTTTTTCATCTTACGATATGGGTGATCACGTCTAAGAAATCTCCGATGCCCAAGGTAAACCGTCTTCTTTCCATGATGCAACTGAGTGTAGCATGTGCCTTCTTCACATATAGGGCATGCTTTATGCCCCTTGACACTGTACCCGGACAAGTTACCGTATGCTGGAAAGTCGTTGATGGTGCAAAATAACATGGTACGAAGCTTGAAAGTCTCATGAGAATACCCATCAACTACATCAACACCTTCCACCCACAACGTTTTCAAGTCTTCAATCAAGGGACCTAGATAAACATCTAAGTCATTTCCCGGTTGCTTTGGGACCGAAATCATCATAGACAACATCATGTATTTTCGCTTCATGCACAACCAAGGGGGCATGTTGTAAATCACCAACAGAACAGGCCATGAACTATGAATACTACTCATGTTACCATAAGGATTCATTCCATCCGTAGCAAGTCCAAGCCTTAGGTTTCTTGGCTCATCGGCGAAATCCGGAAACATAGTATCGATATTCTTCCATTGAATAGAATCAGCAGGATGGCGAACCTTTCCATCACGTTTCCTCTCATCATTATGCCATCTAAGATTCTTCGCATCTTTCGCATTGGCAAACAATCGCTTGAACCTTGGAATTATTGGAAGATACCACAACACCTTCGCAGGAGGACCCTTTTTTCTCACATCATCAACATCATCATCATCATCACCACCCTTCACTTTGTATCGTGATAACCCACATTTGGGGCAATCGTGTTTGTCTTCATGAACACCGGTGTACAATATGCAATCATTGGGGCATGCGTGTATCTTCTTATACTCCATACCCATAGGACACAATACCTTCTTGGCCTCATAGTTACGGTCAGGCAATGTGTTGTCCTCCGGAAGCAAGTCTTTCAACACTTCAAGCAATTCCGTGAAGCTTTTATCGCTCCAACCATTTCTCGCCTTCACACAAACCAATTTTAGCACTGCCGACAACCGTGTATGAGTAGTACACCCTGGATATAAAGGCTTATCCGCATCACCGCACAACCTATCATACACATGCGCTCGATGAAAAGATTCTTGTCCAATATCACGGATCATGTCCTCTACTCGATCATCCTCCATATCTACGTCAACGTCCTATCTTTGGGAGACACTCGCCGTATTACTACTCAACAACATATCACCATGCCATATCCATCTTGTATAACTCAAGCAAATCCCTTCACAAATCAAATGAGTACGTATATCCTTCACCGTACATTTCCTCGTATTCAAACACTTGACACAAGGACAACATAACATTCCATTACTATTAGGAACATTCCTTTGAGCAAATTCTATAAATTCTCCCACCCCCTTCAAATACTCAGCACTAGTACGCTTACAAACCATCCAACTACGATCCATAACTAGATAGGTCCTGTAGATATACAAAACATATATATATTCAATATAAGGACAATACGGGAGATTGAAAACTATAGTTTTTAAAGATTAATTGCCAAGCACTGGTCACGGCCTGACAGCGATGTCCATCACGGCACATAACGTGCCAACCGAGACGACCATGCCATCACAGGCAGAACTGATCACGGCCTAGCCGTGATTAGCATCACGGTCGTGACAGATCAACCAGCAGAGCAACATGCACTCAAAACCAAAAACAGAGACGTACATTCCAAACAACTCAAACTCACGGTTTCAAGTTTCAACTAGTGAGACTACAGTTTCAACATACACTCAAAACCAAAAATACAAAAATGTGCTCTAAATACTCACCAGAAATAGGTGCTCGCGTGGTGGTGGGGAGGGGAGCTCGAGTGGTGGCCAACGTTCGATGTGGTTACTGAGAGTAGAGGGACAAGGAGAGTTAGTGTGCGGGAAGGGGAAAGAGAGATGTACGTCAAGTTATTGCAAAGAATGAATGGAAAGACAGATTTAGGGTTAATAGTGTACCTCACGGTGGTGGCGAAGAAGCCCTCGCGGTGGTTGCGGTGGAGATGAGCTCGCGATTAGGGTTCTGTGCTGGGTGAGAGTGAGAGTGAGGGTTGAGAGTGATTTAGGGTTGAGCGTGATGAAAAGAGAAAAGAGACGTGCGTCGAGCGAGCACGCGAAGGCGCGGGTGTAAACATATTAAAACAACATTTAACGCCGGGTTGTATTAAACAATCGACGTTAAAATTAATTTTTTAACGTCAGTTTTATTAACAAACTGACGTTAAATATTAATATTTTTAAAAAAAAAACACTTTTAACGTCCGTTGTTGAATACAACTGACGTTAAAAGTGTTAAAGTAACATTCTTCTGTAACAGTCTGTAATACTGCCTCTTCTTTTCCTCTATATTTCTATTCCTTCACAAAATGGCTCTGAGACATGTGTTAATTGAGTGACAACAGGGCATTTCAGATAGCTAGGGATATAGGATTATTTACGTCAGCTATTTATTTAACTGAAGTAAAAATCACACTTTTAACGTCAATTGTATAAACAACAGACGTTAAAAATAAATATTTTTTATTTTAAAAACACTTTTAACTTCAGTTTTATTCAACAACTGACGTTAACAGACCTGTGTAGGGCATTTTCAGATAGGGATATAGGATTATTTACGTCAGCTGTTTATTTAACTGAAGTAAAAATCACACTTTTAACGTCAGTTGTATAAACAACTGACGTTAAAAATAAATATTTTTTATTTTAAAAACGCTTTTAACGTCAGTTTTATTCAACAACTGACGTTAAAAGTGTCTCTTCCTATTCCTTCGGGCATTTTCTTTTCTGCACGTTTATAATATATGACTGCCAGGCCAACTCCCAATGCGCCTTGGAACCTAATGTTCTTAATGATCAATTTAATTTTTTAGCAACTTACGACGCCTAGTAACTTCATCCCCTACTCCTATAAATAGCTTCCTTCCTTCGTTTAATTTTTCTGCTTCACAATATGGCTCTGCCATGGAGATTAACTTCATCACTCTTTCTTCCTATACCTAGACTTAAAGGTCTCTGTCTTAATGGTCAAAACAACTTCTGGGGTTGTGTAAATCGCATTACATGGGTGATAAGGGTGTGTAAATCGCATTATGTGAATTGCACACACCATCATCCTTCTGGAGAATCAGCAGCTACAGTTCCAAAACCTCAGCTTTGGAACCAAGTGGCTGTTCCAAGAATATTGCTGAAACAGATCGAGTGCACCCTTCACTCTGCCACGGCTCCAAAGTGACTGTGGATTCAGATGGAGCATCGACTTCAAATGAGGGAGGGGATGCATTCAATGTTGGAGATTCTGAGCACAGGACTGAGAAGAAAATGATGTTGAAGCAGAAACTTTTTTATATTTTAGTGCTATATATCTTGCGGAAATTTTTTATCTTTTAAACATGTAATTGTAACTTATGAATCGCTTCAATGAGATACGATTTGATTATACATATATAACTTGTTTTATGTTAAGTGTTTATTTATTTTAATTTGCACAAGAATTTGTTAATTTACTAATTCAAGCTAATTAATTAAGATTAAAAATAAACTTTTTAAAAAAAAAGATTAGAAATAAACTGCACTATATGGAGTGATGATCTGCGTTAAGAGTGACGACAGGGAGATGACAACGAAAGAAAGATTATTTACGTCAGTTATTTATTTAACTGAAGTAAAAATCACACTTATAACGTCAGGTTTATAAACAACTGACGTTAAAAGTTTTAATAATTTCTTGCAAAACACTTTTAACGTCAGTTCATTAAACAACTGACGCAAATAGTGATTTCATATTTACAAAACTGCCACCGCCTCACTTTTAACGTCAGTCCTTAAAACAACTGACGTTAACAGTGAATTAATCATTTACAAAACTGCCACCGCCCCCTTTTTAACGTCTAGTTTTTGGTTAACTGACGTAAACATTTACCGTCTGATGTATATTTTCCACTAGTGCGCGCTGAATTCGGTTCCTACTGTCGCGACCGTACCGTCAGGGAGCCGCGAAAAGAAGGTAAAAAACAGATGAGTCGCCACCAATATTTTTAAATTGGAAAAACATTGGAAAACCAAATTATTTTAAGAAAACTGGTCATTTTTTTTAAAAAAAAAGAGAGATTTGAGTTCGGGAGTCGATTACGAGTAGGGAAGGTGTTAGCACCCTACGTCGCCCGTTTAAAAACGATACCTCAAGTTAATTGTGCAAAACATTTTAATAACTTTTAAATATTTATTTTACCCCAAAAATTATTTATAAGAAAGAAATATTTTGTTTTTCAATATTTTTATTTCTTTATTGGTTTTGTATTTTTAAATTTATTGTTGATTACACCTAAATGAGGTTGAACATGGCACATAAATCCACAGGACAACCTCAAATCTACGAGATTGGACATGGCACCCGAGTCCACAGAACATCCCTAAAAATAGATAAGTTTAAATATTTTGATTAATTATTTTAACATAAAAAGAGACACAAAAAAGGGGAAATTTAGTTTTGGCTTGACAAGATGATTTATCTTGCTCCTACGTATTCCCGGATGCGATGGAAAACTAAAAGCCACGTAGTTCTTTCGAAAAAAATTGATTGGTTGGTTGATTTTTAATTTTGATAAAGGTTTGATTTTTGATTTTTTGGTTAAAGAAAGGGATTCTATAAATTCACTTTTGCTTAGAGTCCAAGATAGCGGTGTTATACGATGAACCCTTACAATTCATACGCTACTTGAGGATGAAAAATCATACATCAACGTCGTAGATTGTTGCATGAATTAAAAAGAGATTTTTATTTTATTTTTTTACAAAAAGGTTGGATAAAATTTGTTAAAAGAACATATTGAAAATATTTTATTATTCTTAATAAAAGGGAATTCATCTTGCACATGGTTCAAGATAACAGTGTTATACGATAAACCCTTATAATTCTTACAACACTTGAGGATGAAAAATCATACATCAACATTGTAGATTGTTGCATGAATTCAGAGAAAATTAATTTTTTATAAAGATTTGATCTTGAAGAGGTTTTTAAAATAAATAAAAAAACTGAAAATGTGTTCCTGAAAGGATTTGTGATTTTTTTTAGAATTTTTTTATTTAAAACTATGAGCTTGAAATCATTATTTTTTGAAGAGGTTTTTTTCTTAAAAAAAATTGAGACTAAACAAAAATTTTATTAGAAAACATAAAAGATCTAACCCAAATAAAAGGCCCAATGTCAGTGTTTTAGAGACTCATTCCTTGGAGTAAAGGTTAAGTGTCTAATAAGAAGAACCCAAACGAATGAGCCCAATCACAAGATAAAACAGATGTCATGATAATAACTTAAAAGAAAAGAAAACAACGTTAAAAGGAAAGAAGGTCAGAGGAAGTCTTCATCTTCTTAAGTTACCAAAACAATAGAGATGAGGGGCAAAGGAGTGGTGTGTGGCAGTGACAGCAGCGGCTCCCGGCGGCGGTCTTCCCAGCGGATAGCATGGCGGACGGCAGAGGTCGTGATACTGGCTGGGACGGCGAGTTCACGACGTCGAGACGGCGGATCTGGGCTGATGTGGGGCGGTGCGGCAGCTACGAGCTCGCGGATCTGTAACTCCCAGTGGTGGAGGTCGCGGTGGTCGTGCGGAGGAGCGGCGGAGGAGGCGTGGACAGGGGTGGATCTCGCGGCAGGGATGGTGGCAGTTCGCTGGATCTGGTGCGACGTGCAGTAGCTGGGAGCGAGGGGAAGAAGATATGAAGGGAGGAAGAAGAGGATCGGTCCTGTCAGTAGGAGAAGAAGAATGAAAAAAGGATCAAAGAGGGAGTGGTCATGGCTAAGGATATCAAGAAAATTGGTCTCTGGGTGTTTTTCTTTCTTTAGTTTTCTTCCCTGTTCTTGCTCTCTTTCTCTCAATATTTTGGTTGACAATTTTTGTTCTTTTTTTTGAAAGCAGAAACAGAAAATGGAGAAGAGAATTTTCGTCTGCTCTCCCCCCTCCTTCTTTGGTCACTTTCAATTTATAGCACAAGAATGAAGAAGATAACAAATTTTTTTGTTAGGCTAGCTGGTGGAGGTACAAGTAGTGGGGAGCAAATCAGCTTTTGCTCCACCACCTTGCAGGGGTAGCCATGGTGCAAGGGTGGTATTGTACCATTGTCCCTCTTTTCTTTGAAAAAAAAGAAGATGACAAAGAGGGGTACAAGCATGGGAGCAGATTTTTAAATTTTATTTTACTTTTTTATTATTTTTATTATTTTTTATTTTTATTTTAACAAATCAGAATAATAAAAAAACAATTTTTTGGTTGGGTTTGGGATAATGGGCCCAAAATATACCTTGGAATAAAAACGAAAATGGGCTTCATTTGATGATGTAATGGGCCCAGAATTAGGTGTTCACAGCTGCCTCTCTTTACTTGTTTCTTATTAGATAGTAGGTGTAACCGTAGTTAACCTATTATCGTTATAAGAAACGAGTAAAGACATGAACTCCAATTTTGGCCGGAGTTCACTGACAAGTAAACGGATGCATAATTAAAAGCTTACAGGACGGACTGTCCGTAGAAGCTCGAACAGAAAGATAAAAAGCTTGCGGAGTCGTTTGTCCGCTGAAGCTTGAACAAGCAGAGCTCACGGGGTATGGTACCCGTCGAAGCTTGACAGAAAGGTTAAAAGCTCGCGGAGTTGGTTATCCGCTGAAGCTTGAAAGGAAATGTTAAAAGCTTACGGAGTCGGTTGTCTGCTGAAGCAAAAATGATTAAAAGCTTGCGGAGTCGGTTATCCACTGCAGCTTGAAAGGAAAGGTAAAAAGCTTGTGGAGTCGGTTGTCCACCGAAGCTTGAAAGAAAATAAAAAGCGTGTGGAGTCGGTTATCCGCTGAAGCTTGAAAATAAAAGTTAAAAGCTTGCGGAGTCGGGTATCCGCTGAAACTTGAAAGGAAACGTTGAAAGCTTACGGAGTCGGTTGTCCGCTGAAGCTTGAAAGCAAAAGGATTAAAAGCTTGCGGAGTCGGTTATCCACTGAAGCTTGACAGAAAATAAAAAGCACGTGGAGTTGGTTATCCGCTGAAGCTTGGAATTAAAAGGTTAAAAGCTTGCGGAGTCGATTATCCGCTGAAGCTTGGAATTAAAAGGTTAAAAGCTTGCGAATTCGGTTATCCACTGAAGCTTGAAAGGAAAGGTAAAAAGCTTGTGGAGTCGGTTATCCACCGAAGCTTGAAAGAAAATAAAAAGCGTGCGGAGTCGGTTATCCACTGAAGCTTGAAAATAAAAGTTAAAAGCTTGCGGAGTCGGGTATCCGCTGAAACTTGAAAGGAAACGTTGAAAGCTTACGGAGTCGATTGTTCGCTGAAGCTTGAAAGCAAAAGGATTAAAAGCTTGCGAAGTCGGTTATCCACTGAAGCTTGACAGAAAATAAAAAGCACGCGGAGTTGGTTATCCGCTGAAGCTTGGAATTAAAAGGTTAAAAGCTTGCGGAGTCGGTTATCCGCTGAAGCTTGGAATTAAAAGGTTAAAAGCTTGTGGAGTCGGTTATCCACTGAAGCTTGAAAGGAAAGGTAAAAAGCTTGTGGAGTCGGTTATCCACCGAAGCTTGAAAGAAAATAAAAAGCGTGCGGAGTCGGTTATCCACTGAAGCTTGAAAATAAAAGTTAAAAGCTTGCGGAGTCGGGTATCCGCTGAAACTTGAAAGGAAACGTTGAAAGCTTACGGAGTCGATTGTTCGCTGAAGCTTGAAAGCAAAAGGATTAAAAGCTTGCGGAATCGGTTATCCACTGAAGCTTGACAGAAAATAAAAAGCACGCGGAGTTGGTTATCCGCTGAAGCTTGGAATTAAAAGGTTAAAAGCTTGCGGAGTCGGTTATCCGCTGAAGCTTGGAATTAAAAGGTTAAAAGCTTGTGGAGTCGGTTATCCACTGAAGCTTGAAAGGAAAGGTAAAAAGCTTGTGGAGTCGGTTATCCACCGAAGCTTGACAGAAAATAAAAAGCGTACGGAGTCGGTTATCCGCTGACGCTTGAAAATAAAAGTTAAAATCTCGCGGAGTCGGTTATCCGCTGAAGCTTGAACAGAAATGTTAAAAGCTTATGGAGTCGGTTGTCCGCTGAAGCTTGAAAGCAAAATGATTAAAAGCTTGCGGAGTCGGTTATCCACTGAAGCTTGAACAGAAATGTAAAAAGCTTACGGAGTCGGTTATCCGCTGAAGCTTGGAAGAACTTACGGTGTCTGTGCAATTTACTGGGTTTTGTGCTCACAATAGATAAACAATTGCAATGCATGATGCCAAAAATGTCCTATATATGCTTGATGAAAACCTCGAATGGTTTCAATGCAACATAAGGAAAGCCTGTAATATATTACTATTTTTATTTTTTCATCATTTAGGTGTTTCTTATTATCACCCTTGAGCCCTTAAAGTGTTGATCATAGACAAACCCGGAGATGAACCAAAACAAGTCCTGTCTTCCTAGAGGAAAAGGCTAAGCATTTTTGAAAGGGTACACTTCCTTTGCAATGATTGTCCCCGTGCCTCTTGTCGGTAGACCACGGTGTCCTTTGTCGGGAGATCATCTTGTTCTTTACGAACTTTTGAGATTTTTCAAGGGAATTCTAAATGCATCTTGAAGACACCAATACATGTTTCACATTTCAGTATAAAATTATCATGATGAATGCACACACATAATTGACAAAAGTTAAGAGAAAGAGATAAGGGTAAAAAGAATTGGGAGTCGATGTCATTATATTTGGACTGAAAATGTATACAAAATAGATATTACAAAGGAGTATAGACTTGTAAAAAGGTTGTGGAGTGGAATCATATCTCCTCAAGTGACACCTCTTTCCATGACTAGTGTTAGTATCCCTCATACTATCTTGACTGCTCATTAATCATCATCTGAGCGTGCTATCTGCCCCAGTCTTCATGCGTCTAGCCCACTGATTGCCCCAGTTCATCGGCTTGACGACACTTCCATTGTTATGTTTTTATTTTTTGGAACCCTAACTTTTGCCTAGACCGCCTTTTCAGGTTTTCAGTCTAGCGGGTTGCTCTAACTTCTGCCTAGACCGTCTTTTCAGATTTTCAGTCTAGCGAGCTTTTTTCTTTTTTCATTTTTCACTTTTTATTTTCTTTTCTTCTTCTTCTTGGGAAGTGCGTTCAAGCATAATACTTTTTGACTGCATCTGAGTTTACAGGGAGTGGAAGATCTTCCCCATCCATCCTGGTGAGAATTAAAGCTCCTCCCGAGAAGTCCTTTTCCACAACATAGGGTCCTTCGTAGTTCGGGGTCCACTTCCCACGATGATCCTTTTGGATTGGTAGGATCTTTTTGAGCACTAGATCACCCTCCCGAAACTGCTGCGGGTGTACTTTCTTCTCGTAAGCTCTCATCAACCTTTTTCTGGTACAATTGGCCGTGACATAGTGCTGCTAATATCTTCTCTTCAATAAGGTTCAATTGGTCGAGTCGATCTTGGACCCACTCGGCTTCTTCCAATTCTGCCTCTCTCAATACCCTTAATGAGGGGATCTCTACTTCAATCGGGAGCACTGCCTCCATCCCATACACCAAAGAATATGGCGTTGCCCCTATCGAGGTACGAATAGAGGTACGGTAGCCGTGAAAAGCAAAAGGTAACATCTCGTGCCAATCCTTATACGTCACTACCATCTTTTGGACAATCTTCTTGATATTTTTATTAGCGGCCTCAACTGCCCCATTCATCTTTGGGCGGTACGGGGAGGAATTGTGATGCTTTATCTTGAAGTTTTCGCACATCTCTTTCATCATCTTGTTGTTCAAGTTAGTCGTATTATCAGTGATAATCTCACTTGGCAACCCATAACAACAAATTAATTCTCTTTTTACAAATTTGATCACGACATTACTGGTCACATTGGCATATGATGCGGCCTCAACCCACTTTGTGAAATAATCAATGGCAACAAGAATGAAGCGATGCCCATTCGAGGCTTTTGGTTCGATTGGACCGATCACGTCCATTCCCCACATTGAGAATGGCCAGGGTGCCGACATGACATTCAAGGGAGCTGGCGGTGCATGAACCTTATCAGCATATATTTGACACTTATGGCACTTCTTCGCATAATTAAAGCAATCAGTCTCCATTGTCAACCAGTATTGGCCAGCCCTCAAGATTTTCCTGGCCATTGCATGACCGCTCGCGTGTGTTCCAAAAGATCCTTCATGTACTTCTTCAATTATCCGTTTAGCTTCTTTTGCATCAACGCACCTCAACAACACCATGTCATGATTTCTTTTGTAGAGAATACCTCCATCTAAATAGAAACCCATTGCAAGTCTTCTTAGAGTTCTTTTGTCATTTTCTGAAGCGCCCGGAGGGTATTCCCTTCTTTGGATGAAGCATTTGATGTCATGGTACCACGGATTTTGATCAGACTCTTCCTCTATCACTTGACAATATGCAGGATGATCACGACTTTCCATTTTGATGAGTGGTAAGTTCTTCTCGTCACTTACTTTGAACATCGAGGACAAGGTAGACAGTGCGTCAGCTAATTGGTTATCTTCTCGGGGAATATGATGAAATGTGACTTCATCAAACTGCTCAATCAAACCTTTGATGTAATCATGGTACGGGATTAACTTGGTATCTCGGGTTTCCCATCCCCCTCTTAGCTGGTGGATGACTAATGCAGAGTCTCCATATACCTCCAGTATCCTTGCCTTTGATTCTATTGCTGCCAGGATCCCGAGCGCACAAGCTTCATATTTGGCTATATTGTTTGTACAATCAAAGCAAAGCCTTGCAGTGACAGGGAAATAATCATTTTTCGGTGAGATTATTATTGCCCCAATTCCATGTCCCAATGCATTAGAAGCTCCATCAAATAACAAAGTCCACTTTTCGTTTTCTAGTGATTGCTCGCGATCAAACAAAGCCATTATATCTTCATCCGGGAAATCTCATTGCATCGATCCATAATCTTCCACTGGCTGATTGGCTAGATATTCTGCGAGAGAACTCCCTTTTACTGCTTTTTGGGTGACATAGACAATGTCATATTCTGATAGCAGGACTTGCCAGCGAGCAATTCTTCCGGTCAGAGCAGGCTTATCGAAGATATACTTGATTGGATCCATTTTAGACACCAACCAGGTAGTGTAACACAACATGTAATGCCTCAAACGGCGAGTCACCCAAGCCAAGGCACAGCAAGTGCGTTCTAGCAGTGAGTAGTTGGCTTCGCAACTGGTGAACTTCTTGCTTAGATAATAGATGGCATGTTCTTTTCTTCCTGACTCATCGTGTTGCCCCAACACGCAACCCATTGATTCATCCAGCACAGTCAAATACATGATGAGAGGCCTTCCTGGAACTGAGGGAACCAAGACTGGAGGCTCCTGTAGGTATTGTTTGATCTTCTCAAAGGCTTTTTGACAATCTTCATTCCATGTCACAGCCTGATTTTTGCGTAGCAATTTAAAGATTGGTTCACATGTCGCGGTTAGTTGGGAGATGAACCGAGCAATGTAGTTCAATCTTCCTAAAAACCCAAGAACTTCCTTCTCCGTTCAAGGTGTTGGAATATCGATGATTGCTCGAACTTTTTCAGGATCAACCTCTATTCCTCTTTGACTAACAATGAACCCCAGAAGCTTGCCTGATTTCACTCCAAAAGTGCACTTGACTAGATTCAGTCGGAGCTTAAACTTTTTAACCGCTCAAAAAGTTTCTGCAGATTATCAACATGGTCATCTTCGGATATGGACTTGGAGATCATGTCATCTACATAAACTTCTATATCCTTATGCATCATATCATGGAATAAAGCCACCATAGCCCGCTGATATGTTGCCCCAGCATTTTTCAAGCCAAAGGGCATAACCTTGTAGCAAAAGGTTCCCCATAAAGTGACAAATGTAGATTTCTCTATATCTTCAGGTGCCATCTTGATCTGATTATATCCTGAGAATCCATCCATGAAAGAGAATAATGCATGTTGGGCAGTATTATCTACAAGAACATCAATGTGAGGCAGAGGAAAATCATCTTTTGGGCTAGCTCATTTCAGATCTCGATAGTCGACACACATTCGAACCTTTCCATCTTTCTTGGGGACAGGAACGATGTTAGCAACCCATTGAGGATACTTTACCACTTCTAGGAAACCCGCATCCAGTTGCTTCTTGACCTCCTCCTTGATCTTTAAAGACATTTCCGCTTTCATCCTTCATAGCTTCTGTTTTACTGGAGGACACTCCGGCTTTAATGGCAGTTTGTGTTTTGCTACACTAGGGTCTAACCCTGGCATGTCTTGGTACGACCATGCGAAAACATCTTTATAATCCATCAACAACTTGAGCAACCTACTTCGCTCCTTTTCTTTCAGGGAAAGGCCGATCTTGACCTCTTTTTTATCATCTTCAGTTCCCAAATTGATTAGTTCACTCGGCTCTTCATGGGGCCGAATTTCCCTGGCTTCTTGTTCTACCAACCTTAATAGTTCAGGAGGAACTTCCCCGTCATCATCAACAACCTCATCAGCATGATCAATAGGATAGTAAAAATTGTATGCTGAGTTATTAACACTGTCATTTTCAAGAGAGTCACTTTTAGATCTGCATTTTGGTAGTTATCAGGGAAAGATGAATGAATAATGGTTAAAGATGGGAAACTGCATTTATTGGTGAGGAACGATGAATAAAAGCGAAAGCAAAAAAAAACAAAAGGGATAAGAACATAAAGATATTGAATGCATGCATTTATTGATAAGTCATACTGAAACAAAAACAAGTAAGCCCATTACAACAAAAATCCTAAAGCCTTGGGCAGAGCTAAAGGATAAGCATTACAGAATTACTTTGAAAAAAACTCTATGGTCCTGGGGAACTCTATGACCTCCCAATTGTTGAGCTCTGTATCCGGAGGGCATGGATACACCAGATTGACACCATGATCGGCGAGATAATCATCTTCAACAGCTGCTGCTTGGTCCAGGAAGGCGAACCCTACACTTCGGAAGCTCTGTCGAATGTCACATATGGGAACCCTTTCAGCCTCGTATTCACGATTTTCCAGCCGAGCCAACCTCTTTCTTTTCTTCTCTTCTACAACCCTCATCTTGTCGGCCTTGGTGGGTTTATATCCTAAACCAAACCTGTCCTTGTTCTCGGTGAGCATGAGGATGTTAGTGACACCTTGTCTATTCTTCCCCAAACCGCTTCCAGGTCGGTATCCTCCTTCGAGCATAACCCCATCCATCATAACAGACGCTTTAGATGACTGAGGTTTCAAGAGTGGAGCACCGTCCCCGACATAAGTGGCATTGGCAATTTCAAACGATTGGAAAGCGGTCTCAAGAGCTTCTTCGGCAGCTTCAATGTAAGGGGTTGTTGATGGCTTACTCACTAACATATCCTCCTCTCCATAAACAATTATCAATTTGCTATCGACAATGAACTTCACTTTCTGGTGCAGTGTGGAAGGTACAGCTCCAGACGAATGGATCCATGGTCGTCCCAGGAGACAACTGTAAGTTGGTGTAATGTCCATTACTTGGAAGAGTATTTCAAAGGTGCAAGGGCCAATCTGAATGGGCAATTCAATTTCTCCCATAACTTCCCTTCGGGTGCCATCGAAAGCTCTTACAATCATTATGCTTGGCTTTATATGAGTTCCATCGAAAGGCAACTTCGCCAGTGTTGACTTTGGCATTACATTCAAAGAAGAACCATTATCAATGAGAACCCTAGCCATGACATGATCTTGACACTTCACCGAGATCTGTAACGCCTTGTTGTGTCCCATTCCTTCAGCTGGAATTTCGTCATCAGTGAAGGTGATATAATTATCGGCAACGATGTTACCCACGATGTTATCAAGCTTATCAATTGTGATGTCATAAGAGACATGAGCTTGATTCAACACCTTCATCAGTACTCTCCTATATGGCTCAAAATTCATCAACAAAGACAAGAGAGATATCCAAGCTGGAGTTTGATTCAATTGATCCACCACCCTGTATTCGCTCTGCTTGATGAACTTCAAAAATTCACCGACTTCTTCATCAGATAGCTCCTTTTTATTATCACCTCCTTTGGTATCCTTTTCAGCCGGCGTTCCTTCCACTTTTTCTTTCCCTTTGAGATCTTTTTCTTCCTTTTCTGTTCCCTCCCTTCGCAATACCTCTGGAGTATAAATGCAACCACTTCTAGTCATTCCGCCAATTCCCGAAATGTTGGTAATCACAGTGGTCCCATTGGGAGGACTTTGTTGAACCTGCCTATCATATCCCCATGGTACCACTTTGGTGTCCTTGTAAGGGAAAGGACTTGGGACTCGGATAACAACTGGTGTTGGCCCACTCGAAACTGGCATAGGCTCCTTCTCGGTATAGTGTATCACCACTGGCTTCGGAGCGACTTGCTCAAGAACCGGTTGGGGATTAATCACAACAGTAAAATGAGTTATCTTAATCGGAGTTGGGGAAATTGTAGATTCAGCGACCATGTTAAGGCCACACTCATTTGACTCATAACCAATTAGGATAATCTTCATATCTATTAACTGTTGCACAACCTGTCGAAATACGGCACAGTCTTCAATTGAATGCCCCATATTCCCGTCGAAGTCGCACCTTATCTCTTCATCAAGAGTCTTCTCTTCAACAATTGAGGTTTGCACCAATCCATGTTTCTGCATCTCCGTTAAAATAACTCTCATGGGAGTTCTGACATCAGCCACTTGGCTCTTAAGAGTAGGTTCCATAAAGCTATCAATGGCATTGACTCCCGAACCCCCGTGATTTGGCATAGGACCTTGTGCCCCATTCGGAGCATCTTTCTGAAAGCTCAACCACTTAGCATCAATAAGATCTTGTACCTTAAATTTGAAAGCCCTGCAGTTCTCAGTGGAATGACCTATTGCCTCCGTATGATACTCACATTTAGCATTTGGGTCAAACCACTTCGGATAAGGAGGCCCCAATGGTTTCATTGGGATAGGAGTCAACACAGATTTGCTTATAAGCTGATGCAGTAGCTCAATGTAGGTCATGGGTATCGAGTCGAAATGTACTGGATTTCTTTTCGAGTTATACGGTGGTCTTGTTTGGCTGGTGTTTGGGTTTGGACTTGAGGGTTGAATAGTTTGAGGTGGCATGGTAAGGTGTGTTTGAGATTGAGAGGGGTATGATGGCCGGTAAGGAGCCATCTGTTGAGGATTTGGAAATTGTGAGGTGGCGGCGATG
This sequence comes from Sophora flavescens, assembly GCA_030762895.1. Lineage (NCBI taxonomy): Eukaryota > Viridiplantae > Streptophyta > Magnoliopsida > Fabales > Fabaceae > Sophora > Sophora flavescens. Next base: position 29,315,037 of record CM061069.1, read on the forward strand.
TATGGCTGGTTGGCTTGGTGATACGGAGGTGGTTGGTAATATGGGGCGTATTGGGCTTGGAAGGTGGGTGTTTGGTTTGGTCTATATTGGTTTGGTTTCTTTTGTTCAAAGGTTACTGCGTGTGCTTCTCCTTCTTTCTTTTTCACAAACGGGGCTATCTTCGGGCCGTTTATTACTGAAGTTTCAGTGATCTTGCCATTCCTCATTCCACTTTCAATTCTCTCACCGATGATGACCATGTCAGAAAAGTTCGATGACACGCTTCCAATCATTCAATCATAGAAAGGCGACTGGAGGGTATCAATGAACATTGCCACAATTTCTTTCTCGGTCAATGGAGGCTCTACCTGAGCAGCCAATTCCCTCCATCATTGTGCATACTCCTTGAAAGTCTCTGTATCTCTCTTTGCCATATTTTGGAGTTGCATCTTATCGGGAGCCATGTCAATATTGTACTTGTATTGCTTCAGGAATGCATCTGCTAGATCTTTGAAGGATCGGACGTGGGCCTGTTCGAGATGCGTGTACCAATTTGAAGCTGCCCCTGTTAAACTGTCTTGGAAGAAGTGAATCAAGATCTTATCATCTTGAGCGTATGATGCCATCTTCCTTACATACATGGTCAAATGGTTTTTGGGACAAGTGGTTCCCCGATATTTGTCGAAATTGGGTACCTTGAATTTTGGTGGGACTACAACATTTGGCACCGGGCAAAGCTCTGAGGCATCCCAAAGACCATAACTATTTATCCCTTCAATGGCCCGCAATCTCTCCTCTAATACTTCCATCTTTTCTTTAGATTGGGAATCCCCTCCCGACTGATTCACTGGAGTTTCACAATACATATTATGGGGAAAGGAGTGTGGCATGTAGGAGGATCCGAAGTTTGGCATCATTTGAGTCCCCTGGGATCCATAATGTAGGGTGTATTGAGGATTTTTTGGATTGGCAGAAAGTATCACTGCCGGGGTGTTACCATCTGTAGGGTTGACAGTTTGTGTTTGTGGCATTTCGACAGCATCAGTGGTGGTTTGTGTTTGAGTGATATGCTCGGAGTTTTGAATGCCATCTTGTGGGCTGGGGGCCGTTGGCGGCACAAATCCGCGAGCTAAACCGTATGGGGGATTGTTCGGGTCAAATGAAAAATGAGTTTGGTTGCTTGTATAAATAGGGAGAGGCATCATGGCCCCTGGTTGGTTGAAGCCTTGAATATGAATCTGACCAAATCCCGGGGGAATGAGAGGTGTGACTGGATGTCCTTCGTTCGAGGCTGGAGGGTTCTCCTCTGTGTTCTTTTCCTTCTGCATTGCCTGTAGGATCTCCATCATCTTAGTCATCTGATCCTTGATTTGACTGACTTCATCCCTGATCTCTTGGCCTTCTTCTAGTTCATCTGCCATGGCTCTTGTCTGTGACCGAGTGCGATAAGGGTGTCTTCGAGCAATTGTTCAGAAAAGTCACACACTGTTTTAAAACCATAAGAGAAATGAGAACAAAATGTTTGAAAATAGCAAAAAGCTTTTATGAAAATCACCTTTGGGGTTTATTATTATTTTTCGAGTTAACACCTTATAACAGACAAAAGATGGTCCCTCCATCCCACGCAGAGAGCATTGTGCTCATAAGATGAAATGGAGTTGACAACAAATCTAGGGGAGAAACAACTCTCCACAATACATGTTGTCTCTTACCAAATTATCTGTGCAAGGGAAATTTTATTTTATTAATAACATTTGGAAAGTAAAATTACTTATGCATGAGAGTGTACCATGATGCGTGAATGAATGACATATTGATGATGCATGGCCTAAAATATTACATGCACGAGGATACAATACAATAATGAGTGGAACAGAGTGCATGAATGAATTGCATGTTAAGGAGCATGTGGGATGCGTGCAGAAAATCGTTATGATGCATGTGATATAAAATGTGATTATTCATGTTGCAGAAAAAGATGGAATGCGCTCCCTTTTGTCCTACATAGGTCATATCCTAAAGTTGGGACTTCTGAAGTCAAAACCCTATTTTGGTAGGCTGCTAATGGCATTTTATGTGCATGACTTTTGGGACAGATCTAGACCCCTAAACATATGGTCCCCGGATTACCCTCGTCTAAAAGATAAGGATCCGAATCCATGAACCTCACCACAGGGACAAAAAGTCACAATATGGTAGTTCATGTACCGGTAGCAATCCGAGCGGGAGAATCAATGACTGTCAGGGACGCAAAAGCATCACAATAACATCACTGAAGCCCCTCCTAATCTTATGGCATTCCAAGACTCGGGTATAGAGCCCAAAAGTGTGTGCACATATGATAGTGATGTGTGTGATGGGAGCATACAAACCTTCAAAAAAACCTACTGAAACAAAACTACCCCAAACCTGCAAAAAAGGAACAAACAAATACCAATAGAAAAAATTCTCCACCCTAAGGTTACAAGAATATACAAGAGCAGTCATGAAAGCATAAAAAGGAAATAAAATAAAAAGGGTAAAACAAATATTCCCAGTGGATGGCATGGCGGACTGTGGAGGTCGCGATAATGGCTGGGACGGCGAGTTCACGGCGTCGAGACGACGAATCTGGGCTGATGTGGGGCGGTGCGGCGGCTACGAGCTCGCGGATCTGCAACTCCCAGTGGTGGAGGTCGCGGTGGTCGCGCGGAGGAGCGGCGAAGGAGGCGTGGACATGGGTGGATCTCGCGACAGGGATGGTGGCGGTTCGCTGGATCTGGTGCAGGGTGCAGTAGCTGGGAGCGAGGGGAAGAAGATACGAAGGGAGGAAGAAGAGGATCGGTCCTGTCAGTAGGAGAAGAAGAATGAAAAAAGGATCAAAGAGGGAGTGGTCATGGCTAAGGATATCAAGAAAATTGGTCTCTGGGTGTTTTTCTTTCTTTAGTTTTCTTCCCTGTTCTTGCTCTCTTTCTCTCAATATTTTGGTTGACAATTTTTGTCCTTTTTTTTTTTAAAGCAGAAACAGAAAATGGAGAAGAGAATTTTCATCTGCTCTCCCCCCTCCTTCTTTGGTCACTGTTCAATATATAGCACAAGAATGGAGAAGATGACAAATTTTTCTGTTAGGCCAGCTGGTGGGGGTACAAGTAATGGGGAGCAAATCAGCTTTTGCTCCACCACCTTTCAGGGGCAGCCATGGTGCAAGGGTGGTATTGTACCATTGTCCCTCTTTTCTTTGAAAAAGAAGATGACAAAGAGGGGTACAAGCATGGGAGCAGATTTTTAATTTTTTTTACTTTTTTATTATTTTTTTTATTTTTATTTTTATTTTAACAAATCAGAATAATAAAAAAACAATTTTTTGGTTGGGTTTGGGATAATGGGCCCAAAATATAACTTGGAACGAAAACGAAAATGGGCTTCATTTGATGATGTAATGGGCCCAGAATAAAAACATTTTTGTTTTATTTTTATTTTTGTCTATTATTTTCTTCAAAATATTAAAAAAATCCAGGTAAAATTAGGTGTTCACACCTACCTGTTTATTGGCCAGATTAGATGTATCAATTAATAAAAGGATAAATCTTAGATAGGTATAAGTACTATCCCTTCGGTTCCACTAAAAAAATGTTATCTCCTTTAAAAAAAGTGAAAGGAGGCAATTTCATAATCCAACCGTTTGATCAGTTTTTGATAGTTTTTAATATATATATATATATATTTTTTATAGAAACATGATAAACTGGATATATAGAATTGCATGTAAGTTTTGTCCTAAGTAAAATATATTTAGCAAGACTCTTAAAAGAAATTAATCAGTTTTTCACATTTTCACAAGTGGAATTGTGGTTTGTTAAATTTCTCATAAAAATAGGTTTAATTATTAATTTCATCGCCAAACTATTTGAAACTTTTTAAATGGATCATTAAACTAAAAAAGTTTATAATTAATTTGGTCTTTAGCATTTTGGTATTCTGTAACCCTAAATACTAATTTGGGGAAAAAATCCAAGTTCCACATTAGCAAGCTTAACAACCTTTTCATGAAACTCTATCTCAAAAACTCAATTGATTTTTTTTTCCCATAAGTTCGGGTACTCAATTAGATATATATTCTTATATTATTATTTAACGGTTCATTATGGGTGTTAGAAAGAAAATTATCAAAAAGTTTAGTATAGATTCAATTATTGACGATTTTCGTAACATGCCGAAAAGACGTTCCATGCTTTGATAAATTATTAATATAATTAACGTTTTGAAACATATAACTATGAATATTTTACATAAAATTTGATACATATATATTTATTAGATGAACTTTAGTTTTATTAGTTGGCCCCCTCTATCATATAAGTCTGGTTCTGTCCTTGGTCAGGAGAGAAGGTGGATGAAAGATAAGGTGTAATCTACTAATCTTGCTTTAATTTTAAGGGTGATTTTTACTGATTGTAGGGATTTTGTAAGCTTGTAGTTCATATGTATGTTTTTTATGTTATGATGTATTTTTGAATTTATCAGAATTGGGGTGTTTGTATTCAGAACAGCTATGTAGTTGATTTTGTCTAGCTTTTAGCGAATGATAGGGTGTGTGCTCTGCAACCCTTTATAGAATGTGGGTAGAATTACTCACTGTGATGCTGAAATCAGACAATTTTGAATAAAATGTTTAATTATCGGGAAATAAAAAAGAATCCTAGAAAGTTTAAGTATTGCTACACATGAATACGTACCAACTAAAAAACGTGAAATAAATACCCAACAAATTGGCTCACCGTGTATTTTTAATGCGAAGCCTGATAGTTGTAATGAAAAATAATTTAATGAACAACCAATCAAACTAGCATCCTGGGCATTTTGTACATACTTAAATTATATTATTTTCAGTTGGTATAATTAATTGAATGTACGATGTAGTATTGGATGAGGCCTATTTTAATGTTTTTGATTTTTTACCAATACATAAGGCTTCATATAGGGTACCGGCATTCATGAAGGATTTAAATAAAGGTTATTGAATGTAGTAAAGGAGCAAGTTAATTAGATCATGTACCCTGGGTTGGGTAGGTCACATCCACTAATTCATTGTCTTCAAAGCAATACCGGTTTAGAATCAGGATCCTCTGTAGTTGTTTTTAGAGTGCTGCTAAACAGACACAAAATTTGGACACAAATACGACACTGTTATAGTAGCACTACTATAGCACCAATTATTATTATTATTATTATTATTATTATTATTATTATTATTATTATTTTAATTTTGACTTTTTTCAAGAAATAAAAATTTTATTTTTAAAAAAACTCATTCACCAGATAATGAACTGAATTCACCAGATATTTGTATATGATTCACCAGATATTTACACATACTTAACCAAAAAATTTATTTATAAAAAAAACTCATTCACCAGATATTTACACATACTTAACCAAAAAATTTATTTATAAAAAAAACACATTCACCAAATAATGAACTGAATTCACCAGATATTTATACACGATTCACCATATATTTGCACATACTTAACCAAAAATTTATTTATAAAAAAAAACACATTCACCAAATAATGAACTGAATTCACAAGATATTTATACCTGATTCACCATATATTTGTACATACTTAACCAAAATTTATTTCTCAAAAAAACTCATTCACCAGATAATGAACTGAATTCACCAGATATTTATACATGATTCACCAGATATTTGCACATATTTAACCAACAAAATTATTTCTCAAAAAAACTCGTTCACCAGATAATGAATTGAACTCACCAGATATTTGTACCCGATTCACCAGATATTTATGCATACTTAACCAACAAAATTTATTTATAAAAAAAAACACATTCACCAGATAATGAACTGAATTCACCAGATATTTATACCTGATTCACCATATATTTACACATACTTAAACCACAATTTTTTTCTCAAAAAAACCTATTCACCAGATAATGAACTGAATTCACCAGATATTTATACCGGATTCACCATATATTTGCACATACTTTATCAAAAAAAATATTTCTCAAAAAAACTCATTCACCATATAATGAACTGAATTCATCAGATATTTATACCCGATTCACCAGATATTGACACATACTGAATCAAAAAAATTATTTATAAAAAAATTTAAATTTAAAAAAATATATATATCGTTACAGTACCGTACAGTATATTTACAGTACCGTACTGTATGACACTGTTCATACGATTTATGTCCCAAAAAAAGTGTCAGTTTACCATTATTGTTGCTTTTATAAACTGCGCGCAGAAGATCTCCACCATATTTTTTTGTCAGAAGAGTGATCACCAGGGATTTTTTTTTTTCCATAACAAAAAACTGAAGGTTCTGTATTCTTTTAATTGTGAGCCGTTATATTATAATAATAACAATTATATTTTTCTACAACTGAATTTAGACACTCATATAAATATCATATATTAATACAAATGGAGGTAAAATGAAGCTGTATCATATTTCAAAATAAAGTAGATATATAATATGTAATAATTAGAAGTGTGGTTATTATTTGATTGTCAATAATAATTGTATAAATAACATGAGTCATTATAAAGTGACAGTCATTTTTAGAACTGCGCTGAATTCAGTTCCTACACTGTTTATTGGCCAGATTAGATGTATCAATTAATAAAAGGATAAATCTTAGATAGGTACTATTCCTCTTCTTCCACTAAAAAAAATCAGTTATTTTCTTTAAAAAAAATGCAGGGAGGTAATTTCATAATGTACCCTTTAATCAGTTTTTAATAGTTTTTAATATATTTTTTTATAGAAACATGATGAATCAGACATATAAAATCGTATGTAAGTTTTGTCTTTAATAAAATACATCCAACGATACTCTTAAAAAAAAATTAATCATTTTTACACATTTTCACAACTGGAAATGTAGTTTGTTAAATTTCTCATAAAAATAGGTTTAATTATTAATTTTATCCCTAAACTATTTGAAAACTTTTAAATGGGTCCTTAAACTAAAAAAATTTATAATTTGGTATCTATCGTATATTAATGTAAGTATAGGTGGGATGAAGATATATCGTATTTCAAAATAAAATTGATATATAATATGTATCTATAAATATGATTATCATTTGGTTGTTAATAATAATTGTACAAATAACTGATATTATAAACTGCTGGTCATTGTCAGAACCACGCTGAATTCAGTTCCTACCCTGTTTATTGGCCAGATTAGATGTATCCATTAATAAAAGGATAAATCTTAGATAGGTATAAGAATTATCCCTCCGGTTCCACTAAAAAAATGTTATCTTCATTAAAAAAAGTGAAAGGAGGCAATTTCATAATCCAATCGTTTGATCAGTTTTTGATAGTTTTTAATATATATTTTTTTTATAGAAACTTGATAAACTGGATATATAAAATTGCATGTAAGTTTTATCCTAAGTAAAATACATTTAGCGAGACTTTTAAAAGAAATTAATCATTTTTTCACATTTTCACAAGTGGAATTGTGGTTTGTTAAATTTCTCATAAAAATAGGTTTAATTATTAATTTCATCGCCGAACTATTTGAAACTTTTTAAATGGATCCTTGAACTAAAAAAATTTATAATTAATTTAGTCTTTAGCATTTTGGTATTCTATAACCCTAAATACTAATTTGGGGAAAAAAATCCAAGTTCCGCATTAACAAGCTTAACAGCCTTTTCATGAAATTCTATCTGAAAGACTCAATTGAATTTTTTTTTCTTCATAAGTTCGGGAACTCAATTAAATATATTTTTTTATTTCAGAGTTATTTAAAAATTTTCAAAGTTGAATAATTAAACCTAAAAAATATAACCAGATATCACTAACATCCTTTGTCTCAATATATTTTGAAGTCTATTTAATCCTTTTATAGTAATATTAGTAATCAAATCAAAATCGTTTAGATGTCTAGCGCCAATTATGTTAGAACAAAGAAAAAGAAGAATAACATATATGTTTGAGACTTTAAAGATATAGCCATAGGCATTTTTCAAAGAAACACAATCATCCACAAAACTAAAGATAAGATAGGCATAAGCCACCTCTACAGAGGTTATGGGCTCCCAATAAAACTATTATCCACGGCCATATTAGTACTTGTTTATTTCAGCTTGTTGTCATCACTAACGTGTTTCACACACATTTACCACACATTTCAATCAAATAAAGAGCTCATAACTATTATCCACGGCCATATTAGTACTTGTTTATTTCAGCTTGTTGTCATCACTAACGTGTTTCACACACATTTACCACACATTTCAATCAAATAAAGAGCTCATTTTTTTTTTTCCTGAGCAAAATCGTATATTGAAAGAGTACAGGGTACTCGAAACCCATATACAAAAGAGCCAAAAACAAATTACAAAACCCCACCCAACACCCAAAGAATCCTAAGCATCCCCAAGCCAGCACATACTTACACCAGAGTTTTTACAGGATTTGTAGATGACCACAAAGCCAACAGGTATTAAAACTAAGGTTAAAACATAAGCACAGACAGTTACAGCGCTAGGAATAATACTTTAAACACTGAATGAGGTTTATATTCCAATCAACGAAGGAGTACCCACCCCTCTTCACCCGGTTGTTGTGCCATGACCCATGACCAGGGCCTTTAACTTTATCAGCTCCAGGACTTTATCCAGATCAAGATTGGCATTGTTGAAGATTATATCATTTCTGAGAACCCATAAACTCCAAACAGTCGCATACCATATGAGCTTCCAACCTTTTTTTAGATATCCTACCCTTCACAAGACCTGCATGTTGCATAAGGTGGCCTCCAATACTCCCTGCCAGGGCTGTTATAAATACCAACCAGTTGTAAATATACATCCATACATTCTAAGTGAAGTTGCAGTACAGCAGGACGTGAGTTGAGGATTCCACAAAGTTACCACAGAAACAGCATGTTTGAGCTGCTACACCCAAAGGAATACCTCTACTAATAAGATTAGCTGTCGTAGGAAGTTTATCCAGAACTGCTCTCCAACAAAAAACTACTACCCTTAAGGGAGCACAACTGCCCCATAGCACACTAAACAGCACCCTCTCTTCCGAACCACCTGTAGAATTGATGAGCGCATAAGCTGACCTGACTTCGAATGGGGTCGAATCCTTCCCAAGCCAGCACCAGATGTCATCCCTGCTAGCAGAAATTGTACTTTGGCTAAGCACAACCATTAAAGATGACAATAGTTGTGATTCCCAAACGAACAGATTTGGATGATTTTGGATGAAAACCACCCCAGTTTTGGTGTATTGGCACCCTCAATCTTACCTAAATCGCTCCACCAACAAGACACTGGTCCCCTATCCAGAGACGACTCTCCCCACCTAATCCTACCAAGAGAAGGCAGGCCATACCTAACTCTAAGGACCCTACACCAAATAGACTCTTTTTCTGACATTATCTCCACCTCCACTCCCCTAAAAGCGCTAGGTTAAAAGCTCTCATATCTTTTATGCCCAACCCTCTCCCAAGGGAACCTTCTCTAGATTTGGATGATTTTGTTTATTACCTTTTTTTGGAGCTGGATAAAATGAGAGATAATACATCAACAAATTAGACAACACTGCATTAATAAGGACCACCCTCCCACCAAAAGAGAGGAATTTGTTCCTCCAACCCAACAACCTTATCTCAAGAGAAGCGATCAACGATTCCCATGTTGACGACCTCCTAGGATTTGCCCCAACCATAATTCCAAGAAATTTGAAGCAAGAGGGGCTAACTTTACAGTTGAGAATCTCAGCTGCATACTCCAAAATTGACCTGTTGACCTTTGTGCCTGATAAGCCACTCTTGTGGAAATTGACTTTCAAACCTGATGCCAATTCGAAGTTTCTCAAGATGCACTTTGCTGCATAAGCATTCTCTACCGACATCATGCCCACTATAATAGTGTCATCTGCATACTGGATATGTGAAATTGCTACCTCCTCATTTATACCTTTGATGACATACCCTTTAAACACATTCTCATCAATCGCCTTCTTAATCAACCCACTCAGGCCTTCCGCAACTATAAGGAATAGGAATGGGGCCATATGATCACCCTGACGAACACCCTTGGCCATCCTGAACTCCTTGGTCGGGCTCCCATTTACCAAAACAGAAACAGTAGCCGACTTAAGGCAAGCATTAATCCATAGCCTCCATTTAGCACAGAACCCCATCCTGATGAACATATAATCCAAAAAATCCCAGCTGATTGAATCATCTGCTCTCTCAAAATCAACTTTGAACAAAATGCAGGGATCCCCTTTTTATTAGCATAATCAATAATTTCATTCAGCACCACCATCCCATCCATAATGTTCCTTCCTTTCAGGAAAGCTGTTTGGGAATTTGATATTACCGAGCACATTACTTTACTGATTCTCCCAGCCAATAATTTTGTCAAAAATTTGTAAATACACCCTGCCAACGATATTGGCCTATAATCGTTCATCCCAATCGGATTGTCCTTCTTTGGAATTAATGCCAAAAATGACGCGTTACTGCCTTTAGAGAGTCTACCATTTGAGTGGAATCCATCTACCAACTTGCAAAAGTCGCCCTTAATGGTTTCGCAAAAATTTTTGATGAAAAAGAAATTGTAGCCATCCAGACCCGGACTTCTATTACCTTCGCACCCCCAAACCGCACCTTTGACTTCTTCGACCGAGAACTTCTCAGTAAGCATAACATTATCTTGATTTGAGATTTTGTTGAATTCCACACCATCAATAATTGGCCTATTCAGCTCGGATTTTTTGTACAGAAGTTCAAAATGTTTGAAAACTTCCTCTTTGACCTGATCCGGATCCTCCAGCCACTCACCTCGAATGTGCACCCCATGGATACAATTTTCTCTTCTCCTTTTATTCACCCAAGAGTGGAAGAAAACTGAGTTGGAGTCTCCCGGTTGAAGCCACTTAATCCTTGATCTCTGGAAATTGAAGGACTCTTTCACGTAGGAGAGCTTCCAAAACCTATCAAAGAGTTCCCTTCTCTGCTGAATTTCCTCAAACGAGAGAGAACCAAGCTCCCCTTTTTCATCTAACCTTTTAATTCCAGCAGTAAGCAAGTCAATGTTTTCATCAAGATGTCCAAAAGAGGATTTGTTCCAAGCCTTGAGCTCAAGCTTCAACAACTTCAATTTCACTTTGATAACAAACGATGCCCATCCATTAATATCTGATAGTGTGATTTTACATGATATTTTCTGTACACTTTTGCATGCATTTTGCATATAGATTAGGCATTATTTATTTGGTTTTTATTAGATTTTCCCTTGGAACGGGTGAAGCGGTTTCTTGGTGTTGTTTTGCAGGAATTAATGTAAAAATGATCAAAATTAGCCTTGATGGAGCTTGGATGAAATAGAGCTTGAAAAGTGAAGAATATGAGCCAAACAGAGCCCATCACGGCCTGGCCGTGATGACCATCACGGCCATGATCAAGCAGAGCAGAAGGCAAAAGTCAGAAGCTGTCACGGCCTGCCCATGATATGCATCACGGCCATGATAGGCTAAAAATCAAGGTTTCGCAACGCAAAATTTAGATCGCCTCGCGAGAATCTATTTTGTGCAAGTACGCCTGGCCGCCAGGGGGGCGCCAGCGCCGAGAGCCGCGCCCGCCGCCAAGGAGGCCGAGCATCGAGGCAGAGAGCACTTGTTTTGGCGCCAGCGCAGCCGGGCGCGCCAATGCTGCAGATCGGGCAGACGAACAGAACCAGTATAAATTCTCGTTTCTGCGGTGGAACTAGAGAGTTTTTTGGGGAGTTAGAGAGTTTTTTTTTTTGAAGAGTTAGAGAGTTTTTAGTTTTTGGTCCAGAGGGAGGCATTTGGAGGCACTTGGAGGCTGTGGCTGGGCTAGGGTTTCAACCCTAGAAAGGAGCCAAGAGGGGTTGCTTTGAAGAAGAAGGAAAGCTCACATGGAGCCTCTTCTCTCCTCTTCTCCTATTTCTCTGGTTTGGTATTCTCTTTTTATGAGTAGTTAAATCCATGTGTGTTGGGATTAGATGTAATCAAACTTATTATTATGTATTTATCTTGACTGATTATTCTGTGTTCATGTCTTCATATTAGTGATTAATTTTCTGTGCTTAATGCTTGTTGTGGCTAGCACCCCCATGACTCGATTTGTGTTTTGGTATGCAATGGGGAAGTTCGTATCAGAACCGGAATTGAATTTAATCGCCTAGTAACCCTTTCATCTAGGAATGGAGTTAGGTTTACTAGTAATCACATGATCCCTAATCTTAATGCAAATTCATTAATCTAGGCCACCTAAGGAATTAGGGTCTATTAGTGGATTTAGGCTCTTGCCATCCGAGGAATCGGGGTTTGAGTAGTTTAGTGGATTGATTTTAATATCTGAAGCATGAATGGGAGGTATCTAGTCCTGATATTGCATGAGTTAGAGGTTTGGTGAAGTCTAGTCCCAACATATTCTTTCTGCACTCTAAGTGTTTGTTAAAAGTCCCCAAAAAGACAAAAAGATTTTATTTCTTTTCTTTTGTTTATTTTGATTTCTCTTGATTTATAGTTTAGTCTAGATAGTTGCTGAGTTTGCGAATTGGTAGTTGACATCCAATCCCCGTGGATACGATAACCGGTCTTACCACCGTATTACTTGCACGACTGGGTATACTTGCCCAGATTCGTCAACAAGTTTTTGGCGTCGTTGCCGGGGAATTGGTTTTGCCAATATCATTAGTAACAGAGGAGGCAACTAATTTAGACATTTTTATTCTTTTTTATTTTTCTGTATATATTTGATCTTTTTCTTTTGAGTTGTGTTTGTGCAAGGTGGATGCAGTTCATGGAAAATTTGTATTATCCACCTGTTGAGGAAGCCTCCAGTCGCGTTTTGGAAGACAACTGGTGTTTGGGAGACGTCATGGATTTGATGGATCATGTTACTCCCGCACAAGTTGATTATATGACGGGAAGGCTTATATATAACTTCTCCGAGGAGGACTGGGAAACCTTTTGTTCATATTTACCACCTCCACCATCATGTATGATTCCCATAGAGCCACATGAATCAGAAGTTGAGCAGAATCTGGGTGTGGGAATGGATCAAATTGAAGATGAAGTGGTGATGGGGGATAAGTCACAAGAAGAGGGAGTATTTTACACAAGTCCTTGGGAAATTGAAGAATGGGAATGGAAGGAGCAAACATCGTTGAAAGCTGCTCTAGAGCAATATTCCCAAGAGCTATCCGCCTCAGAGGCCAAGGCAAGAGCCAACTGTGAGAGTATCGAAACAGTGAAGCAGAACTTCAAAACGCAAGTTGAGGAGATTTGCAAACAATTAGTACAAAAGTCACCTGAAGCCCAATTTGAGGAAAATCTGGTTTGGGGGATAGTTCAAGATGAAGACGAAGTGGTAATGGATTCCACCATGCTTGCTGAGCAATCTGAAATTTCTGCATTGGACAAATATGTCGGCTTGCATGCATGTGTGGACATTGGTAAGTTAGTCCCTTCCACTAGTCTGGCAAACTTCCTGGTGAAAATGCCATTTGACCCGCTAGGAAGTAAGTGCAGTATTATAGTTGAAGAGGTCAATGGTGCTTTTACACACTGGATGGGTGGAGTTGAAGATAAAGTCATACTACTGCTACAATCTCCACTGCAAATACCATTTGATCCGGGAGGAGGATTCTAGAACGTCAAGCTAGTGACGTTAAAGAAGCGCTTATTGGGAGGCAACCCAACTTTTCTTAACCCTTCTCTTTAGTTAGTTTTTGTTTTTGATTTTCAACCTCTTGAATAATTTGAGAAGATCAAGAGTTTTCTTTTGCTAATAATTTGAGAATTGCCAAGTGATTTCAGGGAAAAGAAGGAAGGGAGAGCAAGAAGAAAAGTCAGCACCCCTCACAACCGTGATGCATTTCCCAACAAGTTTCTGACTGAAATGAAAGCCAACACCTGCTACCGCCTCGGTAAGTCGTTCCAAGTTTATTTTATTTTATTCTTTTCTCCTCTTCCCATCTTGATTGTTTACATTGGGGACAATGTAAATTCTTAAGCTTGGGGTAGGGGTATTTTGCATTTGCATCTTGCATGTTGCATTCATATAGTCTTGCATGATAGCTTTGCATGATCACACAATTAGATTGCCCTTGCTTGAATTTTGCACCCAATTGTGAGATCTAAGTGCCCAATAATTTGAGATAGTGAATTGTTGAACCCAATTCTGTTTATTCTTGTGATATGGCTGCAAATGAAAATGTTTGAGATAATCTGTGATAGTTGATAATTAGCATATGGTTCTGAGGATTTGTGTTTTTCATTGATTCTGAACTAAAATGTGAGATTTTGAGCCATAAAGGGGTACTCACAAAATTTTACCCCATTCTTTGTGTTAGAGTGTTATTCCTCTTGGATTGTTTTCTCTAGAACTTGACTTGAAACCATTTTAAAGCTTAAAAATTTTTGAAAACATTTTTGAAAATGATTGAGGCAATAGGTATTTTTCTGGCCTTCTGAGCTTTGAATGATGAAATGCTACCCCTTAGTTGCCCAATTTTGAGCCTGAAAGAATAAAAATGCTTTTCTTGGTACCCTGAAATGTTTTGATAAATATGTTTGATAAGGGACCTTCTAAAGTATTACAAAAGGGTAAAAAGGTAGTCGAAAAAGTTTGGGAAAAGAATCAGAAAAAAATAATTCTCTTGATTTGAAAAATCTCCCCTTCTCCAAGCAAAAGAAAAATAAAAGAAAAAGAGAAAAAGAAAAATAAATTAGAGAATGGGATGACAAAAATAAAAAAAAAGAAATAAAAAGAAAAAGGAAAGAAAAGAAAGGTGGAAAGTGAACTGAAACCCAAAAGGTATTTTAGAAGGTCATGCTTTGCAAATGTTAATATGTTGTGTAGCCTTTTGAAATGTCCTTTATTTGATTTCCCCACCTAACGATAAATCCCATGGCCCTGTTACAACCAAAGTAAAGACCTCTTGATTCTTAATTGTTTTCATTAATAAAGTAGAGATTTGGTTGATAGTCAAGCCTATGGTAGAAGTCATTCCTTGAGGAAAATTGAGCGAAATGTTAAATATCCCTAAACACTTGAGTGAGGTGAGAAAAGAGAGCCAAGCAAATGAACAAGCTTGGGGTGAGCTTCAGGTGAGAAATAGTGCCCAAATCAGTGAGAACATGAGTCTAAGGAACCTAAGCCTCTAATTGGACTTGAATTGATGGTCTCTTGCTGAATTGTTTGAATTGCCTATTACTTGGATCATTTGCTCGGGTTCTTAGTTCACTATCCACATTC
The DNA here is from genome assembly GCA_030762895.1 of Sophora flavescens. Classification (NCBI taxonomy): domain Eukaryota; kingdom Viridiplantae; phylum Streptophyta; class Magnoliopsida; order Fabales; family Fabaceae; genus Sophora; species Sophora flavescens. The sequence continues at coordinate 29,330,304 of CM061069.1, forward strand.
TGATTATTTTGATCTTCTGGCCTTAGTGATTGCTTGAGGACAAGCAATTGAATAAGCTTGGGGTGATTTGATAGTGTGATTTTACATGATATTTTCTGCACACTTTTGCATGCATTTTGCATATAGATTAGGCATTATTTATTTGGTTTTTATTAGATTTTCCCTTGGAACGGGTGAAGCGGTTTCTTGGTGTTGTTTTGCAGGAATTAATGTAAAAATGATCAAAATTAGCCTTGATGAAGCTTGGATGAAATAGAGCTTGAAAAGTGAAGAATATGAGCCAAACAGAGCCCATCACGGCCTGGCCGTGATGACCATCACGGCCATGATCAAGCAGAGCAGAAGGCAAAAGTCAGAAGCTGTCACGGCCTGCCCATGATATGCATCACGGCCGTGATAGGCTAAAAATCAAGGTTTCGCGACGCGAAATTTAGATCGCCTCGCGAGAATCTATTTTGTGCAAGTACGCCCAGCGCCAGGAGGGGGGCGCCCAGCGCCAGGAGCCAGCGCCCAGCGCCAAGGAGGCCGAGCATCAGACAGAGAGCACTGTTTTGGGCGCCCAGCGCAGGCCAGGGGCGCCCAGCGCTGGCAGACTGGCAGACGAGCAGAACCAATATAAATTCTCGTTTCTGCGGTGGAACCAGAGAGTTTTTTGGGGAGTTAGAGAGTTTTTTTTTTTTTGAAGAGTTAGAGAGTTTTTAGTTTTTGGTCCAGAGGGAGGCATTTGGAGGCACTTGGAGGCTGTGGCTGGGCTAGGGTTTCAACCCTAGAAGGGAGCCAAGAGGGGTTGCTTTGAAGAAGAAGGAAAGCTCACATGGAGCCTCTTCTCTCCTCTTCTCCTATTTCTCTGGTTTGGTATTCTCTTTTTATGAGTAGTTAAATCCCTGTGTGTTGGGATTAGATGTAATCAAACTTATTATTATGTATTTATCTTGACTGATTATTCTGTGTTCATGTCTTCATATTAGTGATTAATTTTCTGTGCTTAATGCTTGTTGTGGCTAGCACCCCCATGACTCGATTTGTGTTTTGGTATGCAATGGGGACGTTCGTATCAGAACCGGAACTGAATTTAATCGCCTAGTAACCCTTTCATCTAGGAATGGAGTTAGGTTTACTAGTAATCACATGATCCCTAATCTTAATGCAAATTCATTAATCTAGGCCACCTAAGGAATTAGGGTCTATTAGTGGATTTAGGCTCTTGCCATCCGAGGATTCGGGGTTTGAGTAGTTTAGTGGATTGATTTTAATATCTGAAGCATGAATGGGAGGTATCTAGTACTGATATTGCATGAGTTAGAGGTTTGGTGAAGTCTAGTCCCAACATATTCTTTCTGCACTCTAAGTGTTTGTTAAAAGTCCCCAAAAAGACAAAAAGATTTTATTTCTTTTCTTTTGTTTATTTTGATTTCTCTTGATTTATAGTTTAGTCTAGATAGTTGCTGAGTTTGCGAATTGGTAGTTGACATCCAATCCCCGTGGATACGATAACCGGTCTTACCACCGTATTACTTGCACGACTGGGTATACTTGCCCAGATTCGTCAACAATATCCATCTCCTGCCATTTCTTTGGCACTAACCCCTCAAACTCTTTGTGTTCCATCCAACAGTTCAAGACCCAAAATGGTTTGGGCCCCCAATTTTTTACTACTGTTTTAAGAATAATTGGACAGTGATCAGACACTGTTCTGTCCTATCCCCACTGAGACATATCCACCCAAATTGCTGCCCATTCATCAGAGATTAGGAAGCGATCGATTATACTCATGCAAGACCCATCCGGCCTATACCAGGTGTATGATCTTCCTATAAGTGGCAAATCGTTCAGAAGCAAGTCATCAATGAATTCATTAAATTCTGAAATTTCTGATGAAGAAACCCAACTGGATCCCTCCTTCCTTTCACTTAGACATCTCACCGCATTAAAATCCCCGACTAAGCACCACGGCAACCCACCGTGTACTGCTCGAATTGCTTTAATTCATTCCAATTTGCCTTTTACCATTTATGTTACATGAGGAGTAGATATTAAATATGAAACAGGGACTCTGAGAATTCTCCCATCTCCCTTTGCACCAAGGAAACTCGTTCTAGAAAACACATCCTGCATCATAAAAAATTTCTTCCTCCAAATGCACTGTAATCCCCCACAATTACCTCCCGACTCCTTACACACCCATTCCATATCTGAATCCCCCCACAACGACTGACAAAAGAAGCCATCAACCGAACTCATTTTGGTTTCTTGAATACAGATAAAATCTAACTTCTTTGACGCTATTAATTTCCTGACTGCTGCCCTTTTGACCCCCCCCCCCCTCCCTTTTATATTGTTAGATCCTAATCGCATTTAGAATGTTTTTCCCCCTACACCTGCTACTGCACAAGATCTGGCCCTTTCATCCAAATCCACCAGATGTTGAATTATTTCTACCACATTATTTTTATCAACCATACCTATCTTTTTTCCAACTTCCCATAAGACAAAGAGATATGGAGCAAGGATCACCTTGATTTATGGCAATGAACAAGGAATTAACACTCTGCATTCCAAAACAACTGCATAAAAGGAGAGCAAATGCAATGTGAAATCACATTCAAAAATTGGCTATGCATGCCAATATCTATAAACAGTGTCATTAATTTATCAAATTATAAATTATAATGGATGTAAACACTACAACAGATTAGACTTTAGATAGCGTTTCCGTATACCTTTTAATAGCGTTTGTAACCGCTATCTATGCTACCGCTATTAAAACTCGTTAGCAAAGATAGCATTTAGGAAGTGCTATTAATAGGTGACTTTAGATAGCGTTTGTACACGGAAACGCTATCTAAAGTCTGACTTTAAATAGCGTTTGTACACGGAAACGCTATCTAAAGTCACTTTAGATAGCGTTTGTTAATAACAAACGCTATCTATTCCCTTTTTTTTTTTTTAATTTTTACATATTTCTTAACTTTTACATCCATTCCTGCATATTGAACTACACCAAAATTCATTTATGCAAAGAGGAGGGAAATCTGTGAGAAATAATAACAAACATATATCAATGAACAAATCTACCAATGTTACTGAACCATCAATGTCAGAAATGTGAAATGTTCAACAAATAACAAGAAACTAATAAAAGTCATTGTATCTGCCCTAATGAACAATGTTACTGAACCATCAATGTCAGAAATGTTCAACAAATAACAAGAAATTAATAAAAGTCCTCCATCACAGTTGGGTAAGCATCCTTAAGGTCAATAACAGCAATGCCCTCTGGAAACTCGTGTATCCTTAAGCATCCTTAAGGTCAATAACTCCATCATTATCAGAGAACCGTTGCCCATCATATTTTACTTTTGGGTTTTTCCTCAGACTGTCAAAAACATCTTTGTTAGCCTTCATGTCAACATAGCATGCTTCATTTATTTGTTTTGGTGTAAAAGCCTGCCGGGTCTGTAAGCAAACACAAGCACCAAATCAATATGGTTTGAACTAAGTGTACCAGGACCAAGAGAAGATAGTACACATCCACCGAGCTAAAGAGAAGGCATGTATATGCTGAAAAAGGTGTATATCAACCCCCATTTCCAGATTCATTAGGCATAAAATAAATAAAAGATTGCCAATAGAAAAGTATAACCATACGTCCCGTTGGTTGTTATAGAAAACTCCCCTAATGAACATTTTATGAACAAGATTTTGAAATTTAGCATCAATAACCCAATCACCAAAGAAAGCAAGTGATATATACAATTTCATGTAATATTTATAAATTGCCATTCACTTTCTGCATCCTACGAAGCCAAAACATACACTTGTAACATGCATTACTTTGTGATCGAAAGCATTATTCGCATACCAATGAGTATTGCTGCAACTACTGTGATCAATTTGACATAATCAAACGAACTTTTCAACAATATAGCGACACCAATCTTCCTTGACTTCAGATAGTTGAGCAGTGGAGTATGTGGAGCATTTGAAGTCAGGGAAGTACTGCGACATAAAAATTAAATAAATTAAGTTACAATTGCTAAAACATTTGAACAGTCACAGTTAAAAGCTAAGTAAACAACATACCGCCATTGGTATTTTAACTTGGTTCTGCAAGATAGTTTCCTTCATGAAACGCATGACATAGTACCCACAATCTGTACTGTTGGGTTGTATTGGGCACTATAAAAAATAAAATAGTAAATCAATATAGTTTTTTTATCTAATTGCGCATTAAGTTTTTGCAAATGTACCTCTATCTGAATCCATTTAATGTTGGTTGCCTTTAAACGTGGCAGCTTAGCTCCGATATTTGCACGATAAACTTGCAAAGCACTAATCACAAAATCAAACAGACTTCATTAAGAAACATATTTTCAATCATCACAAACACACGCATGCTTTTTTTTTATTTTGAACCACAACAGCCACAACCCAGTATATGTCAATTCAACACATGTTCTAATGTCAAAAATCAAAAGCACATTAGGACCATGACAACTTGCAACATGTATCTACCATGGAAGCCATTCGACAGAATCATAGAAAATCAGAAATATAAAAGCATGCTTACTTATCGAACAGATTCTTTAATTCTGGGCGACCCCTAGGATCAACATTCAAGGGATCCAGATAGTAAATAATCTTTTCAACAATATTTATCGCGCACAACACCCAATGATTCCTACAAAATGTTGAGATAACAAATCCTAAGCACCTCAACTTTTATGTAATTCATTATTGTGAATTAAGTCCTATAGGATAAGTGACTCATCCAACATTGCACGACGCTAGAAACAAGGGCTGATATTCTCTTTCTGTAGTTGCAAACCGGTCAGCTATATACGTTGTCTGTGAATCCCTCCCGAAGAAGCAGTATGTATTTGTTTGGTGTGGGGACAAGAACAGAAACCTCCTCGTTCTTTCCTTTGGAAGCAACAATTCTTCATACAAATACCTTCAATTAAAATATAAAAATGGATTACACCAATGACATCAATATTTAAATGGAAAGACTAAAAAAATATTGTACACTTTAAGCCTGATTTAGTACCTGATATATACGGAAATAACGGAGGCAGATACCCATTCATGATTTACAACTTCTCTGATATTTTCAGTATTGATCATCTCAATGAAATGCTGACCAAAAATATTTTGTTCCATCTCTATGTCCAATTGGTCATCATTTTTCATATTCTTTCGTTCATGTATTTTAAGAAAATTCAAATATTCCAGAGAAATTGTAGTTGAACAAGCTGTAGGAGGGTTGGCCTCAGAGTTGCCTCCTTTATTTTCTGGGGTTGTAATTGACTCCTTTGTATATCCAGACACTCTGCCCTTGCCTTTAGATTTTGCAGGTGCCTGTAAATTTTGTATTTTAATATGCCAGTTAGTGATCAACTAATGTAATGCATATATGCCATATATGAAAAGGTGAAAAAATGCAATTACATACCATATTAATTACAACCACGAGATCAATTGGCCATGCCACATAAGTACCTATTGCATCTCTTACTGTCATTACATCTGCACGATCGATAGGTACCGGCAATGGCGCATCCCCTTCAGTTGCAACATCAACTCCAACTTTCACATGGTTAAGGGGTACTGGTCCAGTGTGCAGTGTAACACCCGGCTCATTGTATACTTTACCCATAGCAACCATACGATAGTTTGGGGTTGATAAATATAGCTGACATGAGTTGACGCCCTAATCCAATGATAGATGAATAACAAGTGAATTAAGGCATCCAATTGAATGTATTTAACTGCGAATGCAATACTAGTAAAAAAAAAGGCATGCATTACCTCTGGAAGCCTGATGGCAGATGGTAGAGTGCAACTATCTTTGACGCTTGCTTGGGCTGTGAAATTAGCCTGCCTCTCCTCATCCTCTTTTTTTTTTCAGCTTTTCTTCCAAAATGTTCAATCTTTCAGAGAGTTAAGACACCAATGTCTCCCACCTTTTCGTTTCCGAGTTATGTTTTGCACGACCTTCAGGTGGGAAGTAGTCTTTTTGAGAGACACCAAAACCCACACCCCTAACACGACCAGGGTTCTCTGGCACACCTAGGGCTTTAGCAAGAATATCCTGGCGACCAAAATCTTGTATCTCTCCCTCTCTCATCGCTAGACCGTGACAGTTCCTCCTGACACATAGTTATTGGTGAAATTCAAATGTTAAAATTATTATATATTATCATAAGAAAATAACAAATGAAAATGTAAACGTTAGTCTACTAACACATTTATTCCACACGATCTGCGTATTTTTGTTGTCAATTACACCCGCCTTGTTCTCGTGGGCTTTCCTCCACACAATATGGCGTTTAATTTTCTTAACTTCTGGCCCCGCCTCCTGCATCTGTATATTGAGATAATATATATTAACCAAACAGTTTAAAAGTCATATTTACCACACATGCAGTTAAATATATATATATATATACATACCAATTCATCCTCAATGTCAGCATACCCCTTACGTGATGCTTTGTAAGGGCATGCAGGATCTAACGCCCTGTTGCGTTTTTCATTGCTTAATTTCTATTCAGACACATATAAGTAATATTAATACATGGTTAATGTCATATGTACGTATTGCTATAAAATTATAAGGACTAACGTGATATTAAACATACCAGGAATTGAGCATCTCCTGTGCGTATTGCTATAAAATCTATCCACTCATCCCTTGATATGTGTGGATATTGTGATGGAGGTTCCTCTATGATACTCCCGTTGGCATCTCTTAGAAATTTTTTGGTCAATCTAGTTTTGAATGCCCTATGTAGGTTACCAGCTTCCTGAAGTACAAATTTTTTCCGAGATTCATCAACATTAAAAGACATCTGCAAAACAATATAAACAACGTGTCAAAGTAAGTATGTTTACATAGTTTACAATATAATTCATAAATTTTAACAATTACCTGTACATCAACCCATATGCTCTCTTTGAAACCATCCAAAGCTTCATCCTTCCAATTAGAACAAATAATTGGGACCGTTTGCCGAACAACGGCCCCAATGTAACTCTTCAATATTTTACCATTAGCACGAATTGGTTGGTCCAAATAATTCCATTCAACCTAATAAAAATAATAAAGTAATTAAATCTAGATATCAAACAACATTATGAAATCCTTAGATTAGTAAGTAAATTACATCAAATTTTTGTCCTTTACTCCTAGCGCGGATGACCACCTTCATAATCATTGGCCCACGTCTCGTCGCTTTGGCATCACTAGAATTACTTGAAGATGCCATTTACCTACAAAAATATTAGATACAAGTAAAACATCAATGGACATTAATATAACATTAATTGATGCAAAATATAAAACAACTATGAATAACAAAATCAACACTAGCATTACCTGGAAGATGCTAACTATAATATAAAAGGATCAGAAAGTTTATTTAAACACAAACACTACATACATGTTTAAGTCAACCTTTTTCTTTTCTTCATTGGATTGAGATTTGTTTGTCCTTTATTAGTACGAAATGGTGGATTGACCAAAAGCCCCTCATCATGATCATCTCTCATATACATACCATCATCCCTAGTTGGATCAATCTCAAGTGATTGTAATGTCCCGACGAAAGGATCATCTTCAATATCAACATCTCCATGGTCTTGATCATCAATCTTAGTAATTATTTTGTTAGTCAAAAGAACAATGGACCTTTTCATATCAGCTGGATCAGTGATATAGAACACTTGTTGAGCTTGAGATGCTAATATAAAAGGCTCATCTTTATACCCCACCCTATTAAGATCCACCTGCATGAACCCTGACTCATCAATCTGAACACCGTTATTATTGTCAACCCACTTACAACCAAACACACCAACCTTAAACTTTGTGTAATCCAACTCCCATATGCGTTCAATGATGCCGAAGTATGACATATTTGCATATATCGGGTTTCTGTCTTTGGCACTTGAGATATGCATCGACTGAGCTACAAGAGTCACACCACTGTTTTGCATTGTACTCCGACCATCTTGTTCTTTTGTATAGAATGTGTACCCATTAATTTGATAACCGTGGTAAGAGAAGACATGCAAACTTGGACCTTTGGCTAACCATCTCAATCTATTTGAAACTGAAGTAGCATTTTCAGTCAACTCTGCATAAATGTGATCTCTTAGCCACGTTATAAAACAACGATTGTGTTCTCTAGTTAGCCAATTTTGATTCTTATTTGGATACAAACTCTTAAGTATGTCCTTGTGTTTTTCAACATATGGCTCAACCTCATCGGCATTGTGCAGAACATATAAGTTTGCTTGCTCCCATTCTGTCCTTGATATAGTCACTATTTCAGTTCTAGTAATTCCTTGCCCCATTATTCTCCATGTGTGACGAGACTTTGGCAGCCCTATAGAATCAGCATTGGATAGGTATTCGGTACAGAATTCAATAGCTTCTTTGACAATATACCGTTCAACAATACAACCTTCTGGTCGTGATCGGTTTTTCACATACCCTTTTAATATCTTCATATAACGCTCAATCGGGTACATCCATCTCATATAAGCTGGCCCACACAGTTGTGTCTCTCTAACAAGGTGAATGGTTAGATGAACCATTATGTCAAAGAATGAAGGTGGAAAGTACATCTCAAGCTCGCATAAAGTCACAACAATTTCTCTTTGCAATGATGGCAACTTCCCAGGGTCAATCACTTTGCTGCAAATTGCCTTGAAGAAGAAACAGAGTTTAGTTAAGGCCCCCCGCACTTTGTTAGGTAAAATAGACCGTATACCAATGGGTATCAACTGCTCCATGAGAACATGACAATCATGGGACTTTAGACCTTTTAACTTGAGATCTTTCATCGATACGAGGTTCCTAATGTTTGAAGAGTACCCTTCCGGAACCTTAACTCCTTCAAGAAACTTACAAAAAACAGTTTTTTCTTTTCTAGATAGAGTGTAAGAATACGGAGGAAGATATGTACTTTTACCATTCTTCGTCGGTCCCAATTCTCTTCTTATTCCCATACTAACCAAGTCCAACCTTGCATTGATGCCATCTTTAGTCTTCCCTGGCACATTGAGTAACGTACCAATGACACTATCACATATATTTTTTTCAACGTGCATCACATCGAGGAAATGTCTTACATATAATGATTTCCAATATGGCAACTCAAAGAAAATCGACCTTTTCTTCCACCCTCTTGTGACAATATCTCTCGCAAAAGGTTTACCGAATTGGATATTCAAATCCTTTACCTTTTCAAAAAGTTGATCACCCATCAACGGTGAAGGAGCTCTACCTTCTTCCGAGTTCCCATTGAACGCCTTTCTCCACCACCGGTAATGATGACTTGGATGCAAAAATCTACGATGCCCAAGAAAGACATTCTTCTTACAATGTTCTAATCGCATCCAATCTGTACCCTCTTCACATATAGGGCATGCACACTGACCCTTGATGCTATATCCTGACAGATTACCGTAGGCTGGAAAATCATTAATTGTGCCAAACAACATAGCTCTCAAATTGAAACTTTCTTCCTTGTACCCATCATACACCTCCACACCTGTCTCCCACAGTTGTTTCAAGTCTTCAATCAAAGGAGTCAAATAGACGTCTATATCATTTCCTGGTTGTTTGGGCCCAGAAATTAATATAGATAACATCATAAATTTGCGCTTCATGCATAGCCATGGGGATAGGTTATAAATCACCAAAATCACATGCCATGTACTGTGAGAGCTACTTTGAACACCATGCGGGTTAAATCCGTCAGTAGCCAATGCAAGTCGTAGGTTTCTTGATTCTTGCCCAAAATCAGGATAATCATGATCAAATTTCTTCCATTGAGGAGAATCTGCCGGGTGCCGCAGCTTGCCATCTTTGATCCTTTCATCCTCATGCTATGTCAAGTGCTTTGAATCTTCTGAACTACGGTACATGCGCCTAAATCTGGGTATTATGGGAAAATACCACAAAACCTTCTCTGGATCTGATTCTTTCTTCTTATATCGTGAGGCATTACATTTAGGACACATCTTTAACGATGCATATTCATTCCGAAATAAAATGCAATCGTTAGGACAAGCATGTATCCTCTCGTAGCTCATGCCAATAGAGCGTAACATTTGTTTAGCCTCATATGTCCGACTAGGAAGCACATTATCCTCCCAGCAACATGTCTTTCAATAGTGTGAGTAAGTCCGTAAAGCTCTTATCAGTCCATCCGTTGCCCGATTTCAAGTTATACAACTTTAACATCGCCGACAATCTTGTGAATTTAGTACAACCATCATACAATGGTTGCTCTGCATCACTTACCAACCTCTCAAACATTTGAGGACAATCCCGAAGATCCTCTTCAACAGCATTTGCAATGTCTTCAAAACGATCGCCCTCATAAGTATTTGTGTCGGTATCGTATGATGAATATCTCACACGATTCCTCATTTCACTAGACTCAGCTCTTGTCTCGCCATGTTTTGTCCAACATGTATAACTTTGATCGATTCCATTACACACTAAATGTTCTTCCAAATCGGCTGCACTAACTCGCCTTGCATAACAACAATCTAAACAAGGACATATGATTGTACTAGGGTTTTCCGCATGCCGAACTGCAAACCTAATGAACTCTTTCACCCCATCCTCATACTCCTTCGTTAAATGATTGGCAGACATCCATTTACGATCCATGCTTTCCCGATCTATAAAAATTTCCATAATTGTAATGTGGAATTTTTAATTCAATTTCATTTCAATTAATAATAGAGTGAGATCAGAATGGAAATGAAATGGCAATAATTTAAGTATATAAATACATGTAATATACTTGCACTTAAATATCAATCTCGAACAATCGATGACTTCAAGAACTCCCTCAACAGAAATTGTCTGCTTATTCAGAATAATTTTCAATAGAACTTTTTGTGGGACTGATTTGTCTTTTCTTTTCCATATAATAGTTCAAAGATTAGCATTCTTTAGACATGATCAAGCAATCTCTCATATTATTAGAAATGGCAGCAGTCAAAGCAAGAATCAATAAGAAACGTCACAAAATTAGCAACCCGGCTTGATTACCGATAAAAAGCATATATGCTAAGAAAGTTTAAGCAACACATACACAACATTACGAAGTTAGCTTCAGAACATGCATGGACAAGAAGTGACTAGAATTGTAGACAGTCAAAATACAGCGATAGAAATATTATTTTTTACATGAAAAACATCAACCTGTAATGACTTCGTTAAATGCACCACACTTCTCTTTGTTGCTCCATATGCAGCAAACCTAAGAAAATGGGGAGAAATCAAGAATTTTCAGCATGGCGAGTATAAGACTAGATGTAATTTAGTTAGAACTTATAAGTTGACTGAGATCATAATACATAGTACAATACTACAATCTTTGTATACAGAACAAAAATCGAGTAACTAGTGATTAGTGTAGATTAAGTTTTGATTTTAACAAGTAATGATCAAGCTAAAGCTATTTTTGCTTTGAACCAAGGAGATTTTCTAGAAAGAAGAAAGAACTACTATCTACAAACACAAAAAAGAATAAAAATCAAAGCAAAATCCTCATTACAGAAGAGATTATGAAACGAAAAAAAAGGAAATTAATCATGTTAAAAAGCATTAGTGAGCAACACTAGAACTGCTAAGCATACATCAAATAAAAAGAGGATGAGCAATATACCAAGCTGTGATGTTGAACAAGATCCTTCTTTATTTTGTTTATTTATTTCTCAGTTCCTTCTTCTCAATGGATGAAGACCCACAATACAGAAGAAAAACAAATCCCAAAACCCCTCAAAATTTCGGGATTTATAGAAACAACAAAAAAAGAAAAATACAGTAGGAATTTTGGATCCCTAATACAGGGGTAAAAAAATTTCAGATCTAAACTACATAAAACAAATGGAGAATGAAAACCCTCTCCTTTATTAATTTTTTTTCGAACCTCTTCTTCGATGTTCTTAAAGTTTCAGATGAACTACTACGAAGAGGTTGTATCCAAGCTAAACACTAGACCCATATCATTTCCTTTAAACAAGTATGCAACTAAATGAAAGTACCTTATAGCAAGATGATGGTGGTGGTGGTGTCAATAGAGGCGGTGCAATGGTGGCTCACCGAAGGAGCGTTGTAGAGACAGAGAAAGAGAGAAATCAGAGCGAGGGAAGTGGAAGCACGAACGGCGAGTGGAAGTAAGATGATGGTGGTGGTGGTGTCAACAGAGGAGGTGCAATGGTGGCTCACCGAAGGAGCGTTGTAGAGACAGAGAAAGAGAGAAATCAGAGCGAGGGAAGTGGAAGCACGAACGGCGAGTGGAAGTGCGAGTAGCGGCCGGCGAGATAGACGAGTTTGAGAAGTGGAATGACTTAGGGTAATCTGAGAAGACAAGAAAAGAGTCTGAGAAAAAAAAATGCTATTAAAGATCCCTTTGATATTTTATAATTTTTTTCAGAAGGGAAAAGATAGCGGTTCATAAAAGGAACGCTATCTTAGGTGCACTCTTTAATAGTATACTTATTTTGCACGCGGGTATATCACCTAAGATAGCGTTTCCGTGTGGAACCGCTATCTTTTCCTGCAATGGCACTTTTAATAGCGGTTCCTTAAGGAAACGCTATCTTAGGTGATACTTAAGATAGCGTTTCCTAAAGGAAACACTATTAAAAGTCCCCCCGTCACTTTTAATAGCATTTCCACACGGAAATGCTGTAAAAGGTGCGTTATTAAAAGTCTAATTTGTTGTAGTGAAATTTTTTTCCTTAGAATTTTAGTTATATTTATCCTAAGCCTAGATGATTAAGCACTTAATTGTAAATATCTAGGCATCCTTTTTAGGTCCAGAATGGAACTCACGGTATCCCCACCGTCAGTAGTCGTAGGACTAATCATCGAGGATGTAGAGTATCAGTTAAGGGCGACTCTTCTACCCACAGATATAACTCTATTCTTATCATCAGTATTTGAACCCTGAATATATGGTTAAAAGGCCCAAGCTACTAGCCACCACCCAGATCACACCCTATGAGTAAATATCTAGGCATTTGACTATACCGAAACCATAAGTTGGACTACGAAAATCAAACATGTGGGATTTAAGATAACAGTTCCAAAGTTTGCTTTTGTTAAGTATTTTTTTTATAAGCAAATATTAGTAATAAGTATGTTATGTTAGTGGAAGAGAGTTAAACTCATGGCCTTTTTATCATTTCAAACTCTATTCCCTCCCCAAACCAACCGACCTTTTAACTTACTGTTTTATAACTCATAATTTTGTATTCTTGATTGCCATTTGATTAATCTTTGTTTTTTTGTTTTTGTTTTTGTAGAACTGGTAGATGGAGAATTCAACTTCATTTAATTTGTCCGAGACATCAGAAATGATTTACCTGTATAGGCCATAATTAATGATAATAATGAGAATGAACAATTTGGTGGATAGAACTTTGAATGAAGAGTAAGTCGTAATTGTTGCAGACATGCAGTTACCCAAGGAAGCTGCTCTTTGTTAGTATAATAATAACTCCCATAGTACCTAATAAAGCCTCAAAAGGATAAAGAGTTTATATAGTATGGGCCAGAGATGATGAAAGTATGAACTCAACTTCAATGTGAAATTCAATTTACAGTAATGAACTTACATAGAAAAGGAAAATACGTACTACATGTCACAACACCTTTCACTCTCACATTTGCCTAAGTAATAGAATCAACATACAAACATATAAAAAATAAGGTGAAACCAATAGTAATTAAATAACAAAAAATTATATAAATATAGAATAACATGCGCATATGTGACATTATTCCATAGAAAAATAGCTTAGACTACACAAACATTTCATCACAATCATCTACTTTTTTCTCTCATACTTTCTGTCTCTCTCTTTTTCCCATACATCAATGATTCAATTTTGTTGGTAGGTTTGTGCACAAAATTATTTCTGCAACATTTGCAATCAATTAAATATTTTTCTTTTAATATTATCAATTTAGAACTTCAATTTTTTATAAAAATATATGGAACTCAAATTCAATAAAAAATATTTTGATAATATTTCCCACTAAAACAATTTTTTAAGTTATGTAAACATGTTCTAAATTATTTTCACCAGTAAAGATACTTTTTTAAAAATTTTATTAAAAAAATAATTTTGTAACAAATTTAGACATGATAAAAAGTTTAAGTCTTCAATTAACACTTCATTTTATCAGATATTGTCAAAAGCAAAATCAGTTTTCACTAAAGAGTCAAAAGGAACCCAAAGAAAAAAAAAACAAAAAAAAAAACCAACTCAACATATCAGGTAAGAGAGTTCTTTTTATACGAGAGCAAGAGGATTAGATCATAGTCATTGAATTTAATTTTCAATGATCAAGATTAAAATATAAAGTCATGTAACTTTTTTAAGTGGTCATGTAACATTTTAAAACTATTAAATAATTTTTAATTTTAACCATCCATATGTGATTGTATAACCAGATTTACTCCAACCCCATGGGTTGGTTTAGTGGAACATGACAGGGTCTCGTACATGACAGGTTACAGGTTCGAACCTCCACTAGTCTCCTTCGGGTTGAGATAAATATAAATCCTTTTGTAACCCCTCATTCTAAATTTATTTCTACCAAAAAAAAAAAAACCAGATTTACGCCTCCCCTCTCATATAAAAAATTGTCCTCTGATTATCAAAAAATAAAAAAATTGTCCTCTCACCATATACTAGTGGAGTACACATCAAAACCATAAATATTTAATACCGTATTGATGAAACTTTGAGAGAACCTCCCTCGTTGAAACGCATGGAAGGCATTTAGTTGCAGCACACCCACAGATTAGATTAGCCTCTAAATATGGGGGTGGCCGAGTGTGTATGTAATACTATGTATTGTGTTGCTTTTGCTTTGATTACTCTTACGTACCGAGCAGAGTGAAGCATTCAAACGCCATTAAAGGATCCATTTCACGTGGCCAACCAAACTCACCAGAACCTCTCAGCAAAACCAAATGGCAGCATTGTATTATGTTGACCCCATTCAAGTTTCCCAAAGATTTAAATCTCCACCCATTTTTTTTTCTTTCTTTCTTTATGTATATATATATATATATATATATATATATATATATATATATATAAAATATTATATAGGTGGAAACCACATAAGAACGGGGGTATGATTTATGAAGGAAACCGTATATGTAGAATCAAGGTGCATTTTTTCAATGAGAAATCCTTCAATGCACCTGCTCCTTCCCATTTTTTTATTGCTTTTTTTAAGGTTGTTATACAAAATTTAAGAAAGTCCATAAATACTAAATAGCTTGGATAGTCAACAAAAATGGTATACATTATTACAAGTTTATTAATCTTTTTCTTTTTCTTTTTCCTTTCTTTTTTTTTTTTCAGCACCCAACAATTTTATTAATAGAATAAAAAAGAATATAAAAAAAAAATATGGGGGACTATACCAAAACTCTTGCTAAGAAAGAAACAATTAATGAAATCTATAATTTGGATAATCAAACCTATTACAGTTAAAGTCATCCCATATACAATTTGGTGGAAAATCCCATCAAATAAAGCTAACACAAGAAAAACCTAATGAAATTAATTTATCCATTCATGTGTATCATTCTCTAAAAATGTGAGACTTATTGAAGTCCAATTGATTTAGAAATTTGAACATAATTCTTCCATCTATTCAAAAGTTTCCAAGGGACAATGTTGAAATTTCTGAAAGCTGTCACCGCCATGAGAGAGTCGCATTCTATCCATAGATGGTTCCATCCTTTTTCCTCATCTAACTCTATTGCTAAAATAGCTGCATATATCTTAGCATAGATTGAAGTTGAGATACCAATGTATTTTGAAATGCATCCCATAAATCCCCCTCTACTTCCTCTGAATATTCCTCCACATTTCCTCTAGAAGCTCCATCCACATTGAACTTTGTCCAGCCCCAACAAGGAGGATACCAGCTAACTTGAGTAATTCTAGGTGCTTTGGAGATATGCCCCTCCACGCCAAATGATTTAATTATTTTAAAATCATCTACTGAATTGGAACAACAGCCTATTGAGATTTTACCTGAAAGAACTGCATCAAACAACATATATATAGCACTATGAACTGAAATCAATTTATCATGAAATCTTGCTTGATTCCTACAATACTATATGAACCATAAAGAAGGTATTACTGCAGATAGAACAATATCCTTAATTTGAGAACACCACTGCATATCGCAAACTGAAAGAATAATAGATTTAATGGATGTTAAATCAATATTAGCATTATTTTTAGCAGCTAACCAAGACCAATTTTTAGATGCAAATGCACATCTTAGAAATAAATGTTCAAAGGTTTCGTCAATTTGAAGGCAGAGACTACAAACTGAAACCGAAACTATTCCCCTAAGCATCTGTAGGTAACATATTATGCATAAGTCGCCACATCAGAAAAGACCTCGACGGTGGAATGCAAGATTTCCATATCAATTTTCCCTAAGGAACAACTGGTAAAGAATGACAAATATAGCAGAATGCATCTTGAAATGACAGCTTTCCATTCTCTGTTCCTTTCCAAATCATAATGTCCTTTGCATCACAATAAGGAATGACTATTTCATTTATATCCAAAACCAAGATTTGTAAATCTTCAAGCCAAAGATGCTGGAATAGACCAGCATTTATCTGAGATAAAATATACAACTTGGGCCTTTGATGCCTTCTGCACAGGACCTGGAATCTGCAGCAAATCAACATCAGACTTTTCAAGGCAAATATCATTCCAAAAATGTATTTGATTACCATTACCTAATTGCCAACGGCATTCATGTTTGACAGTTTGTAGATTTTTCCTCAAACCAGGTCACAAAGAAGATTTTACATAACGGCCAATTGGAATATGTTCCTAAGAAATCTTTTCCTTAACAAAATGGCCCATTCCTGGTTAGTAGAATACATTTCTCAGGAAAGCTTTAGAAGTGCAACTTCATTAATGGCCCCAAGAGACCTTAGATCTAAGCCTCATGCTTCAATAGGAGAGTAGATTTTATGCCATGCAACAGTAACCTCCTTTTTAGTGTAACTGTCTCCAGACCATATAAAGTTCCTAATCCATTTGTCAAGAGATTTTATCAAAGAATCTAGCCAAGCATATATATGGAAAGAATATGCAAGCATACCTTGGATAATGGACTTAACAAGTTGTACTCTACCCATTATTGAAAATAAAGTTCCTTTCAAAGAAGCTAACTTGGATTTTATTCCATCTACAATCTGCTGAAGATATATTGCCTTTGCTTTTCGTTGAAACAAAGGAACTCCTAGATAATTAAAAAGGAAATGTCCTTAGGAGAAGCCAAGAGTCCTACTAATTTCCAGCTTTCTATGACTAGACATTGCCTCCACATAGAATATACATTTTCCTATGCTAAGGTATAGTCTAGAGATAGATGCATATTCCTGACAGAAATCCATAAGAACACCTAAATTCTTCTTAGTTGCTTTGCAAAAGACCATAATATCATCAACATAGAGAGCATGTGATGGAAATGCAACATTTCTAGGACCAGACATTAGCTTTGACTTGCCAGAATTCACTGAGTCTAAAATACCTCTACTAAGCACTTCTTCAGCAAGACAGAAAAGAATGGGAGAAAGAGGATCTCCTTGTCTTACTCCTCTCTTACAATAGAAAAAGCCAGTAGGTTTCCCATTAAGTGATATTGATAACTTTGCAGAATGTAAAATAATGTCAATCCATTTACAAAAGGAAGGATGAAAACATAAAAGATCTCAAAACTTTCAAGAGAAAGTTCCAATTTATAGTATCAAATACCTTTTTGATGTCAAACTTAAGAACAACATTAACACCATAAGATTTATAATCAAGCATATTTACAGATTCAGAAGCAATACAAATGCAATCATGAATATATCTTCCTTGAATAAAACCTCTTTATTGCCTAGATATTTCAGGTGCAATTACAACAAGTCTATCAGCTAGCACTTTGGTTATAAGCTTAAATTGAAAATTTTCCAATGCAATTGCCCTATAGTCTTCGATTTTATCAGCACCATGAAATTTTGGAATCAATACTATTAGATTAGAGTTTAGATTAGGCAAGATCTATGAATCTATAAAAGAATTTGATAGAACTGGTTCAACAATTAGGGATTCTTGATGAATTTTATTACTGTATAGAAAGAATTTCTCTGGGGAAATGTTCCCAAAATCAGAGAAGTAAGAACAAACTAATGAGAGCAGTAGAAAAATGAAAATACAATGGTGTTTCCCTCCAAGATTCAAGATCTTGGCCCTTTCCTTTTGGTTCTAGTTCCAACTAACTTCCTAACTAATTCTCTCCCCCTCCGCTCTCTATTTATCTTCCTAATTTGCTACCTTGGTACTAACTAACTAATCTGAGGCTGGACCAATTCGTTTGGGCTCTTTCGGTCTCCTCCTTTCATATACTTTCTTAATGGGGGGTCTAACAATACTCCCCCCCAAAAGATCCACCTTGTCCTCAAGGTGAAAAGATGGAAACTGGGTTGCAATTGTTTCATAAGGTTCCCAAGTAGCCTCAAAGTCAGGAAGATCCTGCCATTGTATCAAAACCTCAGCTGCACCAGTGTTGTTGTTTCGGATGGCTTGGACTGCAGCTGGAAAAACCTGAAGTTCCAGCTCTTCCGAGAGCATTTTCGGAAGAGGTTGAGGTGTGATCGAAGGAGAAAGGGCTTTCTTCAACAATGATGCATGAAAAACAGGGTGAATTCTGCACTCATTGGGGAGTGATAGCTGAAAAGCAACCGGACCAATCTGTTTGCTGATTTGATAGGGACCATAGTAGCGAGGGCTCAACTTCTCATTCCTTTTCTTTGCAAGAGATTTTAAGCGATAGGGCTGCAGTTTCAAATAAACCCAATCTCCCACTGCTAGATTGATTGTTCTACGAGACTGATCAGCATACTGCTTCATTTGTGCTTGAGCCTTCAGTAAATTGGTTTTTAGATCATGCAACAATTGATCACGAGCCTCAGTCATGCTATTCACTTCCTCAACTGAAGATGGAATGGTGGTACCTTTAAGGAGGTGTGGGGGCTCTCTTCCATACAGGGCTTTGAAAGGAGTTAATTTGGTGGAGCTTTTATAGTTGGTGTTGAACCAGAATTCTGCCCAACTCAACCAACGGGGCCATTGTTTCGGCTTAGAACCTGTAAGGCAGCGCAAGTAGGTTTCCAAACAACGATTTACAACTTCAGTCTGCTCATCGGTTTGAGGATGATATGCAGAACTGAATTTGAGTTTAGTGCCAGCTAATCGAAATAGCTCCTTCCAGAAATGACTTAGGAAAATCTTGTCCCTATCGGATACAATGGTAGAAGGAAACCCATGCAACTTCACTACTTCAGCAATGAAAACTTCTGCCACATCCTTGGCAGTGAATGGATGGCTAAGAGGGATAAAATGAGCATATTTTGTGAGTCGATCTACCACCACTAGAATAACATCCTTCCCTTGTACCTTAGGAAGTCCTTCAACAAAATCCATGGACACATCAGCCCAAACTTGAGTGGGAATAGGCAGAGGTTGGAGCAAACCTGCTGGTGACAATGTCTGATATTTATTGAACTGGCATATTTCACATGAAGTCACAAATTGCTGAATATCTCTTTTCATTCCTTCCCAGTAAACTAGTCCAGCGATGCGTTTATAGGATCTAAAAAATCCTGAATGTCCTCCTATTGCTGAGCTATGGAATTCTTTTAGTAAAATAGGAATCTTGGAAGAAGATTTTGGTAGTACTAGCTTCCCTTTATATAGTAGTTTTCTGTTCTGAAAGGAATAGCCAGGATGAGAGTGTGAGTCTTTGATTAAGTCTTGGATGATACTCTGCAGTTTAGGATCTTGCTTGACTTCCTCTTCCCATTCTTCCAATTTTGAAAATTGGACAGTGGACAGAGCAGCAAAAGTCATTCTCCTGGAAAGGGCATCTGCTGCATTATTCTCTGATCCGGGCCTATATTGAATCTCGAAATCAAAGCCCATTAACTTGGATGTCCACTTGAATTGCTCCTCTCCCAAAACTCGTTGATCTGTGAGGAATTTTAAGCTTTTCTGGTCAGTAACAATGACAAAATGCCTGCCCAAAAGATAATGCCTCCATTTCTGCACTGCCATCACAATGGCCATTAACTCGCGTTCATATACAGATCTTGCTTGAGCTCTCTCAGATAAAGCTTGGCTAAGGAAAGCCACGGGTCTGCCCTCTTGGAGAAGAACTGCTCCAAGACCTTTATTCGATGCATCTGTCTCAATTGTGAAAACTTTAGAGAAATCCAGAATTGTCAAAACTGGCAAGTCAGCCATCAAAGCTTTCAACTTATCGAATGCACCTTGAGCCTCTATAGACCAAAGGAAGATATCTTTCTTTAACAACTGAGTCAAAGGTCTGGCCAGCTTACCATAGTCTTTAACAAACCTTCTGTAGTACCCAGTAAGACCCAAAAATCCTCTAAGTGCCTTAAGGTCTTTGGAGACCGGCCAATCTAACATTACAGCCAACTTCTTGGGGTCTGCGGCTACACCCTGAGCTGAGATAATGTGGCCTAGATACTCCAGCTGCTGCTGTCCAAAGTGGCATTTCTTCTTATTTGCAAATAGTTGGTGTTCTTTAAGAAGAGCTAGCACGGCCTGCAAGTGTCTCTTGTGATCCTCTTCAGTTTTGCTATACACTAGGATATCATCAAAGAATACTAAGGTGAACTTCCTCAAATATGGTTTCAGCATCTCATTCATAAGAGATTGGAATGTTGATGGTGCATTAGTCAAGCCAAAAGGCATGACTACAAACTCATAGTGCCCCTCATGGGTTCGGAATGCCGTTTTTGGAATATCTTCTTCTCTCATGCGAATCTGGTGATAACCGGATCGAAGGTCCAACTTAGAAAATACCACTGCTCCTCCTAGTTCATCCAACAACTCATCAATAATCGGAATAGGGAACTTGTCCGGAATGGTGATTTTGTTAAGAGCTCGGTAATCTACACAGAAACGCCATCCCCCATCATTCTTCTTAACCAAAATGATCGGGCTCGAGTAAGGACTCACACTCGGCCTTATGATTCCTGAACTCAACATATCATCTATCAATTTTTCAATTTCATTTTTCTGGTAGTGGGGGTACCTATAAGGCCCGAGATTGGGGATATTGGATCCCCCCTTCAGAACTATGGCATGGTCTTGGCGCCTGGGTGGAGGTAAACCTTGTGGTTCCTGAAATACCTCAGCATAATCATCAAGGACTGAAACCAGCCACTAAGGAATAGAATGCCCCTGTTCTGTCTCAGTCTGCATACTATGGTAGTCTAGAAGGAAACCCTCCCCTTGATCAGCTATGGCCTTTAGAATTGATTTAAAAGAAGCCTTAGTTCTGGTTAGAGCAGGTTCTCCCTTCAACAACTTTATACCTTCCTTGGTGGGAATCTTGAGTGAAAGTTCTTTGAAGTTAGCCCGAATCTCACCAAGGCTAGATAACCATTCCATACCAAGCACTACATCAACTCCCCCCCAATTCGAAAACAAAGAAATCTTGCCGGATTTCTAACCCTTGTATTAAAAGCACTAACTGTGTACACATGCCTTTACACATAATTTTCCTTCCATCCCCTACTTCTACTGAGTATTGAGGGGTTGGTGATACCTGTAAATCACAATCTTTTACTGTGGTGGCAGAGATGAAGTTATGGGAGGCTCCACAATCCACCAAAACTGTCACCTGTCTACCAGCTAGGATGCCCAGCATCTTGATTGATTTCTTGGAGGTCAATCCCGTAATACTATACAAGGATAACTGCAACTGTTTCATCACCAATTCTCCCTCTGTTTCTTCTGTTTTACTATCATCCTCTTCTTCGTCCAAGATCAGAATCTGTAATTGTTTGTTACTACAGGTGTGGCCTGGGCCCCATTTCTCATCACATCTGAAGCAAAGACCTCTTCTTGATCTTTCTTGGAGTTCTGCCTCACTCAGTCTTCGAAAATTTCTTCCTTTGAAAGATCCTGTAGATTTCAGATTATTGGAATCTTTCCCTGAACTCCCATTCACTGATGCAGGTTGAATTTGGTTCTTGTTTCCTGGTTCCCATGTGATCAACCTGGTACTACTTGCATTTCTGGTTGTAGCCCCACTTCTTGGTACCGATTGACTCCCTCTATTCATCAACAAGTTTTTCTCATCAATACTCTGGGAAAAATCCATTAATTCCGCTATAGTGTCTGCCCTGTGTAGCTTTAATTCAGCCCTAATCACCTCTTTGAGTCCATTAAGAAAGATCCCCTTCAAATAATCGGGTTGAGCTTCTTTCATAAGCGGTCACGCATATAGCTCGAACTGTTCCCTGTACTCTTCGACTGTCCCGGTCTGTTTGAGACTCAACAATAGTTCAAAAGGACTATGTATCATTGATGGCTGGAACCTTCGAATCACATCGGAGCGAAACTGTTGCCATGTAGGGTTCTGGGCGCAATATTCCCACCACTGATACCAGGTCAAGGCCTTCCCTTCCATAGCCACCATCACAGCTTGTAGCTTTTCTTCGTCACTCAATCCCTTCAACTCAAAATAGCGTTCCACCCGATTCGCCCACCCATATGCATCACTGCCGTCGAAGACCGACACTTCTAGTTTCCTCCATCTTTCATCTCGAACCTGAGATTTGTGGGCCGATCCTCCTCCGTTTCCTTCCCTAGCGCTGCGACTTGTCAGTCCACGCACTGTCTCGAGAAGTTCTCCAAGTTGCCTTCTTGTTTCGATTCTCTCAAGTTGTTCTTCATCAACGACCCTTCTCAGTTCCTGTAGTTCTTCGCGCGTTGCCATTATCGTCTCATACCCGCGCTCGAGAAACTCCACTCTGGTTTCCATTCCTCTCGTCGAAACCATGAATCTTTCCCCCAAGATCTAACAGCTTTGATACCAGTCGATAGAACTGGTTCAACAATTAGGGATTCTTGATGAATTTTATTACTGTATCGAAAGAATTTCTCTAGGGAAATGTTCCCAAAATCAGAGAAGTAAGAACAAACTAATGAGAGCAGTAGAAAAATGAAAATACAATGGTGTTTCCCTCCAAGATTCAAGATCTTGGCCCTTTCCTTTTGGTTCTAGTTCCAACTAACTTCCTAACTAATTCTCTCCCCATCTGCTCTCTATTTATCTTCCTAATTTGCTACCTTGGTACTAACTAACTAATCTGAGGCTGGCCCAATTCGTTTGGGCTCTTTCGGCCTCCTCCTTTCATATACTTTCTTAATAGGGGGTCCAACAGAATTTCAAAACAGAATTATGGACATCATTCTTAACAATGTCCCAGTATTTCTGAAATAACACACCTCCAAAGCCATCAGGTCCAGGGGCTCCTGAGGCATTCAATAAGAAAACAGCAAGTCTTGCTTCCTCCCATGGTAGGAAGATCAGTGAGAAAGCTATTATCCTCATCAGTAACTAGCTTAGGTATAACTTTATCTATTAAATCATTGTCGTAGCATGAATTATCAAAAGAGTATAAAGTACTATAATAATCCAGCACATGACTCTCAATTGCTGATTGATTGTCCAAAATAGAATCACCATGCTTTAAAAGAGACATTTGGTTATTTACAAACCTTAGTTTGGCAATTTTATGAAAGAAATATGTATTTCTATCACCATTTGTGAACCACTTTAAATTAGCTTTTTCTCTCCAAAACACTGCTTGAAGATGTAATGCTTGATTTAAACCAGTCTGTGCTTTCAATTCTAAGGCATGTAAATCTTCTGTAAACCCTAAATTTGAAATTTGTTCCTGAATATTATCCAAAGTAGTTTGAGCAGAATTTACCATTAGGTGAACATTTCTAAATGTACTCCTATTCCAACTTTTAAGTTCTGCCTTTAAATTCCTAAGCTTTTGGGCTAAAACAAACATAGGGCAGTCGAATACAGGTCTGCACCATACTTCTTTAACCAATCTTAAACAATCAACATGTTCAGTCTAAATATTATGAAATTTAAAAAGAGAAAGAGTAGTTGTTGTACCTCTTTTACAGTTCAACAGAAAAGGGCAGTGATCATAATGATACCTGGTTAAAGTGCAGCAAGATGAACTTGTCCAGAAATCAAGCCAATCATCATTACAAATAGATTTATCTAACCTTTTTTCAGTATGTGCTCTTGACTCTCTATTATTTGACCAGGTGATCGAATTATGCACCATGAGTAATCAAATGAGTAAGATTGCAAGAGTCAGACCAAGCTTTGAATTCTTCACATGAGATCCTAGATGGTAAACTATTTCCTCTCATTTCATGAGCCCCAAGTATGGTATTGAAATCACCAATGAATTTCCATGGTCCAGGGCTATTATGCTGCAAATCTGGCAACTCCAACAATAGCTGCCTTATAAGTATATAGGTTGAACAAGCATAAACTGCTGAGAAATAATAGAAAAAGCTAGTTGCTGCTAACACAATGAAATTATCACAGGATCTAAGTGGATTCTACATATTCCTCAAAGATTAGGTTGTAGAGATTTTCTATCATTAACCCCAAACAATTTAAGGCCAAGAGATTGCCAAAACTAGACACGGAACTGATCTGAAATAATAAAGGGTTCAGCCAAAAACAAAAAATCAGGGTTGTGAGACAAGAAGAACTTTTTTATCATTAATTTTGTGTTTGGATTTTCAAAACCCCTAACATTCCAATAGATAATCTTCATATCTAGATGAGGTTTTTGATCCTGCCCTTGAACGAGATTGCATTTGACCAAATGGAGACTGCAACTTTTTCCGCTTCCTCATCCTTTTTCTCTGAGATTTTCAGAGGATAACTTTGAAACCATCTTCTAGATTATCTGTTTCTTTAGAATTTATATCACCTTGCTCATTTTCTTGAACAAATTCATAATCATCAGCCAATAGTCGACCAACAATTCTCATTATTTGAAACATGCATTGCTGATTAACCCGCTGCTTCATCCAAATTTGCCATAGACATAACTATGTTCTGATTAGAACTATTATCTAAAGAGTTGGGAACCATTATTGTAACATCCGTTATTTTATGTATGGTTTATGTATGCGAATTAGGGTTAGGACTTGGATTATATAGTTGAGATGTGGTTTGAGGCATAGAGACCTTTTCATGTTAAGTACGCAGCTTTTTCGGGTGAGTTTGAAGGTAGAGACCAATTAGGGTTTCCCGGTTAGTGTCTTTGAGATGTTTGAGTGTGGAATAAAAATTTTGGAGTTAGAGTTTCAATTAGGCCTTTTTGATGGTTTTAGGTTGTCCTAATGAGCCTATATCTCAAATTTGAGTGCAATCGGACGTCGAACGGACCCTGAACGCAAAGAGTTGACTTTTGATCAGAAGTCAACGCTTAAACATGGGTGTATCCATGCTCAAGCGCCCAATTCAACAGACAAGGGCTATGCTTTGACGTGTCACATGTCAATCGGGGCTTACGTGGCAGTCCGTGAATGGATGCATGGCGCGGTGGCTTCCCACGCTCAAGCATGGCAATTCCCATGCTCAAGCCAAAAACAGAGAGTGAGAGCTGAGAAACTGAGAGAACAGAAAGAGGGTTATATATATATATAGAGAGAAAGAAATCTTAGTGAGAGAAAGGATTTAGAACAAGAGCTTGAGAGTTTCGATCGTCCCGTTGAGAATCGGAGCACGTGGTTGTGATCGTAGTGACGATATCTATCTTCTTCTCTTCTTCGTTTCTTCGAAAACCAAAGGTAAATCATCCTCTTTTATGTCGAAACTGTTTGTTACGTTTCTCTATGTATCTTTCGTTTCGTTTGTCGGAATTCAATTCCGTCTTCGATTATGAACTCGTAGTAACGTGCGCTTCGTCATGTGATGCTTAGATGAAATTTTGGAAACTCCGAGGCCCTAGAACCGCACAGGGCAGCATCGAGGAAGATAGAGGACGTCTCGTTTTGTTTTGTTTCAGACATCATACGACTCTCCAGGTGGGGGAAAAAAACTATTTAACGTCGGAAATTGTGCAGTTGTATTTAATTCGATAATGAGGTAGGGCGACCCAAACCCTACACCAAAACGAGTAACGGACAATGTCCATATCACATTGGGGATTACTTAGTGGTACCAATGATGATATAGAAATTGTACGTTTATCGTTGCCATGATAAATATATTATTTTATTACGCGATGATTGCATGCTTGACTAGTTGACTTGAACTTGGTACTTGATGAATGATAACATGAGTGTTGTAATTAGTTTTGAAAGTGTTTATATTTATTATTATTATATTTTGGTATTTATTATTTTGGAATTAATAACATGATTGTGATGAGATGATGAGTGTGCTTGGAGGTTGAGTAAGTGAAAGGTTATGTCGAGACATGATGATGTATTTGGGAATTCATATTATATGTGTTAGTAGTGCCTAACCGAAATGATTATTGAGATATGATGATGAGATTTTATTGAGGCTATATATGAGATTATGATAAGCGATTAGGGCACTAGGGGGTAACCTGAAACATGGTCTGTGATATGGTTGACCTGAAACAGGGCCTGGTTGACTTGAAACATGGTCTTTGGGGTCTATTCCTCAGATGGAGAATTCCCGGGGTTTAGGCTAACGACGGACCGTTCCAGACATGATTTCATTTTAGTTACAGCTATAGTTCATGCGTTGCATGAGCACCCTAACCGGGGTTCCGAGGTGTGCAGCGAATTGTGCAGCTATAATGCCATTGCTTTGCATGGGCATCCTCCATCCGCGGACGAGGGTGTGTGCTGGGGACTATGGGATATGTCGATTCTATTGATGTGATATCCGGATATGGCCGATACCTGATGAGATGGTTCATACAGCATTGCATTGCATCATGGCGAAGGATAGAGGATAGATCTTAGACGTGGATCGAGGATGATTTGTGTTAAATATACATAATTATATTCTTGGAGACGGATGTTTAGCATGCTGTTATAGAATTAAATGTTGCTAAACCCTTTCCACGTTTGATGTTATATGGCATCTTATCCCCTTTTCTTTTGTTGTGTGTTTGAACATATATGTTTTGTATCTCAGATCCAGACCGTGTAGATGACGCACTGGGATCACCCATGGATGACTTAGGACCCGGGGTTCCCCCCTCTCGGGGACTTTTGAGGTAGAGTGTGTCGATCCGAATGGGTGGCTAGTGGACCCAGTCACTCTCTTCATTGTGCATACGGGTCCTATGTCCATCACCTCCGGGCTCGGACAGGGAGCGCCGATAGGTTTCGTCAGCACGTTTCGCTTTGGCACTACCCATCCCTTTCCGATAGGACCACTGGATGGACACATACTGCCGATGCCATCAATGCCAGGCATGGCTCCAGTCCCCTTGATGGTACCCTTTGAGGTACTAGCACTAGGGCTCGCACCAGCACCAGCACCAGGGCCCGAGTTGGCACCCATCCAGGAGGAGGACCCGATTGCCCCCGCCCAGGACCTAGCACCCCATCCAAAGGTACCAGCACCTCCAGAGGTCCGGGCTACGGTTTCAGAGTCTTCTCGGGTATCTTCTAGACGGCTACATCCTCGTGACAGCAGATTATACAGGCAGATGTTTCTGAGACAGTCGGCAGGAGCTCTTCTAGTGGGAGCGGAGGAGTGTCCGGACCTGTAGGACCACAGGATGCGGACGAGGGTGGTAGTGTATGATGGCTCAGGCCAGTGCCATCAGTATAAGTGTGAGTGAGGTTGTACTGTATTTTGAGAGGGGACGAGGTGTGGAGTGCATTTGTGAGGCATCTTCTTCAGATCTTTCATGTATTTTGTTGATGTTACCAGCTTGTATATATCGGGATCCTACTGATGGGAATCCCTTAACCGTTATGTATCAGGTTATGATGTGTATATGTTATGCATGTATGTATATACTTGGTTTATATTTTAAGTTTTTAATTTTCCAATGTTTTTAATATATCTGCTAAACGATAATAACGAAATTAGGTCTTAATATTTTTGTGTTTTCTTTAATGGGACGTCGGGGCGTCTCATTTGGTGGTATCAGAGTAGTTCGGTTCTGAAACGGACTATGATGGCTGTGATTAGGGTAAACTGGCCATTTAGTTGAATCCACATAGGATAATAGCTATGCTTAAGAGTTGGGTAGTGAGTACGGCGCGACATTTCTATGGCATATAGTATTTATATTCCAGTTTATGTAGTATTATATGTCATATTGATGTGGGCTAATGTTTTCTTTTAACAAGATCATGGCTCGAGGCAGAGGACGAGGATGGGGTAGACGTGGTGGTGGTAGAGCTATAGAGGGTGTAGAGGATAAGCCTCATCATCCAGAGACAGGGATTGGTGGTGGAGGAGAGTCCGTCGAGACTCTTCGGACTCTTTGTGAGTTAGCATCCGTTCTGTTGCAGCATGCGTAACAGAATGCTCAGAGGGTACAGAGAGGCAGAGTTACAGGAGCGACAAGATAGGAGTAGAGCCGCAGAAGCTGAGGATGCAGGTCTGGCTACCTTTCTCAAAGGTAAGCCACCATAGTTTGGAGGAGAGTATGATACCAAGCGAGTAGAGTGGTGGATATAGGAGCTCGAGAAGATCTTTGACACCATGCGATGCAGAGATGACAGGAAGGTGACTTATGCCGTCTTCATGCTGATCGGAGGGGCTGAGTCATGGTGGAGAGGCAAGAGGAGATTGCTCGAGGCTAAGGGCAGGTTGATTAGTTAGGAGCTGTTCAGAGAGTGCTTCTTCGAGAAGTACTTCCCGCGGTTGGAGATTGCTCGAGGCTAAGGGCAGGTTGACTTATGCCGTCTTCATGCTGATCGGAGGGGCTGAGTCATGGTGGAGAGGCAAGAGGAGATTGCTCGAGGCTAAGGGCAGGTTGATTAGTTAGGAGCTGTTCAGAGAGTGCTTCTTCGAGAAGTACTTCCCGCGGTTGGACAAACACGAGAATGAGAGAGAGTTCATGAGTCTCCATCAGGGAGACAGGTCTGTTGGTGATTACGCGGCCAGATTCTAGGCCCTGATTCAATTTTGAGTTCTACCGGAGGTTTCCAGATGAAGACTGGATGTGTCGGAGATTCGAGGAGGGTTTACAGCACGAGTTGAGGAGGGATATAGTGCCCATGGATATCTTGAGCTTCCCAGAGCTTGTAGAGAGGTGCAGTGCCATAGAGAGTATGGACCAGAGGCATGCTGCAGAGTAGAGATAGCAGCGTAGTGAGGGTCCTACCAGATCAGGTCATCAGAGGAGAGGGGACAAAGGTTCTTAGTGGAAGAGAGGACCATATACTAGACCCGGGCAGAGTGCTCAGACATCTGCACCACCAGCACCAATTACCAGAGAGGGCCAGCAGCAGAGGGCCCCAGTATGTTTCATATGTGGGGGTCACTACAAAAAAAAGGCCATTTAGCGACCGAAAATAGTGACCGAATTTTTTGGTTGCTTTTTGCGACCGAAATAGCGACCGATTGCAGGATCTACATGAAACACTTGTTAGAGTTGAACCTGCGATCGAAATAGCGACCTAAATAGAGCGTAGCAGATACATCGGTCGCTACTTCGGTCGCTAAACAAAGGAAAGTAAAAGTCAGAAATGTATGAATTTTTAGCGACCGGAATGGCGACCGAATTAAATGCAACGGTCAAACTGTATTTAGATTAGCGACCGATTTATAAATCCGTCGCTAAGTCTATGAATTAACACTTTAAACTTTAATTATATTTGCGATCGATATTAATTCGGTCGCTAAACGGCGCGTTAGAAAAATAAAATTGCGCGTGTTAGCGACCGAAATTTAAATCGATCGCTAAAATTACAAATTCAAATTAAAAATAACCATATTAGCGACCGAATTAATTCGGTCGCTAAAACTGAAATCCCTAAATTCGACAGAACCTCCTTCTTCCTCATTTTTTCCGTCGCGTTTCTCTCTCCACCCGTTGTTTCTCTCTTCTTCTACGCGCGCGCTCAGCCACCTCAACACCCCAAGACACCTCCGGTCACCACCGTCATCTCCCCTCTGCTCAGGTAAGCTCTCCTCTACTCCATCTCTCTGTCTCTGTTTCTCTCGCATATATCTCTCTCTGTCTCATTGTCTCTCTGTCCTCTACTCCATTTGCTGCTGGTTTTATGCAAGTGAGACCACAGTGCCATGCTTCAACTTACAAGCCTGAAACAAAGCCTATAGTTAGCCAACACCTCATTTACACAAAATTACTTAACAAGAATTTTAAAGCTTTCCATCATCTCATTTACTTGTACGATTGATGGGGCAGAGAAAAAATAGTAGGTTAGCTCCTGGTTGTTTGTCTATTCTATACATAAACGACTAATGAAATTGATGGGGCAGAGAGTTAACACTCCTTCCAATAGGCTCGGATGGCTCAATTCGTGGGCTTTGACTTTGATATTCAATGGGGCAAGTTTGGCTCTCATGTTCTGGTTCTGGTCTTGTTTTCTCTAATTTTGCCAGCAACTGCAACATACTATTTTTAGACCTCTTCTTTGATTTATTGATGTTTTTATGTGATCTTAATTTTCCAATGCTTTTGTGGGTTATAATTTTCTATTTTTGTGGAGCTGTTAAAAAAATCCTTGTGGTCCTATAAGCAATTATGTTGTGATTACAAGTTGTTAAGGTTATAGAGTAAATTTTATCAACAAAAAAAAAGGTTGTAGAGTAAATATATAGCCCTTACATGTGGCAGGAAGCTAGGATGATGTATTTTAAGTCTATATGGTGTTCTATATTCAAAGCTTTTGAGTTCATTAGATAGTCGAAAATGATGTGAATAGAAAAATATGGTCTTATCTGGATGAATCAGTTGTAAATAACATTTAGGTGTCATTGATATGGTTCAATGTATATGGGTTTGAATTCTCCTATATTGACTTCAAGAGTAAGATTAAAAGGCTTGCTCTATATTCCTACCCTTCAATTTAAACTGGTGTATTGGATTGAGATTTTAAAAGATTATTTTGGTATAAAAGAATCTTGTGGATTTTAAAAGACTACATAGGATTTTAAGAATTTTTTAAGACTCTTTATAATCAAGATTTTATAATTTGAATTTTAATGGATTTATGTCATAAGAACTTATAAGAATTGGAATGATTATATGGATTTGTAAGCTTTGAAATGAATATATGGTGAAGAAGTGGTGAACAAACAGAAACTCTAATTACAACATTAGATAGAAAATTCAATTTTATAGTGGATCAGACAACATATTCACAGAGTTGTTTTGTTCACATGTTATTATATTTATGTAATGAAAAAGAAAATTGTGAACTAGATGATTTTTCATTCTGTTTTTATTTTCACTTCTTGTTTGGACTGGTAGGTAGTTTGGAGAGGTTTTTTCTAGGTCTTTTTAGCTCTGCTGGTTCAGGTGGTGGCTGATATGGTTTATTTTTGGATGGTAATGAATATTTCAATGTATTGAAATTTAGATTATAATCTCAATGTTACAATTCATTTGTCTCTCTTCAGTCCATCAATTTCCCTCTTTAATTCTGTTTTATGGTTGGATTGATTTCAAAATAACCCGTATGAAGAAACTATGATACACGAAGTCATAAACTTGTTATTGAATTAGAGTTGTCTATGACTATAGGTCTCTTACTACATGACAAATTATTTTGCTACATGATACAAGGCAATGAAGCTACTGCTTTGTGTAGACATGCTATTCGATAGTATAATTTATTGACTGGAGAAATAAATTCAAATGAATTAGAATAATAAAACAATGTTGGTTATCTCAGCAACAGCATGAATGTAGATTGAAAGATTGTTTGCTTGAACCAATGCTCGATTGTCTTTTGAATTTGACAAGAAATTCACGTTTATTTCCCCTGTAAACATGTCATGTTAATGACAAAGATTTAAGAAAGGATACACATGTTCCTATGCCTAACGTTAATTTATATTCTTCCTTTTCACAAATAGGGGTAGGTATCAATTGCAAGGTGACTTGAATCCCACATTGGAAGTAGGATTTCGTTGTAAGGTTTATATGACCTTCAGCTCTCCAATCATAAAAAGCTTTCGAGTTCCCTTGCTTGAAAAGTTTTATAGGAACTAGTGACACTGATTTTTATAATGGAACTCAATTGTATCACAACTCTGCATATAAACATCAGTGATATCTTGTTCCCTTAATTGGTTGTTTCTTAGTTGTACTTCTGATATACTAATGCCTCCACATGTAAATTAATTAATTTCTCCCATCTATCACACAACTCCATCAAAAGTAAATTATTTGTCATAATCCAACAGTAGGAAATTTCAGCCAAACCATACGATTGCAGGATCCATTTAAATAATGCTGAAGGCTGAAGCAAATATTAGCCAACCCCAAAACCATCTTTCTCCATAGTTTCAAAGCACCTAATTTCAGAGACCAAAAACTTCAAAACAATGACTCAGTTTCTTTTCCTTTGCTTTCTCTTAGCAAATATTTTCCTTGGTTTTGGAAGTTAAATTGCAATTATCCAGTGTAGGATCTACTACACCATTCTGCAGCCATTATATTAATTTGAATGATTTTAACGTTGGAGAATAATTGGTATGCCCTATGATGTTTGATAATTTACTATTGATTCAAGAAAATATAATCATACGTTTTCTTATTATTTTTTATGCTTCATTGATTATTTTTTCGTGAGCACATGCTTTAACACTAGATATTCATGAGATAAATTATTTAGGTATAACAATTTAACATAATAGAATAGTGATTTGATTTGAAATGAATAATTTCATTTATGAACGATAGGTCCTTGTTGTCATATTCTTCTACCGGCTCCTCCACTTATCCTTGCTCAGTTGTGTTTTCTCTCTCAGGTCAGTTCTCTGAACACTCAGTGTAATGTATTATGTGAATTATCGTCTTGTTTGGTAGTGGAGAGCTGAGCTCAATAGGATGTGATCTTGACTGATTGTATGCTTATAATTAATTTAATGTTTATGCATGTGTTTGTCAATATGTGTTGTTTGTTAGTGGAGAGCGGAGCTCAATAGGATGTGATCTTGTCTGATTGTATGCTGATAATTTAATGTTTATGCATGTGTTTGTCAATATGTGTTGTTTGTTAGTGGAGAGCGGAGCTTAATAGGATGTGATCCTGTCCGAAAGGCGGGATGCTGGTTGTGTGCTGATAATTTAGAAATTATGCATGTGTTTGACAATTAACTGCTACTTGTTAGTGGAGAGCGGAGCTCAATAGGATGTTTGCTACAATATTTAATCTAAGTTTGTATTGATTTACGCTGCAATTTATATAAACTCAACAATGTTGCAATATTTATAGGTTAATGGTTTTATTTTCTGTTAGAGTTAATAATTAATTTACGAAAGCCTTAGTTTCCTATTTGAGATTCAATATTAATGAGCATGCGTAACTTATCAAGGTATGCATGCTCATTGTATTGAATCTTGAATTGTCCAAGTGGGACAGTTTGGGAAAAAACCTTTTTCACACTCGTACAATAGTCATTTCAATGTTCAAATGCCTTATATACTTGTTGAAATCTCGATCTGATGCATTTCCTTTTGTTCTCCTGGTGCATACTTGATCGCGGTGATTCTGACCGTGCTCGAGTCGTGTAACTTGGAGACCGATGGGAAATGCTGCCAAAATTTTTTCAAGTATAAGGTATTTGAATATGGGAATAACTATTAGTAGCCGAGTGTGACAAAGGTTTCTTCTCGAATGGGATAGGTTCATACCTTGTCATAAGAACGAGATTGATGGAGTTATTGGAATGCACCGTAATATATAAGTGTTATTGTAGGATTGGTCAGGCTATTTAATTGCCAGCAATGGATATTCCGGAGAATCGGAAATGGATGTATCGTCGGTTGGATCGGAATAAACGTCTTAGGGAAGAGTATAGAGTTGGAGTGGGTGAGTTTATAGAGTTTGTTGTTAGCCAGGAGAGATTTATACGGCTGGGCGGTGATCAATTGAGGTGTCCTTGCAAACGAACCACGTGTCAATCTGTCACAAGTGTGGCAGGAGTTGTAGCCCATCTTTATGAGAAGGGCTTCATGCCTGATTACTATTGGTGGAGTAACCATGGTGAGACGTTGCCTGACTTAAACCCGATTGTGGCTGAAGGTTCGTACTATGGAAGTGGTGACGGGAGGGAAGAATTGAATCCATACGAGCAGATGATAATGGATCATGCGGGACCATCGGTTGGTGTTGTACTAGAAGAAGATGGGGGAGAAGATGGTGGAATGGGTTCCCAATACATAGAGGAGAATCCGAATCCCGAAGCTCAAAGATTCTATGATATCTTGAGTGCTTTGCACGATCTCCATTGTGGGAAGGATGTCAGGAGTACACGGAGTTGTCGATGTGCATGGAATGGTTGAGTATCAAATCTGACTACAATATGCAAGAAGGCTGTTTTAATCGCCTCAGCAGGTCAGTGTCCAAGGCGTTGCCAGAAGGCAATCGGATGCCTACAAGTTTTTATCATGCTAAGAAGTCCGTGGAAAATTTGGGTGCAGGGTGTTTGAAAATTGATCGTTGCCCGAATGGATGTATGTTGTACTATAAGGATGATTCAGCGGAAAGTATAACGTGTTGTCGATTTTGTGGTGCGGATCCGTATAAGACAACCACTAGGATGGGCATTGAGAAGAAGAGGTCGCTAAAAAGATGTGGTACTTTCCGCTCGTGCCAAGACTTACAAGATTGTACTCTTCGATGGCCACTGCAGCTCACATGAGGTGGCATAGTGAGCATGAGAGGGAGCAAGATATCTTGTGTCATCCATCGATGGAGAAGCTTGGAAGCATTTTGATAGGGTTCATATGGCATTTTCGCAGGACCCTCGCAATGTCCGATTGGGGTTATCTGGCGATGGATTTAATCCTTTTGGGCGATGCTGAAAAGCATACTCTTGTTGGCCTAGGTTATCCCGACTCAGTACAATCTTCCCAGGGATGTGCATGAAGCGGGAGTTTATGTTCCTAACAGTCATAATTCCGGTCCGTCTAATCCAAAAGGTAAGATTGATGTGTACTTGCAGCCACCGATAGATGAGTTGACAATCTTTGTGGAATGATGGTGTGTTGACATATGACGTATCTTTGAGGCATAATTTCATCATGAAAGCAGCTTTAATGTGGACGATCAACGACTTTCCTGCTTATGGGATGATGTCGGGTTGGATGACCGCGGGGAAGCTTGGATGCCCAATATGTATGGAGCGATCGAAGGCATTCACGCTTAAAAACAGTCGAAAGATCTCATATTTTGATTGTCATCGTCAATTCCTTCCAGAAGATCATCCTTATAGGCGGAACAAGAATGCATTCAAGAAGCGTTGTGCGGAGAGAACACCGCCTCCACCACGTTTGACTGGTCCTAATGTATGGCGCAGAGTACAGATTCCACCGCTCGTCCATGAAACCCAAGGAGAACATATTCCTGATTATGGCGTCAACCATAATTGGACAAAACAAAGTATATTTTGGAGGTTGCCGTATTGGAGGACGCAGCTACTCTGTCACAACATTGATGTCATGCATACTGAGAGGAATGTGTTTTTGAATGTGTTTGACACTGTGATGGACATCAAGGGGAGGACAAAGGATACAAATAAAGCCCGATTGGACCTGACTGGCATTTGTAATCGGAAGGAGCTTGAGTTGCAAGACGGTGGTCGTGGCAGACTTATCAAACCGAAGGCAAGTTATACACTAAGCAAAGCACAGAAATTGGCCGTCTGTAAGTGGGTTAAAGAACTAAAGTTACCAGATGGGTATGCTTCCAATCTGGGTAGATGTGTTGACATTAAGGAAGCAAAGTTACATGGAATGAAGAGTCATGATTGCCACGTGTTCATGCAACGGTTGCTTCCAATTGCGTTCGACGCATTACCGAAGCAAATTTGCAACCCACTTGTTGAGCTTAGCCACTTTTTCAGGGAGCTTACATCGACAACACTAAATGTGAATCAATTAAAGGATATGGAAGTCAAGATACCCGTTTTGTTATGTAAGCTGGAGCAAATCTTCCCGCCGAGTTTCTTTGATTCCATGGAACACCTGCCAGTTTATCTACCTTACGAAGCAAGAGTTGGTGGCCCAGTCCAATACCGCTGGATGTATCCATTTGAGAGGTAAACAACATCAACTATTTTACTTAATACATATGCAATTCACGAACACGAGAGCGTAGTTTAGCTTTCCCTAAAACTAGTAATTATTTGTATGTATCCCTCTTTAATAGGTTCCTGCACTCCCTTAAACACAAAGTCAAGAACAAGGCACGAGCGGAGGGTTCCATTTGTGAAGCATACTTAGTAGAGGAGACTTCCACTTTTGCCTCTTATTACTATCCGGACGAAGTTAACACGAGAAGGACAAGGATGCCTAGAAACGTTGATTCGGGCGAAGGATGTTCAACTAGTCCTCCTATATCAATATTCAACTATCCGGGCAGATTTAGTGGCAAATCAAAAGGATATTTCTTGGAGCAGCGTGACATTAATGCTGCTCATCTGTATATCCTTCAAAATTGTGAAGAGGTGGCGCCATATTTAGAGTAAGTTTCTACAACGTCTTTAATAAGTTCAATTGACATTTATTATTATTAATTGTCCTGCTGTTAATCTCCCATATGTAGGATGTACAACAATTTTCTAAGGGATTTCCAACCTGACATTTCAAATGATCAGGTTGATCGAGAAATTACTTCTCACTTTGCTACGTGGTTCAATAAATATGTAGGTTAAGCATCTTCATTTTTTGAAGCATACATTTTATCTCCTTAAATATATAGCATGTATAAGAATAATATAATATTTGATTGTTTAGGTACTAGATCCAGAAAACAATGTTCAAAATCCATTGTTGACAAATTTGGCATTGGGGCCTAACAGATGGGTTACATCATGGAATACTTATATTGTAAATGGATATAAATTTAACACAAAAACATGGAATGAAGGAATGCAGACGTGTAACTATGGTGTTTGTGTGCGAGCCACTGATGGCAATGTAGAGGATGATTTCTATGGGGTTCTAACTGACATCCTTGAACTCGATTATACCGGTTTCCCCGTGATGAAATTAGTTATCTTCAAGTGTGATTGGTTTGATCCTACTCTTGACGTAGGGACAAAAATAGATAAAAATTATGGTATTGTTCAAGTTAGGCTGTCTCGAAGGTATAATAAGGCGTACGACCCATTCATTTTTTCACAACAGGCAGAGCAGGTTTATTACTCGCCATATCCCGAAGGACATCATGGCTGGTTGGGTGTTATTAAGATAAAGGCTCGCAGTATAATTACTGATAATGTAATCAACCAGCCTGAAAAAGATGCTCCGTACCAAGATGATGAGTTTTCAAGACCCCACATACCGTTGCAAATTATGCCGGACATTATTGTTAATTCTCTGGCGGACATTTCCGGAAATGGGGAAGAAGTTGAAAGGGAGTTAATGGATCAATCCGAGTTGGACGCATCTAGCGAAGGTACATTCCGATCAAGTGATACTGATGAGACTGAGGGTGAATTTAGTGACGGAGATTCTACTTAGGTAATTTATTTATGTCATAATTCATTGTGTGAATGTCATTCTACTTATTAGGTAATTTATTTTTGTATTATTTACACTGTTGTGTAATCATATTTTCATTTTTTTCACAGATGGCAGATTCCTCCAGAGGTAGGGGTCGTCATGGAGGTCGTGCTGCGAGAGTCCCTTCGCCGGCCGACCCACAGCCTTCAGATCGAGACCATCCTACCAGCACCTCTATTGACGGGACACCTCAGGGTGATGGAGTTGCACCCCCCACCCATCCTCATGTGGTCGGGACACAGGCTGCACCCTCATCATCCACACCTACGACGATAGGACCATTATCATCATCGGGACAGGAGAGTCGTGGTCTATCCGACAGGAGGATTCTTCTTATCCCCAGGGGGGCTAACGAGTATGCTAATTTAATTTTTTAATATATATAAAGTATCGTTAATTTCTATTTACTTGTTTTTAAAATTTAATTATAACATTTATTAATGCTCTAATTTTGCTGCAGCTTTCTGCCCGCGAAGGGCCCTTCTGATTCGATATCGAAGATCCTGCGATGCAAGTTTGATGGTCCATGGCCTACATGGAAGGCCATCCCACTGGGCCATAGGGATCAGTTGTTTCTAGAGTTTAAGGTAACAATTTATTAAGTTTTTTAAATTAAATTTACATTATATATATGTACACACGAATTTCCTAACAACTGTAAGTTGCAGAAAGAGTATAGGTGGGACTTAGCTTTAGAGGCTCTCGTCCGGGACATATTTGAGCATAAAGGCTCACTTGGTTATGAAGAATCGATGAACAAGGCCGAGGAAGGGGCAGAATAAGGGGAGGTGGGTGGATCCCGAGATCAAGAGGCGATTGGACCAAGATCTGGGCTCGAGAAGTTCCAGGAGATCCGGGCCACGGCTCGGCATAATCGAGCTTCGATGGTGGCGCATGTGCTTGGACCGGTGGGTCTAAATCAGCCGCCGCCCACTACGACGAGCTGGTAATACATTAAACTTTTGACTTAATATACTATTTAATTAATTAGTTTTCATTTTTAATTATTCTTATGAATTTAATATTATATTATTCTGTGCAGAAAGCACAGAAACAGTGGGCCCCGACTGCTATGGAGTTGGTGGAGAGGACGAAGAAGTTGAAGTCGGGGACATGGGTCAACGACAAGGCCCGTAACTATGCTGTAAGCAAAAAAATAATTTAGTGTTTACTTGTAATTTATTATAAATGATTTGTTAATATTGGATATAATTATTTTAACTAAATCTCTTCAACTATACTTTGTAGGCGGACTTCAACGAGAAGAAGGACGATGCCATATCACGTGCCTCACAGTCACAAGATGAGGCATTGACTGGTGATGGCTGCTCTCCTGTCTCCGTCGACGATAATGCCATTTATTTGGAGGTCGTCGGGGGCAGGAACAAGAAGGGGCACGTGTATGGCCTCGGACACCTGGGAGCCGAGTTCATCTCTTCATCGTCCGACACGCCTGCTCCTTGCTGCGTCGATACCGTCCCTCAGGAGCAGTTCCACCAAATGCAGGACACCATCACGCAGCTGAACGCGGAGCTTCGGGAGGAGAGCGAGAGAGAGCAGCAGATGGCGAACCAGATTGCACAGTTGACACGGGCACACCAGCGGATGCGGCAGCGAGCATCGAGCGAGGGCGGACATCACGGGCTGGTGTTGGAGCAGATGAGGATCGAGACTCCAGTTGCTCGAGATGATGCTCGGCGGTTGTGCGCTGCTGCCGCTCCTCGATTCGCCTCCGCCTCCACGCCATCGATGCTCTTTGCGCGAGAGGACGATCAGCTAGCAGACGTCGGTGGTACGGACGCTGAGGATGATTGGATTCCTCCATCTCCCACTCATCATGACTGATTTTTTCTCTCCATATTTTTGACTTTAAACGATTCTTGTACGACATTTTGGATTATTCTTTTTATATATATTTATTATTTTTATGATTGTATATTTCATAAGTTATTTGGTGTGTTTTATTAGTAATTTTTCTAACGTTTAAAGAAAATCAGAAAAAAAATTATTATAAAAATTAAAAATAAAAAAAATTAATAATAACCAGTTTAGCGACCGAATTAGAAACCGATAATTCGATCGCTAAACTTTATTTAAGATTTACAGATGATGTATAGCGACCGAAAATCCGTCGCTAATATAGGTTAACAGTAACCAAAATTAGCGACCGAATTAGCAACCGATTATCGGTCGCTAAAAATGGTTACCCAAAAAATGCGACCAACCTAATAGCAACCGATTATTATTATATAGCGACCGAATTTACGGTCGCTAATTAGAGACCGAAATAATAATTCGGTAGCTAAAACCTTAGCGACCAGGTATTCAGCTACCATCATAAATCGGTCTCTGATTCGGTCGCTAAAACAAATAGCGACCGATTTACATGGTTTAGCGACCGAAAATTACGGTCGCTAAACAATTGTTTTTTTGTTGTGGGTCCGCATTATATCTGAGATTGCACGAATAGATCTAGTTGCTACTTCTGTGGCAAACCAGGTCATTTTGCTAGAGATTGCCGACAGAGAGCGGTATAGCAATAGCCAGCTGCTAGCAGAGGAGCCAGTGGTTCTAGAGGAGGAGCTGGGAGAGGAGTCCCAGCAGCAGGATGATAGATAGTCAAACATCTAGCCACAGGGAGAGTGTTTACAGTGAGAGGATACGAGCCCTCTCAATCTGCAGATCTTATTCAAGGTATATGTTTTCTATCTGGTAGAATCTCGTCTGTGTTGTTTGACTCAGGCGCTACACATTCGTTTGTTTCACATGAGTGTGTGGATCATTTACATTTACCCGTTTCCCAGCTACCATATACTTTGACAGTATCTACCCCTACCAGTGATCCTTTGATCACTATGTCTGTTTGCTTATAGTGTCCTATAGTTGTTGAAAGTAGGACATTTATTGTAGATCTCATCTGTTTGGCTATGCAGCAGATAGACGTTATCCTTGGCATGGATTGGCTTTCGGCTAACCATGTAGTGTTAGACCGTGCCCGAAATACCTTATCTTTTCTTGAGCCTTCTAGCATAGTATCTGCCAATAAAGGAGCAGCTATGAGGAGTGACGAGTCTCAGCAGTATGTGATGTTTTTCTCTTTGGAAGCTAAGGAGACTCTGAGTATAGATTCTTTGCCTATTGTGAGGGAGTTTCCTGAGGTTTTTCCTCCTGATGTTCGAGGTTTGCCACCATAGAGGGACCTGGAGTTTGCTATAGATCTCATACCAGGGACCGGACCTATATCAGTAGCTCCTTATCGGATATCACTCGTGGAGTTGACAGAGTTGAAGAAACAGCTAGATGATATGATGAAATAGGAATTCATCAGACAGAGTGTTTCGCCTTGGGGAGCACCGGTATTGTTTGTCAAGAAAAAGGACGGAAGTTCTAGGTTGTGCATGGATTATAGGAAGTTAAATAAAGTTACGATCAAGAACAAATATCTGTTGCCTAGGATAGATGATCTGATGGATCATTTGAAGGGAGCTTCGGTGTTTTCCAAGATAGATTTAAGATCAGGATACCATCATATTAGGGTGAAGAAGGAGGATATTCCTAAAACCGCTTTCAGGACGAGGTATAGACACTACGAGTATCTAGTTATGCCTTTTGGTGTAACTAATGCTCCAACGGTATTCATGGATTACATGAACAGGATCTTAAGACCGTTCCTCGATAAGTTTGTTGTGGTGTTTATAGA
Organism: Sophora flavescens; assembly: GCA_030762895.1. Classification (NCBI taxonomy): domain Eukaryota; kingdom Viridiplantae; phylum Streptophyta; class Magnoliopsida; order Fabales; family Fabaceae; genus Sophora; species Sophora flavescens. The sequence goes on from CM061069.1 coordinate 29,371,671, forward strand.
TGATATTCTCATCTATTCTCGTAGCATCAGGGAAGAACACGAGGAACATCTGAGAGTGGTGTTACAAGTGTTAAAAGATAGGCAGTTGTATGCTAAGCTATCCAAATGTTAATTTTGGTTAGAGGAAGTGCAGTTTCTAGGGCATATAATCAACAAGGAAGGGATAGTTGTTGATCCAGTTAAGGTAGAGGCAGTGATCAAGTGGGAGAGGCCTAAGTCAGTGAGTGAAGTGAGGAGTTTTCTAGGTTTAGTAGGGTATTACATGAGATTTATCGAGGGTTTCTCGAAGATTCTATGACACAGTTAACGAGAAAGGGTACAATGTTTGTCTGGATGGAAAAGTGCGAGGAGAGCTTTCAGAGGCTAAAGGAGAAGTTGACTACATCTCCAGTGCTAACATTACCAGATCCCTTAGGACAGTTTGACGTGTACTGTGATACGTCATATCAAGGATTAGGTTGCGTTTTGATGCAAAGGGGGAAGAGTTGTGGCTTATGCTTCCCAACAGTTGAGGGTTCATGAAAGGAATTACCCTACCCATGATTTGGAGTTAGCAGCCATAGTGTTCACATTGAAGATATGGCGACACTATCTTTATAGAGCTAAGTTCAATGTGTTCAGCGATCACAAAAGTTTAAAGTATTTGTTTTATCAGAAGGAACTGAACATGAGGCAGCGGAGATGAATGGAATTCATTAAGGATTACGAGTTTGATCTTCAATACCATCTAGGGAAGGCTAATGTTGTGGCGGATGCACTAAGTTGGAAATCTGTGCACGTATCCGCGATAATGGTGAAAGAAATGGAATTTCTTGAAAAGTATAGATATTTGAACCTAGGAATGGATTTGTCTGGGGATAGAATATGCTTAGGTATGATCACCATCAGTAGTGAGTTTTTGAGAGACCTTAGGATTAAGCAAGGTCAGGATGAATATTTGCTAGAAGTGAATCGAGGTATAGATGAGGGTAAGGTTTCAGAGTTTAGAAGAGGATCAGATGGTGTGTTAAGGTTTAGAGATCGGATATGTGTGCCAAAAGACTTAGAGATTAGGAAGATGATCTTAGAGGAGGCACATAAGAGTAAGTTGAGTTTTCACCCAGGAGCCACCAAGATGTATCAAGATTTGAAGATGTTTTGGTGGCCAAAGATGAAGAAATAAATGGCAGAGTATGTTCTATCATATTTGGTTTGTCAGAAAACAAAGATAGAGCATCGAAAACCTGCAGGGTTGTTACAATCCTTGGATATTCCAGAGTGGAAATGGGATAGTATAGCTATGGACTTTGTGGTAGGATTACCATGAACTCCGAAGAGGTTTGATGTGATTTGGGTTATCATTGATAGGTTGACGAAGTGTGCTCACTTCCTACCTATTGGTGAGAGTTATAGTCTTGAGAAGTTGACCCAGATTTACAATAAGGAAGTGGTGAGGTTGCATGGTGTGCCGTCTAGTATTGTCTCCGATCGGGATCCTAGATTTACATCTAGATTTTGGAGGCAGTTACACAATGCTTTGGGGACAAAGTTGAGAATGAGTTATGCTTATCATCTTAAGAAGGATGGACAGTTAGAAAGAACAATCCAATCATTGGAGGATCTTCTAAGAGCTTGTGTGTTGGAACATGTTGGTAGTTGGGATGAGTTTGTTGGAACCAAAGTGGTTTGGATTAAATAATCTCTTTGTTTTGATGTTAACAAAAGGATTAATTTTGCTTGGCATAGTGTTAGTTGAAATCTAACATGTGCTATTTAGTTATGCAGGAACACTTAAAAATATAAGTCATGGAAACTTAGAAAAAGTTTTTATGTGTATCTGTTTGGACTCCTAAAGAGAAATGCACGTCCACACATGTAGACGTGCTACTCAGTGTATTGGTAAAGTTATTTATTTATTTAATTAATTGAGTAGACTGGTTTCTTTAAGTAAACGAGGCACAAAATGTTTGCTAGACGGATTTTAAGTTTAAAAGCAAATAGACTATTTTTAATTTGCCACGTCAGTAGACGAGTTCTTTGATCGAGTAGACGAACTCTAATTTCAACGTCACTAGACGAAGATTAAGATAACTCACTAAGATATAGCAAGTCCAAAGACTTTAAAGTAGACGAGAGAATATGCCACGTTAGTGGACGAGTTAAATGAAAGAGTGAATGGACTTCGTTCTTACACATAACTGTGTGGACAGAGATTTTTGAGAAGACGAGCTTCTATCTCTTATATATGTTCTTCTAAAGATTTATAAATGCAATATGATGATTCTCAAACTGCAGATTCTTCATCTACAAGGACATATTGGGACTTCCTGTCACCAGTCATGTTTATGAAGAAGATCCAGTCCACTAGGCCAAAGAGCTATCTTCACCCGTTCTTGATTATGCTGGCTCACCCCCCACAGTTACCACCATCAGAGCACACAGATGAAGAAATCATCATTGAGGACATGGCAGTTGAAGAAGTGAAGTCTGATCCTCAAGTGAAAGTGGTTCAACTTGTAGTTGAGGTTGAAGAAGTTGTTGGGTCCATTCTTAGGCAAAGCACTTCTGAGAAGCACTCTTCTCAACCACTGGCCCTAACTATCATTCATCCAACAGAGCAACCTCAAACTTCCAGAGCCTTAGACATTGTTCCAAGTCTTGCTCGTGCTCAAGACAGTGCTGAAAGCTCCAGATCATCACCCTCTCTGCCACCAAACTTTGAAGAGATGATTGGTAAAATTATTGAAGAAAGAGTCAAGGTGGAAGTAAAGGAGCAAGTAAGAGAACAAGTTGCATAAGCCCTGGTTCCATCAAACATGTTGATGAACCAAATGATGAGCATCATGCTCAACTTTCAACAAAGCCAGAATCTGCCTACGCAAATCCCTGCTCCTCCACCAAATCCTGATCAGAATCAGAACCAAAACCTTCCTCCACCTCCTCCTTCCTCTTAATTTTCTTGATTTTTTTTTCTTTTACTGACAATGATGGTCCACTTCATTTACCTTTTTGTATGATGACAAAAAATGGGGAGAAAGGAAAGAGAATTAAATTTAATATGAAAATTCAGTTTTTGAAAAGTATATACTTGTCTGCATATGAATGTCCCCTTAAATATTGCTCTGATATATTTATTTACATTGCTCTGATACTGCTTGCTGTGATTTGATATAGTTCATATGCTCTAACACTGTTTGATATGATTTTTTTCTTCTCTGAAACATGCTTAAAGTTAATAAAGTCTTTAAAATCTCTGATATTTTACTTAACTGATAAGTTATTACATGTGCTGCTGAATTTCTGTCTTATGCGTTTTTGAATGCTTTGACTTAGGGGGGGCTTTGTAAGGTCTCTTAGACTTTGCTACACAAATTTAATTAGTTTTTGTCATTATCAAAAAGGGGGATATTGTTGGAACCAATGTGGTTTGGATTAATAATCTCTATGTTTTGATGTTAACAAAAGGATTAAATTTGCTTGGCACAGTGTTAGTTGAAATCTAACACGTGCTATTTAGTTATGCAGAAACACTTAAAAATATAAGTCATGGAAACTAAGAAAAAGTTTTTATGTGTATATGTTTGGACTCCTAAAGAGAATTGCACGTCCACCCATGTAGACGGGCTATTCAGTGTATTGGTAAAGTTATTTATTTATTTAATTAATTGAGTAGACTGGTTTCTTTAAGTAGATGATGCACAAAATGTTTGCTAGACGGATTTTAAGTTTAAAAGAAAATAGACTAGTTTTAGCTTGCCACATCAGTAGACGAGTTCTTTGATCGAGTAGACGAACTCTAATATCCACTTCACTACACGAAGATTAAGATAACTCACTAAGATATAGCAAGTCCAAAGACTTGATAGTAGACGAGAGAATATGCCATGTCGGTGGACGAGTTAAATGAAAGAGTGAATAGACTTCGTTGTTACACATAACTATGTGGACGAAGAGAGTAGACGAGCTTCTATCTCTTATATATGTTCTTCTAAAGATTTATAAATGCAATCTGATCCACAATGAATTTATTTCAAATGATTGATATTTATTTCAATAGAATATTTGTTCTTTCCATTTGTTTTATCCGCTTAATGCTTTGTTTCCTTGTGAGAAAATAATAGTACCATCGAGGAAATACAAAAGGCAAATAGTACAATGAGGAAATGAAAAATGACTTGTACGAATTCATCTTTATTGCTAGAAAAAACTGGATTGTACACAAAGGAGGAAATAAAGTTTTCAAGGTACAAATTGCTCAGAAGCAATGACCCTCTATTTTATGCATGCAAATGTGATAACCAAGAGTGCATTTCATAAAGGCCACAATCAAGCTATCAGTCACAACGGATATCATGCATTTAATGTTATCTCAAAATGGGACTATCCAAAATAACCGTTGAAGAAATACAAGTGAAAAAGAATGTCACTATAAAGAAGACCTCAAGTTCTGAAGAACAACTTTTGCTAGCCAACAACTCCTGCCTATACAATATTTGTGAGAGCAAGCTCTTATTCATTCATTTTTTCAAAAAGCAAAAGTCTGTAATCTCTTAGTTTGATTATTGTGAAAATATTCAACAGATCTTAAACTTTCGTATCCTCACACATAGTGAGTTAAGAAGATTAAAGCTAAATCTGTTTGATAGATTTAGAGCCTGAAGAGGCTTGCTAAGAAAGGAATACTTGTAAGCCTGGAGAGATGTTGAATACTTGGTTGTAATCTATTTGGAGAAATAGTGGATAAAACCTTCAAGTCGAAGGGATTGGACATAGCTCTTGGTTGGAAGAGAGTGCACCAGGATAAAATCTCTTGTGTTAATCTTCTATCCCTAAACTCTTACAGTTTTGTTTGTTTATACTGACTGTTGGGATTTGATATTGCTTTTGTTAAGATTCAAAAAACTTTTTCTTGTGTGCTTACTTCTGTATTAATCTTCTTGTGTGAGAAAACAGTTTTGAAAAAGGGGTTTTTGAAAATTATTAACAAACACAATTCAACCCCCCTTTCTTGTGTTTTCCTGTGTCAACTTCAGAGTTCCTACCTTTGATTGAGTATACATACAATAACAGTTTCCACAATATTATTGGGATGGCACCGTATAAGGCTCTGTATGGGAGAAAGTGCAAGACTCCATTATGTTGGTATGAGACTGGCGAGAGCCAAGTGTTGGGTCCTGATGTGGTACAGCAAACCACGGACAAGTCAGGAAAATAAGAGAGAAAATGAAGGAAGCGCAGGATAGGTAAAGGAGCTACAGTAACAAGAGGAGGAAACCCTTAGAGTTCCAGGAAGGTGATCACGTGTTTTTGAGAGTCACTCTGAAGACCATAATTGGCAGAGCTATAAAGTCTAGAAAGCTCACTCACAGATTCATTGGACCATTTCAGTTTCTTCGACGAATTGGTCTAGTAGCTTACCAAATAGCCTTACCCCTTACCTTTCCAACCTTCACGATGTCTTCCATGTATCCTAGTTGAGAAAATATTACCCAAATCCTTCCCATGTAATTGAGCCAGAGTCAATACAACTCTGAGAGAATCTAGAATATGAGGTTTTACCTTTTAAGATTGCAGATAGAAGGATTAAAGTACTCCGTGGTAAATAGATTCCCCTGGTTAAGGTCATATGGGATAGTGTTACCAGAGATGCTACTTGAGAGCGTGAAGCAGACATTCCACAACAGTACCCCCATTTGTTTCTAGGTATGTAAATTCCGAGGACTGAATTTCTTTTAAGGGGGGTAGAAATGTAACATACGTTATTTTATGCATGGTTTATGTATGAGGATTAGGGTTAGGACTTGGATTATATAGTTGAGATGTGGTTTGAGGCATAGAGACCTTTGCATGTTAAGTACGCATATTTTTCGGGTGAGTTTGAACGTAGAGACCAATTAGGGTTTCCAGGTTAGCATCTTTGAGATGTTTGAGTGTGTAATAAGAATTTTGGAGTTCGAGTTGAGATTAGACCTTTTTTATGGTTTTATGTTGTTTATTAGGTCCTAATGAGCCTATATCTCAAATTTGAGCGCAATTGGGTGTCGAACGAACCTTGAACGCAAATAGTTGACTTTTGGTCAGAAGTCAACGCTCAAGCGTGGGTGTATCCACGCTCAAGCACCCAAGTCAACAGACAAGGGCCATGCTTTGACTTGCCACATGTCAATCAGGGCTTACGTGACAGCCTGTGAATGGATGCATGGTGCGGTGGCTTCCCACGCTCAAGCATGGATCTTCTCATGCTCGAGCATGGGGACGTGGTTCAGGAAAAATAAAAGAGTGACTTAACTGACTTAAGTCACTTAGTCACTCAGCCAAAATAAGAGAGTGAGAGCTGAGAAACTGAGAGAACAGAAAGAGGGTTATAGAGAGAGAGAAAAAGAAATCTTAGTGAGAGAAAGGAGTTAGAACAAGAGCTTGAGAGTTTCGATCATCCAGTTGAGAATCGAAGCACGTGGTTGTGACCGTAGTGATGATATCTATCTTCTTCATTTCTTTGAAAACCGAAGGTAAACTATCCTCTTTTATGTCGAAACTCTGTTCGTTACATTTCTCTATGTATCTTTCGTTTCGTTTGTCGGAATTCGTCTTCGATTATGAACTCGTAGTAACATGCGCTTCGTAATGTGATGCTTAGGTGAAATTTTGGAAGCTCTGAAGCCCTAGAACCGCATAGGGCAGAATCGAGGAAGATAGAGGACGTCTCGTTTTGTTTCGTTTCGGACATCGTACGATTCTCCAGGTGGGGGAAAGAAACTATTTAACGTCAAAAACGACACGGTTGCATTTAATTCGATAATGGCATAGGGCGACCCAAACCCTACACGAGAATGAGTAACGTACAATGTCCATATCACATTGGGGACTACCCAGTGGTGCCAATGATGATATAGAAATTGTACGTTTTTCGTCGCCACGATAAATATATTAATTTATTATGTGATGATTGCATGTTTGACCGGTTGACTTGAACTTGGTACTTGATGAATGATAACATGTGTGTTGTAATTAGTTTTGAAAGTGTTTATGTTTATTATTATTATATTTTGGTATTTATTATTTTGGAATTAATGGCATGATTGTAATGACATGATGAGTGTTATGATTGTGCTTAGAGGTTGAGTAAGTGAAAGGTTATGTCGAGACATGATGATGTATTGGGGAATTCATATTATAGGTGTTAGTAGTGCCTAACCGAGATGATTATTGAGATATGATGATGAGATTTTATTGAGGCTATATATGAGATTATGATAAGCGGTTAGGGCACTAGGGGGTGACCTGAAACATGGTCTGTGATATGGTTTACCTGAAACAGGGTCTGGTTTACCTGAAACATGGTCTTTGGCGTCTATTCCTTGGAGGGAGAATTCCTGGGGTTTAGGCTAACAGTGGACCGTCCCAGACATGATTTCACTTTAGTTGCAGCTATAGTTCATCAGTTGCATGAGCACCCTGACTGGGGTTCATAGGTGTGCACCGGATTGTGCAGCTATAGTACCATTACTTTGCATGGGCATCCTCCATACGCGGACGAGGGTGTCCACTGAGGACTCTGGGACGTGTCGATTCTATTGATGTGATATTCGGATATAACCGATACCTGATGAGATGGTTCATACAGCATTGCATTGCATCATGGCGGAGGGTAGAGGATAGATCTTAGATGTGGATCGAGGATGATTTGTGTTAAATATACATAATTATATTCTTGGAGATGGATGTTTAGCATGCTGTTATAGAATTAAATATTGCTAAACCCTTTCCACGTTTGATGTTATATAGCTTCTTATCCCCCTTTTCTTTTGTTGTGTGTTTGTACATATATGTTTTGTATCTCAGATCCAGACCGTGTAGATGGCACACTGGAATAACCCATGGATGACTCAGGACCTGGGGTTCCCCCTCTCGGGGACCTTTGAGGTAGAGTGCGTCGATCCGAACGGGTGGCTAGTGGACTCAGTCACTCGTTTCATTGTGTATACGGGTCCTATGTCCATCACCTCTGGGCTCGGACAGGGAGCGCTGATAGGTTTCGTCGGCACGTTTTGCTTTGGCACTACCATTTCCTTTCCGATAGGACTGCCGGATGGACACATACCGTCGATGCCAGGCATGGCTCTAGTCCCCTTGATGGTACCCTTTGAGGTACTAGCACCAGGGCTCGCACCAGCACCAGCACCAGGGCCCGAGTTGGCACCCATCCAGGAGGAGGATCCGATTGCCCCCAGCCAGGACCGAGCACCCATTCCAGAGGTACCAGCACCTCCAGAGGTCCGGGCTACGGTTTCAGAGTCTTCTCAGTTATCTTCTAGACGGCTACATCCCCGTGACAGCAGATTATACAGGCAAATGTTTCGGAGACAATTGGACAGGAGCTCTTCCAGTGGGAGCGGAGGAGTGTCCGGACCTTCTGGACCACAGGATGCGGACGATGGTGGTAGTGTATAATGGCTCAGGTCAGTGCCATCAATATAGGTGTGAGTGAGGTTTTACTGTATTTTGAGAGGGGACGGGGTGTGGAGTGCATCTGTGAGGCATCTTCTTCAGATCTTTCATGTATTTTGTTGATGTTACCAGCTTGTTTATATCGGAATCCTACTGATGGGAATCCCTTGACCGTTCTGTATCAGGTTATGATGTGCATATGTTATGCATGTATGTATATACATGGTTTATATTTTAAGTTTTAAATTTTTCGCTGTTTTTAATATATCCGCTAAATGATAATAATAAAATTAGGTCTTAATATTTTTGGGTTTTCTTTAATGGGACGTTGAGGGGTCTCAATTTCACTACTGTCTTGCATAGAATCTGAGACTATTAATGGTGATATGCAATTATTTCCACCCACATAAGAACCAAGATCCTTAACCTGCAATATGTTTTGATCCTCTACAATAGCCACATTCTCATCAATATCCCGCACATGATGTCCATTCTTATTTCCATTTTCAACATTAACACCGTCTTCAAATGCATGAGGGACATCATCTGGCAAAAAGGATGCAGCATTAACCATCTTAACAGGGATATCCTCAATTTCTGGGAAATCCATGTCATGATTCTCTTGGCTGCCATCACAATCTGCATCTTTATTGTTAGTATAATGCAATAGATTCACCCTGATGCACTTCTTTATCAGCAACAAACTTCTTTCCTTTATCCAGGATATCAGCAACAGTCTGACCTTGAATTTCCAAGTTGACAATCTTCTTGGGGACATATTTGACAGAAGCACCTTTCTTGGATCCCAAATCACCCTGATTTTGATTAATTACACCTTCATTAACCAAATCATTTTTTCTTTAACCTTATGCAATCTGCAATAGAATGCCCGATTATGCCTAAGAGGAACATAAAGATGGTAAACTTTCATACTCAATGCCAACAAAGAATGCACGGCCTTCATTTTCTGCTAAAATTTGGTCCCAAATCTCTCCTTCAAGATCAATATCAACTAAAACCCTTGCAAAATGTCCAAGAGTTATATTTGTGGTTGCATCATCTAAGGATAGTGGAATTCCAATGCCCCTTGCAACGACAAAGATAATCTTTGGCCTCTAATATTCTTGGGGAAGACCAAGAATTATGATCCAGCATTGGGTATTAGGTTTCTTAACAAGATTCAGACTAAAATCTGGAGTCCATGAAAAAAGCCCCAAGATCCAAGAGATAAGTTCCAAGATCCAACGGACCATGCCTTTCTCAAATCCCCAGTAGAGGTAAAGGAGAATTCAAAGAATCCCTTCCCTAGTGGAGTCATCTTCCAATGTCCCAATGGATTCCATATTTTTAACAATTTAGCATGCAAGTCACTGAACTTCACAAGGGAATCACCTTTCTATAGAAGTAATCTCCCATGGAGATTATTCTTGCAGCCTTCAACACCAGTTTTATATTCATCTTCTGGGATTTCGACTGCTAGAGCATCACCCTTCATACATGGGACCGGCAATTGACTTAGAGGGATGTCACATGCATTATTGACAGACTGTGCAAAAGTTTTTCTTTGAGGAAGAGAAGAAGAAGAAGAAGCTGGGACAAAAGAAGATGGAGAAATGGAAACAAGGAATTTCCATGGCACTATAGGAGCAGCCATTGGAAAACTTATACAAGAACCATGAGTGCCATTGGAAAACTCATACAAGAACCATGAATGTTCACATTATTCTTGATCTTCTTGGAGAAAGAAGATATCACTCAATCACAGTCCCTTTGCTTTAGCCTAAAACCTTCTTTTTCTTATTAATACTATAGTTAAGTTAAAAAAATAATTCTATATATGTTTTCTAAAACTACGGAGATATATGAACAAAAAAAACTTTCTATAAGAAGATTAAAAAAATAGAATGAGTAGAGTTGTCAAAATAGATCAACCTAACTCGCCCAAATTGACTCACCCATCAGGTTACTCAAACAGTAAGTTGAACCAAGTTGGCTCACTTTAATAGTCAGCCAAAAAACGAACAACCCAAACCCACCAATAGGGATGATAATTTGGACCCTACCCTCTGGGTACCCGCAAAAAATACCCACAACCGGTAGGGTAATTACCCGCTTTATAGGTATGGGTTCGGGTATGGGTAATTACCTGAAAAAAAAAGCGGATATGGGTGTGGGTACGGTACTCAAGTACCCACCCCGCCCCGCACCCGTATATATATATATATATATATATATATATATATATATATATATATATATATATATATATATATATATATATATATTAGTATGTATAATTATAATTATACATCAATTTTTAACAATAAAATTAATGTAAAAGTTCTAAACCTAGTTTTCATTAGTGTTTTTTCCTTTCCGGACTTACAAGTCAATGAATTTATTGTTTTGGATGTTTTAGATGTTTTTATCTAGTTTAATACTTTGGTTTATAATGTTTCATGAGTTGATTTGAAAGATCTTTGGATAATTTTTAATTGAGTTATAATGTTCTTTATTTTTTTCTTAGTTACAGTGCGGGTAACGGGTACGGGTGTGGGTTCTTAGATACCCAGAAGGTACGGGTAAGGGTACTAAAGTTGCTACCCACACGGGTATGGGTCTGGGTACGGGTAAATTTTTCAAACGCGGGTATGGGGATGGGTATTATAGTACCCTACCCAGACCTTACCCATTGCCATCCCTACCCACCAAGATTAATAGGTCAAACGAGTTGACTCACCAAAATTATTAAAGAAATACAAAAATATAAAAAGGAGAAATTACACTAGCATCACCTTAGGTTTGACTTAATTTCACTGAATACCCCTTTTGTTTTAAAAATTATGCAAACCTCCTTTGAGGTTTATTTTATCATTACACTCACTTTCCTTGAATTATACAAACCTCCTTTGAGGTTTATTTTACCATTACACTCACTTTCCTTGAAGGATGATATTAAAATTATACTGACCTCCCCTAAAAGCGAGGTGATTGTAATTTTGAAACAAGAGGAGTGCTAAGTGTAACTAAGTCAAACCTCGAGGGAGTAATTTCCATATAAAAATTGTGATATGCATGAAACAATTCAAAAAATTACAGAAAAAACAAAATAAAAAATTACACCCTTGAGATTCTAGATCAATGATGCACGACATTATGTTGGTTCGACCAACGATGGAGTTTAAAAGTGCAAGTTTGAGTATACAATGTCTCTCCTCCGAGCTGTTTATTATAGGACAATGGTTGCTAGACAATGATGGATTTTCAAAATGCAAGCTTGAGCATATAATGTTGACGTGTCGATGTGTCGGGGATTCAGGCATTACCTTAGTTGTATCAGGGAATCGATGGTCGATACTAGACGTACTCGTTGACCTGATCACAGTGATGTAGTCGGAATCACGATCAGACAAATGAATTTCTGCCGGTGAGGATTTCTCCAAGCTTGAAAGTGAAGGGAAAATATAAGGGGTTGCTACCAGCGGAGCATGCTCTAGCGTGCTAGGACTCCATGCTAGAGCGTGGCATCTGTTCTGCCACGTGTTGAATGCAATCGACACGTGTACGCTACGTGTCTGATCTCCTTGCATGCTTGAGCGCCCAAAACCCACGCTAGAGCCTGCCAACGCTCTAACGTTGGGTCTCCCAACATCCAAGCGTTCTGCCTTATGCCAGTATTCGATTTTTCGCATGTTTTGGTGCTTTCTGAGCTCGCTTCAAGTCCAATTGACCTCAAATTTGGAACATAAGCTCATCAACACAGAAGGAACAAGATTAAGCCTTCAAACACTCTTAAATAAAACGGAACGCTACACACAAAGCCAAAACTACTACCTCATCAGTCCTTCTTTTGAGGTATATACACATCGACCACTTTTCCTCATTTTTGAAAAACCTTCCAGAGATCATTGACACTGAATTGCTTGGGAAAGTGAGTGACTGTGGCCCTAGAAGGATCATTGAACAAGGTGGAGACAATAGCATTTTTCGTAGCACAAACAAGTTTGGCCTAAACTTGATATGATGTTTTGATTGAGTTTTTTTTATTAAGTCAAATCCGACTCAATCGTGACCTAAACATGATCAAGTTAAAATCGAGACCAACTTAATATAAAAACTAAAGTACATTTTATATTTTAAAACAAATAATATTAATATAAATATACTATCATGTTATGTCACTAAGTTAAGTTTACAAGTTTTATTATTTATTATTGATTATAAAAATAAAAGTATGAATTTTAAAATAAAGTGTGATACCAAACCGAGTTGGAATAACCAAAGTCGTGACCCGAATTCTACCTAAAAATATTGGAAAAAATGTTAACAACACACTGTTTATCACACGTTTTCTCAACACACTCTATTATTGGATGGATTTCACGAGACCCATCAAAACATATGGTCCCGCATGAAATCCACTCAATAATAAAGGGTGTGTTAAGAGGAGTGTGATGCTAGCGCTACTTAATAATTTTGAATCAAAATTTGAAAATCTAAATGCATCCCCAATTAACTTTGGATATAGACGGATTAATAAGCCTCGTAACGTCTTGAACACCCATAAGCAGTATTCAGCGGATCGGTTTGGATCGGTTTTAAGATAAAAAGTCATCCGATCTAAAGATTAAAACAACATGCGGTTCGCTTCGCTTTGGATTGCCTCCTTGAAAAAATACGATATGATTAATTGTGATTTTGATTGGATTGGTTGATTCGGCTTTTACCAACATAACATTACATATTTATATTACATCAAAGAATCAATATTATAAGCTATATTGAACAAAATCTTAAACTTATATTTACTTATTGATACATTTATGTAATATCATTTCATAAAATATGTATAAAATAAATAAATATCATCATCATCTAGTTCTAAAACATCTTTTTTATGTTCGGAACATTATAAATAATAAACAATTACACCATAATCAAACTAATAAGTATTATTAGGAAAAAAGACAACAAATAAAAAATTAGTAATGCAAAAAATAGAATAAAAATTATTAAATTTTATATACGCGGTTTAGTTTGGATTGATTTGCTTTTAAAAAAAGGATCCAAAATCTGATCCGATCTGATTGGTTTTAATGTAAAAATATCTAAAAAAATCCAATAAACTTATGTTTTGTTCGGTTTTCGATTTTTAGTTGAATCGATTTGAATATAAACGTCCATGAATAGAAGTGAGAGACTCATATTGAGGTGGAGGGAGCTAGGCTTTTGTAAAAATGTGTGTAATGTGAAGAGGATTGGATCTGCTATGTTTGGGCTTTTCTGTTAATTGGGCTGAGCCCACGAATGAGGCATTCTAGTTTGCTTCAGGGAAACGAAGAGGAGCTAGTGTTAGGAGGAGCCGAGGAGGAGTGAAATCTGAAATCAAATGGTTGTGTGGTCGTACCCGCCGACGGCGAGACAAGTGGCGGTCACCGCCACCGTGTGTGTGATCGGAGCTTCGTTTATGGGCATAGGAGCTTATCTCTCGTTTGTTAATATTGCTCCTCAGCAGGCTCGCGCGAAAGCTCGCAGTGAAGCAATGAAGAAGAGTCTCAGAAAGTTACTGGATGATTGAAGACGGTAAATTCCGTAGCTCACTCTCCTTCCTTGGTCATAGAAATTGTTTCAATTTATTGCTATTTGGTGTATATGTGTGATGGGACAATTCACATTGAGTTTGTACTGAATTCTGCTCAATTTGTTTTAGGGTGGGTTACGTAATGGCAAATGGTAGGTAATGAACTATACCCTCAAATCTTTCTTTACTGTGCAGTCTGTGATTTGTGATGAAAGGTGTAGGAATCTCGTAGGGGACTGTGTTCAAATTTTTGTAAGCACTGTGGTTGTTGTTCTTCTTGACAAAACAATTGGTGTCAATAATTTTGTTGAAATGTTTTCTGGATTGGCAAATCTGAAACACCAGGAAAAGGTGAAGACTATTCTGGTTTCTTTGGTTTCTATGTGTAATGGTGCTGTAGAAACTTTTGTTAAAACATGTCACCAAGTGTTGACAAACCCTGTCAAATAGTTGCTGGTCTCAATCTACTGATTTGTTCTCTTTGTTCTTACCTCTCATGTTTGCAATTCACATTTCAGTAAGCATTGCCTCTTCGGCTCTTAAACCTGAATTGTTTTATAAGGGTGTATTGGAATGAAATTTTAAAAGATTGTTTTAGTCCACGTGGATTTTAAAAGATTATATAGGAATGTAATGATTTTAAAAGATTTTAAAAGACTTTTTTTAAAGATGGTTATAATCAAGATTCTCGTATATAGATTTTAAAGGTTTTATATTATAAGATTTTATAAGATTTTAATGGACTATAAAATTTGAAAGGAACACATGATTTTTTAACAAACATTAAAAATCATGAATCAATAAAAAAAGATAACAAAGAAACAAATAATTTTTAATAAAAAAAATACAACCCAATACAATTTTTTAATTAATGACCAATTTGGTAGTTTATCCTAAGCAGTATTTCAACCATTTCTATTTTTTTTTAAAATCATATATATATATATATATAATATAATATGCTTTCAACTTATTATTCAACCTAATTATATACAGGTTCCTGTATTAATACCTATTACCTATATATATTATATATTATATATATAAAAGTAGAGAAGAGAAAGGTGTATATATGAACACCGTTTGATTTCAATTCATTCTCATGGAATATTTTCTTTTTGTTCTAATATGCAAAAAAATCCTAATCATCGCCAGATCAATAAGAGAAAGGTGTAGATCAATCTATTACCTATCACTTTCCCTTAAAAAAAACCTATTACCTATCACCGTTTTTGTAAAAAAAAATTCACCATCACCGTCAGAACAACGAGGACTTGCACTGTAACACTAGAGAAGCACAGAACTTGTAACGCAACGTTGAAGAAGATCGGAGAGAACCGCTGAGAGAAAAGAAAAGTCTTGGAACTATAATGAGGAAGAGAATCAAGGAATAAAAAAGTCTTAGATGAGATTTTAGGATGTGTCTGATATTTATACTTCTCGTTAAAAAAATACCACAAAATCAATTGGATAAAATAATCCATCGAAATTTGTAAATTTTTCAATATCAGTAAAATTATTTTGTAAGTTACAAAAATCTTATTTGAATATCACTAGATTTAAGTTTTTCCTCTAAACAAAATTTTAATAATCTTGATTGAATATCACAAAACTTATTTATATTATCTAAAAATCTTGATTGAATATCGTGAGATTTTTTTATCATAAAAAAATCTTTTAAAATTTCATAAAATCGCAATTCAACACACCTCTTTATAGAATACCTGAATTGTCTTTCAAATTGTCTTTCAAATTCTCGCAACTAATCATTACTCAGTCAGTACTCATATACATGCTATGCTATGATACTAGTATTGAACTGTTGCAAAATTAAGAATGCGTTTGAATATACAACTTATTTAAGTATTTATGTAATAAGTTATTATTCAAATAAGCTAAAAATAATTTATTTTCAAAAGGTTCTATAACAATCTTATGAAAATAAGTTAAAAAGAACTTATAGAAAGATCATAGATTATTTTGATAAACTATTTACTTAGCTTTATCATCATAAATTATTCTTGTAAGTTTTTTTATAAACTCTTTCCAACCACACGCTTAGAATGAAATGCCTTCTATAGGCACCAATATTTTATTCCGGTTTGTTTATTGCAACTTGTTGGAGGTGTTTATTTTGCACCAATAATGGTAGTACTAGTATATATAACCAGTTTTGAAGTCTTAAAGTCCGTACTTTACTTAACTGATATTATCCATTATATAAATTGTTATTGTTTGACTGATGCTCTCTCTAATCTAACATAGTTTCATTTATAACCTTATCCAGGGCGGTCAAAGGTGGTTCCTTACTGTGAAATACGGACACTCCTAGTCCGAGTGTCAAACACGTATTCATCGTTGACACTTGTTCGATATCGACATGACATGTGTTCGATCAGGTGTTCAATTTAAAAATTATTCATTTGGCTTGGACATTTTTCGGACACTTTGCCGACACTTCTATATAAGCCTTGAACACCTCAAAGACACATGTCAAATTTTTTTAAAAATAAAATATAAATTAAAACTTTAAATAATAAAAAAAACAAAGAATAAGACTCTTTTCATTGTGGTTTCTTCTATTTCACTAAACGATTTTTTACTTCAACAACGTGATGATTAGCTATCTTTTAAGTTTTCCTTCTTCTTTTGCTTCTCTGTAATTCCTCAGCAATAAGGATTCAGCTCACTTGTTCATGAATCATAAAAGATACCTGTCATATAGCTGGTCTGACTTTCTTATTTTCATTTTAAACTGCATAGTATTAATTGACTAGATAATTTTCTATATTGAAGCCAATGAATGCCTTTGGTAAAACTTGTCACTCTCTTATAGTTACTATAATCTCAAGTGTTGTTCATGGCTAGAAGTATGTGGAAATTGTTGTTCATGACTAGAACATGATAATGCAGAGTCATCATTGGTTTTTTCAAATCTAATCCTAAAAAGGGAAGAACATGATAGTTATCAGAATTTTGTAAAAGTTGTACTCTTACTAATAATAAAAAGTTAGGTGGCTTTTAAGGTGAGGGAGTAACTAAGTCCCTCACCCATGACGGAGCAAAATCAATCCTTAGATATATTGTAAAATAATGGAATGGGCATGATTTAATGATGCCAGCAGGTATTACAAGTCACTTCTTACTTTACAAAATGATCCCTATTTTTTTCTCTCAAAGTTTTGTAATTTGCAAATTAATCCTTCTTAGATGTGGCCAGAGATCCACCGTTAGATGTGGCCACCATCACCACCCACTACCCCCAACTTTTAATTTAAATTAAACTTCCTAAAACAATGATGAACATGAAAATGATGCGCTAGTGCTAAATAGAACTATGTGGTGGTTCACCTATTCTTTCAAACCATTTCATTAGGGGCAGTGGTTACGGCGGTGAGCAAGACACGGTGGTTCGCGGCTGGGATGCAGGTCTGCGTTCGGCAGCACCGACGCGGTGGAGAGTAGGTCGCACAGCGGATCTGGACGCACCGACGTAAGGATGAGAGGACGATTCTGGTGTGACAGCTGAAAAAATGGGTCCTTTGACCTGTTTGGAGGTAGGAGAGGAGATCCAGATGTGGCTTTAATTTTAAACTACATAAGAAATCTGGTGTTGATACTAATGTTTATTCCAAGAGTGGCTCGATGGTAAGGGCCCATAGATTTCATGCTCCAGGTTGCGTATTCGAAATCCACGGTTGTAGGTTTTCAATTTTTAGTTACAACACCTTGTCTTTGTTTTTTTTATAGCTAAAAAACGTAAAAATAAAAAACTAGAGATGCACAATCCAGGATCAAACCCATGACTTCGTCGTTATGCTACCATCCTCCAACCACTACACCATTCTCATTTGGATGTCGTAATTTCACACTAATATATATTTAAAGGAGAACAAAACAAAAAGCAACTTTGAAGCTCATCTCCTACCTCCACCCGGGTTGACCCGTATTGTAGAAATCAGTATCCCAACCAAACGCACCAAAGAAGCGCCAGATCCAACCGCCGTGCGCGACTCCGTCGCCACCAACCACCATGACTTTTCTCCAAATCGTGATTTGTCCTCTCCATCGTGCTACACCGTCACCCACCACTCCTAAATCTGCAGACATGCAGCAACGTCCCGCTCCATTTCGCCATCGAAGCTGTAACACCCCCTTGGATATTACCTAGTGAACACGTGCGAAAATAAAATAAAACGAAATTTGCTGGTTGCTTTCAGAAATTGATTTACTTTAAGTCAGAAAATCTAGGTGTAAAAAAATTTTCTCCTTAACCCTTCGGAAGAATATGATACACACAACACAATATTACATTCACTTTATACTTGATATCACACACATACCAATTTTAATTATAAACTAACCCTTCACAGCGTACAATTCTTTTTCTCAAAAGTCTTTTCTCATAAACTGTATGAAAATTATCACGACACACGTACTAAAACTTCTCAAAACATACATCCTCAAAACACAAACCCGCTCTACAAGACACTCACTATTAAGACCCCGTGATCATCCCTATGATCACACACCTATTCGCACAATCCGGACTTAAGTCTCCAAGTGACTTAAGGAACTCCTCTGCAACATCTGTACTCGTATATCAAGGTACAACAACCAAAACCAAAAGTACAGATGTATGCAAGAGTGAGAACCAATATATGGATTTTAAAACGATAACTACATGCACGAAACACAAACATCATATAACATGTATAGTTATAACAACATAGATGTTCAAATATAAACAAATAGTTTATCAAAGGGTTTCATACCCAACAGTCATCGTCATTTTTAAAACAAATGCATGACACTTCAATATTCACCATCTAAACTTTTGTACTTAATATCCGGAGATCCCAACATCATTAAAATGAGTTGATCAATCTCGATTGCCAAATATATTAGGCACAACGTCACGTCAATTTTCCATAACACCATTGTCCAACTCGAGGCACAATGATCAACGTCACATGGATTCATTGTCCATCAAGGCACAATGTACAATGTCACATGATACCTTATCCATCAAGGTCTCACGACACAACGTCAGGCACGTCTGCCACAAATGCAAATGTAAAACATTTTGTTTCTCGTCACTTTTCTTTTTGTTCATTCTTTTCTTGTCGAAGCTCAAAAGCTCACGACCTTCTCAACTTTTAAATGTTTAAGTTCGTATTTCAATTTAGACAACAAGACTTCAAGTCCGAATGTGCAAATCACGAAACACTAGACCGATGCATTCAGTCTTAGGTTAGTAGATTATAAAGCACAAAACTTACAATTCTGATAAGACAAATTAGTCCATAACTTCACCTCTAGGACATACAGTCTGCACCATAGAACACTAGAACCTCGACGTTGATCAGCCTCTGGCTCATCTAGTTTTATGACTAGTATGACCATGGTTTTGTGCCAATTATATCTCGTTTTCACCCGAATTAGACTTGATTGTTCTCAAGCAACATTTTGAGTCTCTAAAGTATTTTGAGGCTAATTTAGTTAGTTTTGAGTCAAATAAAGCATTCACTGCTATTGCCTATTGTTTCAGGTTAGAATAAAGCACTTATGCTATTTCTTGTTTTCAGGTCAATAAAGAGAAGCAATTCTGGAGTTTTTCGCCCCGCGAACCTGAAGGCTGACTGTGCCAGAAAATGCAAACCTTTCTGTCTCGCCACGCGAACAGTGTCTCGCCTCGCGAGAAATCCAACCCTGAAGGACAGAGATCATCACGGCTTACCCGTGTTGAAGGTCACATGCGTGATAGTTTGGAATTTGAAGAGTCTCGCCTCGCGAATGGTAAGCTCGCCTCGCGAGAAAGCCAAACACTGAAGACTGTTCATAATATTCGCCTCGCGAAGGTGTGCTCGCCTCGTGAGATCGCGGAATCCAGAATCTGTACTTAAGTCTGTTTTAGGCCAGAAAACTGAGGATCTTTTCATCATCTCTTCTCTTCTTCTCTTATTCTCTTTAGTTTTAGACGGCTACGAAATTAGGTGTAGGTTTACGTTTGTAATGGAGAGCTAGTCTCCTTTGATCAATCTGCTGTAATCGATTTCCACTGACGCTTGAGGTTTTGTAATTCCTATTTGAATTGCTATTCCTTTTCAATACTGTTCTATATGTTTCTGTTTGCTTAATTCAGAATTGTATAGGATTAGTATTGATTTATTTCGATGATTGTATGTTCCTATATTTAATCGTGTTTGCTTAATTCGCGTGTGTTCAATCATGTTCGCTTAGTTCATGAGTGCTTCACCCTGTTTGCTTAATTCGGGAATAGAAACATATGTCTCGTAGTATTGATTTCCCTTGTTAATTGATGCTACAATCGAAAAGGGTTTAGAATCTGCTTAGGGCTTGGATTTATATGAACCGATGATAGTGGGAAACCGAGAACAGTAGGTTGATCGTTTTTAGCTATTTGATAGTTATTTTATTTGCATTATTTTCTGCTTTGTTTTCTTAATTTAATTTCAAACCAACCAACCCCCCCCCCCCCCCCAAAAAAAAAAAACTGATTTTCTGTTAACAACAACCCAAGAGTCCTTGTGAGACGATACTCGAGTTGTCGCTCCCTAAACTACATATTTTTACAAATCGCTCGCTTTTTGACGCGTCTTGCGGCGACAAATACAAAAAATTGGCGCCGTTGTCTGGGACTCTTGTTGTTATTAATGAAAATTAAATTGGACTGGTTGTGAATTTACCCATGGATGATTATATGCAAGGTTACATGCCTAATGTTAATTATGAATCACCATGCATATATTATCGTCACTCTCCTGGTTTAATACATCGGTTGCCAAGGTTTAGTGGTCTTGCAGGTGAGAATCCGCAGGAGCATCTGAGGGAATTCCAGATTGTTTGTTCTACAATGCTGAGACCTAAAGGAATGACAGAAGACCACATCAAGATGAGAGCCTTCCCATTCTCAGTTGAAGGTGCTGCAAAGGATTGGTTGTATTGTCTTGAGGCGAATTCCATCTCAACCTGGTTTGATTTGAAGAAAGTCTTCCTGTTGAGATACTTTCCTGCTTTCAGAGCTGCATCAATCAGGCGAGAGACATTTGGTATTGGACAAGTTAATGAATCACCTCAAGCATATACATCCAATATTTACAATCAAGGCAACAATCAGAACAGGCACAACATTCCTGACCCTTCCACTGATGAGTACCACCCCAGCTGGGGAAACCATCCAAACCCTTGGTATGGGGACTCACCCACGCAACAACAACTGATGTTACCGCTGGCACCACCACAGAAGCCTCCCCAAGTGACCACCTCTGCACCTTCCGGACCTTCACTAGAGGACATGTTCAAGCAAATGACTTCACAAATGACTGCACAAATGACTACACTTTTTCAGCAGCAGCAAGTTGGACAGTTTCAGGCCTCACAGGCACAATTTCAAAGAAATGAATGATGCTAGCATTCACAATTTGCGAGACACAATTTGGACAATCTCAAAGAAATGAGCGGATGCTAGTATTCAAGCCTTGCAGACACAGATTGAACAGCTTGCCATTTCAATGAATGCCATGCAACAAGCTCCAGGATCAGAACCCTTGACTAAGGAGATTGAGAGGAAGAGGCATATAGAGGACATCCATTCCGCCATTCTAGAGGATGATGAAGAAATTCTGGAATTAGATGATTCATTTGGCTCCTATGCATGTGTCAATTGTGATGGGAGAAATACTTGTGTCGTGCGTGCTGAGGTTACTGCATATACAGAAGGTAATGAATCTGGTAATCCAGTGGATGGGAATTGTGCAGAAGATGAAGCAACACCGGAGACCCCAGCTACTTGTTTGTCACCTCCCCCTGTGGAACCACCAGCGATGGAGTTCAAGCCTCTGGATTTGGCACCATGGCCAGTCCAAGAGGTTGAACCCCGATTTTATTGGGAGGACTTTGTTGAGAAAGAGGTCAACCTTGACCCAAGAGGGAGTGAGAAGTCCGCCGCACTTGGCGAGGTCACCATAATTATCAAGCGCTCACTCCCATATCAAGGCTGCAAGTTATGGAAGCATGGAATGAGCTTCCATCCTTTGGCTATCACTTGGGTCTTAGGCTACATGCAATGGGATCCAGGCGGAAGCCTCTGAATGAGTTTTCTTAACCCTTTCTCTTTAGTTTACTTTCATTTTCTTGTTAGTTTTTGCCTTGCTTTATTTTTGTTTTGTTTTCTTTTAGCTCCTGAATAATTTGAGAAGATCAGGAGTATGTGTGTTGAGTCCTGTGTCTGTGAGCTTGTTAGATTTTAATCAAATTTTGCATAGATTGATTGCATGACATGGGTTGACTATTGATGATTTTCCCCTAGGATTTGAAAATTGAAAATTGATCCCCATTTGAAAAATTGAAAATTGAACTTTGAGATATTTCATTATGATTGTATGATTTATGATAAGTTTGGGGTGAAGAGGTGCACACACTAGGGATAGAATCTCGGTCAAACAATTTGCAAAAATGTCCAGGTGAGGATTTGAGCCTCCAGCATGTTTTTAACTGTGTGTATCACTTTTGAGTTGCACTTTCCCGAATTTGTTTGAATCTCTTCATGGTTTGCATGTTTATGTGTTTGCATCAAATGATTTAGGCATTTTCTTTGTAAATAACCACTTGGCCTAAATTGAACCATTCCTAATGCATGTTCCTTTGTTAGCCCCATTGAGCCTAATTAGCCTATTGTTCTTGATGACCCTATGTTATGAGCCAAAATCTGGAAAACCATGTTAACCCAATCTTAGGATTAGGAGAGCATGGAAGCTTAGCAAGAGAATGGTTGCAAGAAACTAATTTTGGGGTGGCTACAAGGTGTGATGTGTTGTTTGGGATTGAGAAAAAAAATTAAATAATAAAGGTTGGAGCCAAGGGCAAGAAAAAAAAAGAAAAAGAAAAAAAAGAGAGAAAGAAAAAAGGGGAAATAAAAGTGCAAAAATGTCAAAAAGGGTATTAGAAGAAAAAGGTTGTAGTCACCCAAAAGCATAAAGAAAAATGGAAAAAGGAACTTGAGTGGAAATTCGGTATGTTGAAATGTTCACGCTCTCTTAGTTCCTAGGGACTTAAGCCTAGTTCCTTTGTATATCCTACCCTTAGCCAGGCCCCATTACAACCTTAAAAGACCTTTTGATGTGGCAGGCATGTTTTCGTGGGAACCTTGATTGAGATGAAAATCAAATTTATGGGAAGTGCCCTTAAAAGTGAAACTGAGTGAAATGTTGATAGCCTAGACAAACTGAGCGGATTGAGTGAAACACTAAATGCCCTTGTGAGGAAGGCAATTGTTTGAATTTGGTGATCTCCCTTTTGTGTGTAACTTGGATACCTTGCTTAGATTACTGATTGCTTGAATGATGAAGTTCTCAAATGTTTAGAGTAAATGAATGTGGGGATTGCTTTGTTTGAAAGGGGGGAACATTGAAGGAAAAAATATTTTGGTGAATTGCTTGAAATTTGTGCAAAAATTGATTAAATTTTTGATCTTGCCATGTCTTGAGTCTTTTTAAGTTTTTGAGTTTTAGTTTGCTTGGGGACAAGCAAAGTTTAAGTTTGGGGTATTTTGATCAGCCTCTGGCTCATCTAGTTTTATGACTAGTATGACCATGGTTTTGTGCCAATTATATCTCGTTTTCACCCGAATTAGACTTGATTGTTCTCAAGAAATATTTTGAGTCTGTAAAGTATTTTTAGGCTAATTTAGTTAGTTTTGAGTCAAATAAAGCATTCACTGCTATTTCCTATTGTTTCAGGTTAGAATAAAGCACTTATGCTATTTCTTGTTTTCAGGTCAATAAAGAGAAGCAATTCTGGAGTTTTTCGCCCCGCGAGAGGCTACTCGCCTCGCGAACCGGAAGGCTGACTGTGCCAGAAAATGCAAACATTTCTGTCTCGCCACGCGAACAGTGTCTCGCCTCGCGAGAAATCCAACCTTGAAAGACAGAGATCATCACGGCTTACCCGTGTTGAAGGTCACAGGCGTGACAGTTTGGAATTTGAAGAGTCACGCCTCGCGAATGGTAAGCTCGCCTCGCGAGAAAGCCAAACACTGAAGACTGTTCATAATATTCTCCTCGCGAAGGTGTGCTCGCATCGCGAGATCGCGGAATCCAGAATCTGTACTTAAGTCTGTTTCAGGGCATAAAACTGAGGATCTTTTCATCATCTCTTCTCTTCTTCTCTTTAGTTTTAGACGGCTACGAAATTAGGTGTAGGTTTACGTTTGTAATGGAGAGCTAGTCTCCTTTGATCAATCTGCTGTAATCGGTTTCCACTGACGCTTGAGGTTTTGTAATTCCTATTTGAATTGCTATTCATTTTCAATATTGTTCTATATATTTCTGTTTGCTTAATTCAGAATTGTATAGGATTATTATTGATTTATTTCGATGATTGTATGTTCCTATATTTAATCGCGTTTGCTTAATTCGCGTGTGTTCAATCATGTTCGCTTAGTTCATGAGTGCTTCACCCCGTTTGCTTAATTCGGGAAGAGAAACATATGTCTCGTAGTATTGATTTCCCTTGTTAATTGATGCTACAATCGAAAAGGGTTTAGAATCTGCTTAGGGCTTTGATAGTGTGATTTTACATGATATTTTCTGTACTCTTTTGCATGCATTTTGCATATAGATTAGGCATTCTTAGTTTGATTTTTATTAGATTTTCCCTTGGAACGGGTGAAGCGGTTTCTGTGTGTTGTTTTGCAGAAATTGAAGGAAAACTGTGCATATTTGGCTATAATGAAGCTTGGATGATTTTGGAGCTTGAAAAGAGAAGAAATTGAGCCAAGCAGAATACTGGAGATTCGCCCCGCGAGACTTGATTCGCCTCGCGACCCTGAAAGCTGACTGTTGCAGAAAATGCAAGCCTTTCTGGTTCACCTCGCGAACCTTGTTTCGCCTCGCGAACCTTGTTTCGCCTCGCGAGTCTGGAAACCAGAAGCCATCACGCCCAGGCCCTGATGCTCCTCACGGGCATATTGGAAATGCAACTTCTTCGGTCTCGCGTCGCGAACAGACTCTCGCCTCGCGAGGGTTCCAATCCTGAAGACGAAAAGTTTAATATTCGCCCCGCGAGAGTACATTCGCCTCGCGAGCGAGCGCAGAACAGATTGGTATAAGTTGCTGTTTTAGGGCAGAATTGAGGGGTTCTTGGAGGAGAAGCACTTGGAGGCTGCGGCTGGAATAGGGTGCCAACCCTAGAAGGGAGCTGAGTTAGGGGGTTGCTGTGACGACAGTGGGAAGCTTCAATGGAGTTCTCCCTTTCCTCCTTTCTCTCTTGCTTTTCGGTTTGGCTTTCTCTGTAGTTATGAATAGTTAAATCCCATTTGTTGGGATTAGATGTAACCAAATTGATTGATTATGTATTTATCTTGATCGATTATTCTGTGTTCATGTCTTCATATTAGTGATTAATTTTCTATGCTTAATGCTTGTTGTGGCTAGCACCCCCATGACTCGATTAGTGTTTTAGTATGTAATGGAGACGTTCATATCAGAACCGGAACTGAATTTAATCACCTAGTAACCCTTTCGTCTAGAGATGGAGTTTGGTTTGCTAGTAATCGCGTAATCCCTAATCCTAATGCAATTTCATTAATCTAGGCCACCTAAGAGATTAGGGTCTATTAGTGGAATTAGGCTCTTGTCATCCGAGAGATCGGGGCTTGAGTAGTTTAGTGGATTGATTTTAATATCTGAAGCATGAATGGGAGGTATCTAGTCCTGGTATTGCATGAATTAGAGGTTTGGTGAAGTCTAGTCCCAACATATTCTTTCTGCACTCCAAGTGTTTGTAAAAAGTCCCCAAAAAGACAAAAACATTTTATTTCTTTTCTTTTATTTATTTTGATTTCTCTTGATCTATATTTTAGTCTAGATAGTTTCTGAGCTTGTGAATTGGTAGTTGACATCCAATCCTCGTGGATACGATAAACCGGTCTTACTACCGTATTACTTGCACGACTGGGTATACTTGCCCAGATTCGTCAACAAGTTTTTGGAATTTTATAGTGTGATTTTACATGATATTTTATGTACTCTTTTGCACGCATTTTGCATATAGATTAGGCATTCTTAGTTTGATTTTTATTAGATTTTCCCTTGGAACGGGTGAAGCGGTTTCTGTGTGTTGTTTTGCAGAAATTGAAGGAAAACTGTGCATATTTGGCTATAATGAAGCTTGGATGATTTTGGAGCTTGAAAAGAGAAGAAATTGAGCCAAGCGAGAATCTGGAGATTCGCCCATGAGACTTGATTCGCCTCGCGACCACGAAAGTCGATCGTTGCAGAAAATGCAAGCCTTTCTGGTTCGCCTCGCGAACCTTGTTTCGCCTCGCGAGTCTGGAAACCAGAAGCCATCACGCCCAGGCCCTGATGCTCCTCACGGGCATATTGGAAATGCAACTTCTTCGGTCTCGCGTCGCGAACAGACTCTCGCCTCGCGAGGGTTCCAATCCTGAAGACGAAAAGTTTAATATTCGCCCCGCGAGAGTACATTCGCCTCGCGAGCGAGCGCAGAACAGATTGGTATAAGTTGCTGTTTTAGGGCAGAATTGAGGGGTTCTTGGAGGAGAAGCACTTGGAGGCTGCGGCTGGAATAGGGTGCCAACCCTAGAAGGGAGCTGAGTTAGGGGGTTGCTGTGACGACAGTGGGAAGCTTCAATGGAGTTCTCCCTTTCCTCCTTTCTCTACTGCTTTTCTGGTTTGGCTTTCTCTGTAGTTATGAATAGTTAAATCCCGTTTGTTGGGATTAGATGTAACCAAATTGATTGATTATGTATTTATCTTGACTGATTATTCTGTGTTCATGTCTTCATATTAGTGATTAATTTTCTATGCTTAATGCTTGTTGTGGCTAGCACCCCCATGAATCGATTAGTGTTTTGGTATGTAATGGAGACGTTCATATCAGAACCGGAACTGAATTTAATCACCTAGTAACCCTTTCGTCTAGAGATGGAGTTTGGTTTGCTAGTAATCGCGTAATCCCTAATCCTAATGCAATTTCATTAATCTAGGCCACCTAAGAGATTAGGGTCTATTAGTGGAATTAGGCTCTTGTCATCCGAGAGATCGGGGCTTGAGTAGTTTAGTGGATTGATTTTAATATCTGAAGCATGAATGGGAGGTATCTAGTCCTGGTATTGCATGAATTAGAGGTTTGGTGAAGTCTAGTCCCAACATATTCTTTCTGCACTCCAAGTGTTTGTAAAAAGTCCCCAAAAAGACAAAAACATTTTATTTCTTTTCTTTTATTTATTTTGATTTCTCTTGATCTATATTTTAGTCTAGATAGTTGCTGAGCTTGTGAATTGGTAGTTGACATCCAATCCTCGTGGATACGATAAACCGGTCTTACCACCGTATTACTTGCACGACTGGGTATACTTGCCCAGATTCGTCAACAAGTTTTTGGAATTTGATAGTGTGATTTTACATGATATTTTATGTACTCTTTTGCATGCATTTTGCATATAGATTAGGCATTCTTAGTTTGATTTTTATTAGATTTTCCCTTGGAACGGGTGAAGCGGTTTCTGTGTGTTGTTTTGCAGAAATTGAAGGAAAACTGTGCATATTTGGCTATAATGAAGCTTGGATGATTTTGGAGCTTTAAAAGAGAAGAAATTGAGCCAAGCGAGATCGAGAGATTCGCCCCGCTAGACTTGATTCGCCTCGCGACCCTGAAATCTGACTGTTGAAGAATATGCAAGCCTTTCTGGTTCGCCTCTCGAACATTGTTTCGCATCGCGAGTCTGGAAACTAGAAGCCATCACGCCTGTGCCCCGATGCTCCTCACGGCATATTGGAAATGCAACTTCTTCTGGTCTCGCATCGCGAATGCACTCGCCTCGCGAGGGTTCCAACTCAAGACGAAAAGTTTAATATTCGCCTCGCGAGAGTACATTCACCTCGCGAGCGAGCGCAGCAATGTGATTGGTATAAGTTGCTGTTTTAGGGCAAAATTGAGGGGTTCTTGGAGGAGAAGCACTTGGAGGCTCGGCTGGAATAGGTGCCAACCCTAGAAGGAGCCGAAGTTAGGGGTTGTCTTTGACGACAAGGTGGGAAGCTTCAATGGAGTTCTCCCTTTCCTCCTTTCTCTCTTGCTTTTCCGGTTTGGCTTTCTCTGTAGTTATGAATAGTTAAATCCCGTTTGTTGGGATTAGATGTAACCAAATTGATTGATTATGTATTTATCTTGACTGATTATTCTGTGTTCATGTCTTCATATTAGTGATTAATTTTCTGTGCTTAATGCTTGTTGTGGCTAGCACCCCCCATGAATCGATTAGTGTTTTGGTATGTAATGGAGACGCTCATATCGTAACCGAACTGAATTTAATCACCTAGTAACCCTTTCGTCTAGAGATGGAGTTTGGTTTGCTAGTAATCGCGTAATCCCTAATCCTAATGCAATTTCATTACTCTAGGCCACCTAAGAGATTAGGGTCTATTAGTGGAATTAGGCTCTTGTCATCCGAGAGATCGGGGCTTGAGTAGTTTAGTGGATTGATTTTAATATCTGAAGCATGAATGGGAGGTATCTAGTCCTGGTATTGCATGAATTAGAGGTTTGGTGAAGTCTAGTCCCAACATATTCTTTCTGCACTCCAAGTGTTTGTAAAAAGTCCCCAAAAAGACAAAAACATTTTATTTCTTTTCTTTTATTTATTTTGATTTCTCTTGATCTATATTTTAGTCTAGATAGTTTCTGAGCTTGTGAATTGGTAGTTGACATCCAATCCTCGTGGATACGATAAACCGGTCTTACCACCGTATTACTTGCATGACTGGGTATACTTGCCCAGATTCGTCAACAAGTTTTTGGCGCCGTTGCCGGGGATTGGTTTTGCCAATATCATTAGTAACAGAGGAGGCAACTAATTTAGACATTTTTATTCTTTTTTATTTTTCTGTATATATTTGATCTTTTTCTTTTGAGTTGTGTTTGTGCAAGGTGGATGCAGTTCATGGAAAATTTGTATTATCCACCTGATGAGGAAGCCTCAAGTCGCGCTTTGGAAGACAACTGGTGTTTGGGAGATTGCATGGATTTTATGGGTCATGTCACTCCAGCACATGTTGATGATATGACGGGAAGGCTAATATACAACTTCTCCGAGGAGGATTGGGAAACCTTTTGTTCCTATTTGCCACCTCCACCACCATGTATGATTCCCATAGAGCCACAAGAATCAGCATTTGAGAAAAATCTGGTTGTGGGAATGGATCACAATGAAGATGAAGAGGTGGTGGTAGATGAACCACAAGAAGAGGGATTACCTTTCGCACATCCTTGGAGAGAAACAAGTGAGAAGACAGGGCATTTGGAAAGCACCACCTTGCATGCTGAATTTTCTGCATTAAATAAATATGTTGGCTTGCATTCATGTGTGGACACTGGTAAGTCAGCCCCTTCCACTTGTCTGGAAAACTTCCTCTTGAAAATTCCACTTGACCCGAGAGGAAGTGAGTTCATAATTGTAGAGGTCAAGGGAGTTTTCACACCATGGCTGGGTGGAATAGAGGATAAAGTCATATTACTTCTACAATCTCCACTCCAAGTACCATTTGATCCAGGAGGAGGATCCAGGTGGATGCTTTTTAATAAGTCAAGCTAGTGACATTAAAGAAGCGCTCATTGGGAGGCAACCCAATTTTTCTTTTCCTTTTTCCTTTTTCCTTTTCGTTTAGTTAGATTTGATTTTTGCTTTTAACCTCTTGAATAATTTGAGAAGCTCAAGAGGAAAAATAATAAATTGAGAATTGCCAAGGTTTTCAGGGTAGGAAGGAAGGAAGGGAGAGCAAGAAGACAAGGAGACGAGCAAAAGGGGCAGAGAAAAAGCAAAGTCAACACCTGCTACCGCCTCGGTAAGCCGTTCCATTTTATCTTATTATATTTTTTCTCCTCTCTCTATCTTGATTGTTTACATTGGGGCCAATGTAAATTTTTAAGCTTGGGGTAGGGGTATTTTGCATTTGCCTTTTGCATGTTGCATTCATATAGTCTTGCATGATAGTTTTGCATGATCACATTATTAGATTGCCCCTTGCGAATTTTGCACCCAATTGTGAGAACTAAGTGCCAAATAAATTGTGATAGTGAATTGTTGAACCCAATTTGTTATTCTTGTGATTTGGCTGCAAATAAAAATGTTTGAGATAATCTTGGATAGTTGATAATTAGCATATGGTTCTGTGGATTTGTGTTTTTCATTGATTCTTGAACAACTAAAATGTGAGATTTTGAGTCAAAGGGGTACTCACTAAATCTACCCCATTCTTTGTGTTAGAGTGTTATTCCTCTTGGTTTGCTTTCTCTAGAACTTGACTTGAAACCATTTCGAAGCTTGAAAATTTTTGAAAACATTTTTGAAAATGATTGAGGCAATAGATATTTTTCTGGCCTTCTGAGCTTTGAATGTTGAAATGCTATCCCTTAATTGCCCAATTTTGAGCTTGAAAGAAAAAAAAAATACTTTTCTTGGTACCTTGAAATATATTGTTGAATGATGTTTGATAGGACCTTCTAAAGTATTACAAAAGGGTAAAAAGGTAGTCGAAAAAGTTTGGGAAAAGAATCAGAAAAAAATAATTCTCTTGAGAGAAAAAAAAAATAAAAAATCTCCCCTTCTCCAAATAAAATAAAAGAAAAAGAAAGAGAAAAAGAAAAATAAATAAATAGAGAAGGGGATGAAAAAAAAAAAAAGAAAAGTGAAAAATAAAAAGAAAAAGAAAGAAAAGAAAGGTGGAAAGTGAATTGAAACCCAAAAGGTATTTTAGAAGGTCATGCTTTGCAAATGTTGATGTTTATGTAGCCTTTTGAAATGTCCTTTTATTGATTTCCCCACCTAACGATTAATCCCATGGCCACGTTACAACCAAATAAAAGACCTCTTAATTCTTAATTGTTTTCATTAATAAAGTAGAGATTTGGTTGATAGTCAAGCCTATGGTAGGATTCATTCCTTGAGGAAATTTGAGCGAAATGTCTTATCCCCTAAACACTTGAGTGAGGTTAGAAAGAGAGCCCAGCAAATAAACAAGCTTGGGGTGAGCTTCAGGTGAGAAAGAGTGCCACAATCAGTGAGAACATGATTCTAAGGAACCTAAGCCTCTAATTGGACTTGAATTGATTGTCTCTTGCTGAATTGTTTGAATTGCCTATTACTTGGATCATTTACTCGGGTTCTTAGTTCACTATCCATGTTCTGTTTCTTCTTCTGGCCTTAGTGATTGCTCGAGGACAAGCAATTGAATAAGCTTGGGGTGATTTGATAGTGTGATTTTACATGATATTTTCTGTACTCTTTTGCATGCATTTTGCATATAGATTAGGCATTCTTAGTTTGATTTTTATTAGATTTTCCCTTGGAACGGGTGAAGCGGTTTCTGTGTGTTGTTTTGCAGAAATTGAAGGAAAACTGTGCATATTTGGCTATAATGAAGCTTGGATGATTTTGGAGCTTGAAAAGAGAAGAAATTGAGCCAAGCAGAATACTGGAGATTCGCCCCGCGAGACTTGATTCGCCTCGCGACCTCGAAAGCCGATCGCTGCAGAAAATGCAAGCCTTTCCGGTTCGCCTCGCGAACCTTGTTTCGCCTCGCGAGTCCGGGAAACCAAAGCCATCACGCCCAGGCCCCGATGCTCCTCACGGGCATATTGGAAATGCAACTTCTTCGGTCTCGCATCGCGAATGGACTCTCGCCTCGTGAGGGTTCCAACTCAAGACGAAAAGTTTAATATTCGCCTCGCGAGAGTACATTCGCCTCGCGAGCGAGCGCAATGAAGCATTGGTATAAGTTGCTGTTTTAGGGCAGAATTGAGGGGTTCTTGGAGGAGAAGCACTTGGAGGCTGCGGCTGGAATAGGGTGCCAACCCTAGAAGGGAGCTGAGTTAGGGGGTTGCTGTGACGACAGTGGGAAGCTTCAATGGAGTTCTCCCTTTCCTCCTTTCTCTACCGCTTTTCTGGTTTGGGTTTCTCTGTAGTTATGAATAGTTAAATCCCGTTTGTTGGGATTAGATGTAACCAAATTGATTGATTATGTATTTATCTTGACTGATTATTCTGTGTTCATGTCTTCATATTAGTGATTAATTTTCTGTGCTTAATGCTTGTTGTGGCTAGCAACCCCATGACTCGATTAGTGTTTTGGTATGTAATGGAGACGTTCATATCAGAACCGGAACTGAATTTAATCACCTAGTAACCATTTCGTCTAGAGATGGAGTTTGGTTTGCTAGTAATCGCGTAATCCCTAATCCTAATGCAATTTCACTAATCTAGGCCACCTAAGAGATTAGGGTCTATTAGTGGAATTAGGCTCTTGTCATCCGAGAGATCGGGGCTTGAGTAGTTTAGTGGATTGATTTTAATATCTGAAGCATGAATGGGAGGTATCTAGTCCTGGTATTGCATGAATTAGAGGTTTGGTGAAGTCTAGTCCCAACATATTCTTTCTGCACTCCAAGTGTTTGTAAAAAGTCCCCAAAAAGACAAAAACATTTTATTTCTTTTCTTTTATTTATTTTGATTTCTCTTGATCTATATTTTAGTCTAGATAGTTGCTGAGCTTGTGAATTGGTAGTTGACATCCAATCCTCGTGGATACGATAAACCGGTCTTACCACCGTATTACTTGCACGACTGGGTATACTTGCCCAGATTCGTCAACAGGCTTGGATTTATATGAACCGATGATAGTGGGAAACCGAGAACAGTAGGTTGATCGTTTTTATCTATTTGATAGTTATTTTATTTGCATTATTTTCTGCTTTGTTTTCTTAATTTAATTTCAAACCAAACCCCCCCAAAACTGATTTTCTGTTAACAACAACCCAAGAGTCCTTGTGAGACGATACTCGAGTTGTCGCTCCCTAAACTACATATTTTTACAAACTGCACGCTTTTTGACGCGTGCGCGACAGCGCGTCAGACGTCTCGGCTACTAGGTTCGTTTTTCACTTTAAAATCATTTTCGCTTCTGTGAAACATAAATCAAAAACAAAATCTCCTCAACTTATCCAAGTTATCGGAAATAACACCATTGTATAAAACTAAGAAAATCCTTTTACATTGGAAATTCGTTTATAAAATCATCAAATCACTTGAAAACTCCTTTTCTTCTTAAAATCTTTATTTGAAACCTTTGTTCCAAGAAAATATTGTTTGGAGACTAATTCTCTGTTGTAACAAATATTGCTGTTTAAAAATGCTTTCCGTAAATATTTTCGGAATTAACCGTCGTTGCCATTTTTAAAAAGTTTTAAGTCAAAATTTGACTTTTCTAGTAAAATAATTTTCTCAACACCATAATTAAATTTTTTTGAAACCTAACTTTTTATAATAACATTTTCTAATATTTTGTAATTTCTTACGTAAAAATTAGCAAATTTTAAAATATTTTCACTAAGCACGCCCTCCTTATGACTTATAAAACACTCTTACGTCGTTAAATCATTAAAATAATAGTATTTTTAACTATTCCACCTTTTTTAACCAATCAAAACATTAAGTAATATTATATTACTATATTCCATCAATTAAAATTCAATATTTTTTAAAAACTTTTTAATGATTTTAACCTCGTAGTTAATTGAGCACTGACCACTGTCAGGCTTTTCAACACACAAACAACATCCATAATAATTTAATGTCAACACTATAGCAATTAGCACAGTTTATGACGTACATTAAAATGCTATAACAATTAAATGCAGATAAGCAGATAATTTAAAAGAAGATAATTTTAACTACGTAAAATAATAAACACACCTAAATAAATTATACAGACCACAAACTAATAGCATATAGCTATCGAAAAAAACCCTTAGGTACTCCCCTTACCTCTTGGAGATTTTTCTTTCCGAATTAAATTCCACCGAACGTCTGATTCCCGTAAAACTCGTACACGATTCACACCAAATTACCCTTCAACAAACCACAACCAATAAATCAATCAACAAACAATTACAACACCTAATTTCTATGGCTAGGGTTCGGCCATGACTAATAAAAATGGTTAAAAATTTCTAAAATTCACATGCTCTTGGATTTGTGATCCTTAAGCATTAGAGGTTACATAATTAATGATCATGACTTGAATTGGAAACAAAATCCTCTAACACCAAGGTTAGGGTTTGTTCGACCTTCACAAAATAATTTGGCTAGAAATGTTAAAATTTTACAAACTCTTAGATTAATGATCTTAGAGTAGTATAGAGTTAAAAACAATGATCATAAGTCAAGAACTTGAAGAAAATCCATCTAACTCACATGAGTTAGGTTTCGGCCTAAACAATAAAATTAGGCTAGAAAATTTATTTGGTTTCAAATTCTTGGATTTAACATGTATATGAACTAAAAGAATGAAATCAAGCATCACTTTAAAGAAAAATTGAACATCACTCCTTCACCCACAAAATTAGGGTTTCGGCCTTGAGAGGGAAAATAGGAGGAAAAAAATTGTTTAATTCATGCTCTTGAATCAGGAATATAGAGATGATGACAAATTCATAGAAATTGGTTTCATGACCATAGGTTTTTTCTATGATTTTTTAGGAATTTTCAAAGTTCTAGACCTAAGAATTTAGAACATGTTAATTATGGCTCAAATCATTAAAATGAAAGAAGAACATAGAGTTTATTGATGATGAGAAGTAAGGTATAGCTCTTGGATGTTGAAAAGGAGCAAGATGTCAGGTAGTTGTTTCACAAATTTTTGGTTATGGAACTTAGAGAAAATGAGAGAATTTGTGAGGAAGAAGATGAAGTCTTGATGAAATGAATGAAATGGCCTAAGTGTGGTGTTTGGCCGTGGAAATGGGAGTGTTGAAGGTCCAATTTTTTTTTCATTTAAGGACAAAAGTGTAATTTCACTTAGGGCTAATGGTTATTTACTTAAGACTTAAGGACATTTATGTAATTTCATGCCTAAAGTAATCATGAAAATTGATGGTTGAGGCTGAAGGAGGTGGCTGGTTTGTGACCACAAAAAAAAGGAGGAAGTAGCCAATTTGAACTTCTCGTGCCTTAACCATGGTTAATGTTTAACTAGGATAAGTTAGGTCAGAGGTATTTTAGTCTTTTCACCCTTAAACCCATCATTACATAAATTAAATGCTAGGTGAGTCACCCCCCATGAGTCATCATGGATGACTCATTGTCTTCTACCATCCCGGTGTTGGGTTTTGTCTCTCGCACGTCCGTTCTCGACTCCGCCGACGATTACCCGATTTAGGTTTTAGGCCCGAATCAAGTATAATAACCTTTTATTTTGAAAATTTTCAAAATAACCTATATTGTTGGAAATAGGATATAAAATCTATCCATTTCGTTCTCGGGTCAAAATTAGGTTTTCTGATCAAGAAATCTTCATCATTAGTGAAAATGCAGACCGAGTTCCGTCTGAATTTTCAACCCAAAATTTAACTGTAACTCTCTACGATACCGTAGAGTATAAATATGACTTTGGTTTATCCAAAATCATTTTTCTAAGTTTAGATAAAAATATAAACGTTTATTTATATATTTACTGATCTTAGAAAACAGAAAAATCGGGGTGTTACAGAAGCACTGCGCGCCGTCATCGCCGCACCGTCTCGTTCTGATGGTATGGGTTCGAGCACCATGTGACAGAACAGCGTCTTTTTGCAAAACAACAAATTAATAAGTTCCACAATGTTAACATGTTATATCAGGTCATTCTTGCTCCTTCACAGGTAAGGGACTTAGTTGCTCCCTCATCTTAGAAGCCACCGAAAAGTTATCAATATATGTTTTTCTTGCTAAGTGGTATTTTCATAATCACAAATTATATAGAAATTAGAATTCCAAGTACTTGATATCTGATTTTGTAGTTATCGATCATTATGAAAATGATATAATTAATCATTAATTTTTTTACAAATTGTTTTTTAAATTATTATATTTAAAAATTGACCTAATGTTTATTTGTTTGTCAAATTTTATATTGAAATCCTATTTTTTAAATAAACATCCAAAAAATAAAATTTTATAATTGGAGGAAATTAAATTGTTTTATCCAAACAAAGAATTTGGAATACAAAGAATTTGAATTGCTTTATCCAAACAAAATATATTGAAAATGAAAGGAATTTAAATGAAGCAAATCGATTATCATATATTTCAAATTACTTAGAATTTTAAAATAGCCCATCCAAAAACACACTTATAGTTTATAGTAATTGATTATGATACAATCAGTTTTATGCTTGGACATATTTACTAATTTACTAATTAGAGATTTTATGATAATTGTTCCGCTCAGGTTCTATAAAAAAAATTAAATTACAAAAGAGTGTATGAGAGTTATCTGTATGATTTAATAATATTTGTTTGGTGGTTACTAGGAAAAGATGAAATGAAAAAAATGAAAAAAAATGTGATTAATTTGAAATAATCTAACAATTATTTTAAATAAGTTAAAAACTTATTTTTTTTCTTCTTCTAAAATTCATGATTTTAAACAAGTTAAAAACTTTTTTTTTCCTTCTTCTAATATTCATTTTTCCTTTAAAAACTTGTGGTAAGTTTAATTTAATTAAATTGTCTGTAAGATTATATATCCGAAACAATTTTTTTTTGTTGAAAAAAAGCTGTTTTCATGCATATTATATTTTTATCCAACGTGCTCATAGTATGAAATTAAGCAACTTTGATTGTGCTTTTTGCTAAGACTTTTGTTGTATTGTACAAGTGGCATGCTAAACTGCGGTACAAAACGGAAATATGATGAGCACAAAATGTTAATATGAGACTGTATGGCCTAAATTCGTAGAAAAATATGATTTTGCAATATTATTGTCTTGCCTGAGAAGGATTTGGGGATTTCAGAATATGGTGTTATTATACTGTGATGTTTGAATTATAATGGCCTAGTTAACGGGCAGGGTTGTTTTAGTTGTTATAAATTGTTTTTTTCTTATGTACTTGATTTAACAAAAAAAAAATTCAACAAGTAATAATTTCATTGATAAAGATCCAACTTTAGCATCATAGATGCTGTTCTTCTCACCTTTTAGGAAGGGTGGTTGACATCACATTTGTGAGTGACATAATAATGAAATCAACTCTAGAACCATATTAGAATAGTTTGATTTAATTCTACTTCAAAAACTAGTTTTACGAGGACTAAAATTGTTTAATTTAGAGCACCCAAAATAAAAATTTGTTTAATTTATCGTAATTGATTATTTACTCATATACTCAATAGCCTCGGAGTTCAACACTTAAAACATGATAAAAAATTTTCCTCTGTACATGATAAGGGCCCTTGTCCGAGCTAGACTGGAATTAAACGGGGAAGATCCTTTCAATATATATTTCCACATGAGTTGGGACTTGGGGTATGAGTTGCGCTATTCACTATTGTGTAACCTTTTCAACATGGTTTTACATGCAACTATGCAAGTTAAAGAAACTTAACTAGTCATTGGTCTTCCTGCATAACGGACCTTGGACATACGCTAACTTGCTACATGTGTTAGGAACCCAAATTAGAAAATTTGAGAAACTGATAAAAATAGTGATATGGAAAGCACTATTTTATTGAATGAATGAATGAATGTGAACCAATATAGGAGAAAGACTCATCTCTAAAGTTTTCCCTTTTTCACAACTGAGCTCTTGTCCGGCTCTCTCAAAACACAATTTTCTAAATGCCACCTGTTAGAACTTAATTACTCGTGACTAGACATGTTTCTAACTCCTTAAACATCATGTAGATAAAGTCAATATTAACAAGAAACATGTTCTTCATCAAGCACAAATCGAAAACCAATAATCTCATGTCAATTCAAGATGACTAATGAATGCGGAAGCGTGCATCCGGAGGATCCATGAAGTCTTGATAGAAAGGATGATGTTCTTGATAGACTAATGATCTTCCAATTGTAGATTATCCTTAGCCTTAGTACCTCCTCTAATGGGATGAAGAGAATTAAAATTCTTTTATGTCTACAATTGGGGACCATAACCCCTTATTTATAAGAATTACATGCCCTTTCATGAAGAGTGATGTGTGACACCCTAACTCGGGCCATCACATGGTTACCCGTTTGCGGAAATAAAACTTAATTTGCTAGTTGCTTTCAGAAAACTTATTTATTTTAAGTCAGAAAACTCGGGTGTAAAAATTTTCTTCTGCGGAAAACTCTGGAACATCATGATACATACACTAAAACAGTAAAATCATATTCTTAACGAGGTCACTACGTGATGAGTGTGATTCTACCTCATCTTTGTCTATCATTTTGCATGCATTTTCATGTAGTTTAGGGACATTTAATTGGATTTTTGGTTATTTTTACTTTGGAACGGGTAAGGTGGTTTGTGTGGTGTTGTTTTGCAGAAATCAAGGGTAAAATGCTCAGGATCGACCATGATGGAGCTCGGATGAAGAAGGAGCTTGAAAAGTGAAGAAAATGAGCCAAACAGAGCCCATCATGGCCTAGCCGTGATGCCCATCACGGCCATGATCGAGCAAACCTGAAAAGGAAGAAAGACTGAAGTCAGAACCGGTCACGGCCTAGCCGTGATAACCATCACGGCCGTGACCATTCACCCCCACAAGTCAGAATCTGTCACGGCCTAGCCGTAATTCCTATCACAGGCAAAAATTGAAGGCTCGCGACGCGAAAGTCCTCTCGCCTCGCGAGAGTCTGAATTCTATAGAAGTGCTCGAGGCAGAAGCCGTCACGGCCGGGTCGTAATGGACATCACGGCCGTGACGCGCATTACTTGGACCTGAAGCAACTGAATTGGATCAGAATTTGAGTTAGATTGGGATTCAAACTTCCCAAATCTATAAATAAGGACCCAGGCAGAGGCAGAAAAGGACTTTTGGCTGCTACTTAGGCTTTAATCTAGGATCTCTCTTCTTCTTCCTCTTCTTCTCTTATTTTCTGTTTTCATGTTATTTGTAATCGAGCTTGTCGTCACCATGACAAGACTTGAGTAGTAGTTTAATTTCTAGGGATTGGGGCTATGCCCAAGTTTAGTTTATGATGTTAATTTGATGTAATATCTTTGTTAATTACGATTTTGTTTTAGATCTGATTTCTAGTGTTTGAATCACTCGTAAATTCGGTGGCCACTTGTTTGCGTGTCAGAGACATTCTAAGGAGGAACCTAGCGGTGAACTTAAGTGTCGGATCTATAGAGGCATACTTAGAATTGAAATCACGAGAGTTAGAAGCCGTCCTTCGAGGATCAACGAATTGTCACGAAACGCAAAGGGTCCAATCTGAATTCGACTACCACGAGAGTAGGGGTTGGTTCAATTGGGCACGGCTTTTGTAACCCGAGAGGGAGCTTAAGCTATTTGAGGATAAATTCGCCTTCAAGGCAATTTCGATAGTTAACAAGGGTAATCGAGTTAGCAACGTAAACGATCTTGTTGGTAACCTAAATCCCTAGGAATCCATTTAGATCTGAAAAACCATAAACTGTTTACTTTCTGTTTTACTTGATTACATTTTATCTCTTATTTCAAATATCAAATCCAATTCAAAACCTTTTTATACAGTCCAGATTTACCAAATTGAAAATTAGTTGTGATTCGAGATCATAGTCTTTGTGAGATCGATATCTTTTATTACTTGGCGACAATCCGGTACACTTGCCGGAATCGCACGTGCACTCGCACGTCGCACACCACTACGGCATACAATTTTTCTCAAAAAGTTTCAATTTTCAAAAAGATTAAATTAAACCAAAGACTAATTACAACCCCACAGTTACCAACCTTTTCAAACTTACAACCCAACCAAGACTCCTAAGTTGATCATAACTAACAGACGCTACCACCGATAGAAGCAGCAATAGCATGCCCCGAACAAGACAGCCTTCTTCTTCTTGTAGAGATCATACCCCTTGTGCGGCTCTGATATGTTTGTAAGGGTGAGATGCCAATATATGGACTTAACACAATAATTACATGCGAGACATAAAATAAAACATTCACATATACATTTTCATAAAAACAAAAGCATTCATAATAAGGCAAATAGTTTATCACCGGGTTTCATATCCCAAACATCATCATTTGAAAACTATGCATGAACACTTCATATTCGTAACCTAAATTCATACCTAATCTCATGAGATATCCCAACCTCGATGTGAGTTTATCAGACTCAATAGCCACGCAGGCAAAAAGGCACGAAGCCAAAACCATAGCACACTGTCCAACACAAGGCACAGTGATCACTGAATATGGTTACCATAGCACACTGTCCAATTTAAGGAGCAGTGATCACCGAATATGGATTTTCATTGTCCAACCAGGGCACAATGATACGTCGATTCATGAATATCGCCATGATATCATGATTAACAAACAGGCATGTTTGCCTAAAATGCATGTAAAACATTTTGTTCTTGATGCTTATCTTTGTGTTCAATCTTTCCTTGCCGGAGCTTAAAAGCTTCCAACCAACCATAGTTTTAGACATCTTAAAACTTTTATTAATAACACAGGACATCAAGTCCGAGTGCTCAATCACGAAACCCCTAGATCGATGCCTCGGGCTTAGGTTCGTGGTAATAGAAAACAGTATTCACTTTGAATAATATTATTTACGCTGAACTTAGGACACGCAGTCCAAAACTACACCGAAATTAGGACACGCAGTCCAAAACTACACTGAAATTAAGACTCAAATCCCAAAACGCCAAAAAACACTATTTCCCCTACATCTCGATTAATAAGTTCAAACTCACTGTCTATACTGTTTGCGTAAAATTTGTTTCTGGAAAATCATCTCAAAGGAAAAATTCTTTCGTAAAATCATCAGTTACTAAAATCTTTTCTGAAAACTTCATGTTTCAAAAAGAGAGTCACTTGAGCCTCAAACTTAGTTTAAAATACATACTGCCGTTTTAGAAACACTTGCCGTTGATATTTTTCCAAATTACCGTCGTTAAACATTTTTAAAGTCATTTAAGCCAAATCTTAGCTTTTTCCACTTAAATAATTTTCTAATATCATAATTAAGTTATTTTCGCAGATTAATTTCAAAAAATATAATTTTATAATCTTACGGAATTTCTTACGTAAAAATTAGCAGTACAAAAATAATTTTACGGTTACGCCCTCACCGTGACTCATAAATTGCTTTTACACTAATAAATCATTAAAATAATAATATTTTCAAATAATTCCTTATTTTATCAAATAATTATTTAAATCATAATATCTTCCAATATTTCTCAATTAACTATTGAATATTCCTGGTAAAGTCTTCGTAAAGCTTTTATCTGATTAATTGATTGGGCACTGACCGATATCAGGCTTCTCAAACAACAATCAACAACATCATAACAATATTCCCAGGTAGATCATGCATCACAATATCATAATATATAACTGCAAATAAATAATTAAATCCAGATAACCAAACCCAAACAAATAACACAACTCTAATCAAATACCCCAATCACAACCAAACACCACAACCACAGATAAATCATACAGACCACACGCTAATCATAACTAGTTATTGGGAGAAATCCCTCAAGTCAGCTCCCCTTACCTCTTGAAGATTCAAGCTTTGGTTTCACGAACGGCTTTCCGATTCGAATCTGGTTTCCTCCGCACAACTCAGGATAATCCACTAAGATTTATCCTTCAACAATTCACAACAAATAATTATTAATCAAGCACTAAATACACCTATGCTCCTATATGCTAGGTTCGGCCATGAGATTTTTAAGTTGGCTAGACATGATAAAATTTTGCAAGCTTTTGGATTAAGGATCCTTACGCAAGATTAAGACATAAACAAAGCTTACTTAAAAAAATTGAATCAAAACCATTTTAACGACAAAATTTAAGATTTTCGGCCATGACACAAATGATGGCTCAAAATTTCTAAAAATCTTAAGCTCTTTGGATTAGTGATCCTTAATCACTTAAACTCTAAAACAAATATTAACATACAAAGATTGAAATCAAATATTTCAACCCTTCAAAAATGAATTTCGGCCATGATTATCAAAATTAGCTAGGGATCTCAAAA
Source organism: Sophora flavescens (assembly GCA_030762895.1). Taxonomy (NCBI): domain Eukaryota; kingdom Viridiplantae; phylum Streptophyta; class Magnoliopsida; order Fabales; family Fabaceae; genus Sophora; species Sophora flavescens. The sequence goes on from CM061069.1 coordinate 29,413,735, forward strand.
TTTCACATACTCTTAGATCCATGACCTTAGAGTAGTATAGAATTAAGAACAATGACCATAAGTTGAATACCAAAGCAAAATCATCCAAGTCTTCAAGAACATGGATTCGACCTTCACATAGAAAATAGGCTAAGGATTTTATAATTCATCAAGCTCTTGGATTTAACAAGTAAAAGTACTAGAGAGATCAAATCAAGTGTTACTTTCCAAAAATTGAAACAAAGTTCATCCTAGCTTCCTAGAGCATAGGTTCGGCCAACACTAGAAAAATAGGGAGGGAAATTTTGTTTGCAACAAACTCTTGGATTATGATAGTAGAGATGATAACTAACTCATACAAATTGATTTCATATTTTTAGGATTTTTCTATGATTTTATAGACAATTTCAAAGTTTCTAGATCTAGGAATTGAAAATAATGAACAAGGCATTGAATCATGAAAATAATTGAAGAACATGATCATGATTGAGTGAGTAGAGTATGGTATACCTCTTGGAATTGAAAAATGGGCAAGGAATAAAGCACTTTCTTCACAAACTCAACTATGGTGTTCTTAGCATTTTAAGAGAAAATGTGAGATGATGAAGATGAAGTTAGAAAATGACTAAGTGTGGATGTGGGGAGGCTTCACGAAATTAAGAGAGTGAGGGGCAGTTTATCAAAAATTGCCTTGGGGACAAAATGGTAAAAATACATAGGGACTAACTTGTAGTTTCATTAAAATTCAAGGACATTTTGGACATTTCACACCTAAAGCCATCATGACAAACAGGTGGTGAGGATTGGTTGGAGATGTGGCTGATTTGTGTCCACAAATTGTGGGACAAACTTGTCATTTCGATGAAAGTTTAAGGGTAAAATCGTCCAAGGGCAAAATGATCTTTACTCTACTTTAAAGAAATATCTAGATATTTTGTAAAAAGTAATCATGACATGGGTGACTCATCCATGTGACTCACCATACTGGGTGGCAAGAGGTCTCGACATCTGACGTCGGGTTTTGTCCCTGCACGTTCGTTCTCGACTCTGTCGATTACGTGATTTAGGGTTTTACGCCCGAATCGAGTATAATAACTTATTTATTTTGAAAATTTTCAAAATAACCTTTATTGTTGGAAATGAGATATAAAATATATTCATTTCGTTCTCGGGTCAAAATTAGGTTTTCTAATCAGTAAAATCTTACTGTCAGTGAAAACGTAGACCGGGTTCCGTCTGAATTTTCAACCAAAAATTTCACCGTATACTTAAAAAATAAGTATGATATGAATATGACTTTGGTTTTTCCAAAATCATTTTCTATGTTTCAGATAAAAATATAAGCGTTTATTTATATTTATATCAATCTTAGAAAGCAGAAAAATCGGGGTGTTACATTACTACCCCACAAAAAAAAAAAATTCGTCCTCGAAATTTAGTGACTCAAAACTATACAGGAACTTTTTAATCCTAAGGTCTTACTTTCACAAGAAGGTAAGTAATTATGGAAGAATTTTGTTAAAGGAACACAGGAATGTTCAGTATGTAAAAAGATTCTTTAATATGTTCGTGAGTGTAAAAATGCATAGCTAATACATGTTTACAATCATGACTCTAATAAAGTTCCTTCTTCCATAAGAACTTCCAGCTGATTATAAAATCAAAGATAAACAATTCTAAATTCCAAGGGAATTCATCCTTCAGACAGAAATTCACAAAACGATAATGTTTAAAAGGAGTACAGTCCGGCCAAAAAATCGAATGTGGATCACATTTACCAAAAGTAAAAGTGACTAGATTAAGTTTCATCTAGAAACTTCTTTTATCAAGAAAATGTCTATCCCGAACAATAATATGATAGTTCACAAAAATAAAATTCCATAATAATTGGTCCAACAATTTAAGTGTGAAAACAATTCATAATCGTTGGAAAAGAAATGATCTGACCCCAACCAGAAATTGAAACGTATACTTATGTGTCTAAAACACATTACTTCTAAGAAGTAATTCGGTCAAGTCCTAATCATACAAAACACAACATCAACACACCAGACCTATTCCCCAACATTCCCGAAAGACTCGACCAACTCAGAATACCACTAATGTGACACCCTAACTCGGGTCATCACATGGTTACCCGTTTGTGAAAATAAAACTTAATTTGTTGGTTGCTTTAGAAAACATTTATTTTAAGTCGGAAAACTCAGGTGTAAAAATTTTCTTCCATGGAAAACTCGGAACACCATGATACATACACTAAAACAAAGAAAATCATATTCTTAACGAGGTCACTACGGCATACAATTTTTCTCAAAAAGTTTTAATTTTCAAAAAGATAAAATTAAACCAAAGACTAATTATAACCCCACAGGTACCAACCTTTTCAAACTTACAACCCGACCAAGACTCTTAAGCTGGTCATAACTAACAGACGCTACCACCGATAGAAGCAAAGAACAACATGCCTCGAACTAGACATCCTTCTTCTTCTTGTAGAGATCATACCCATTGTGCCGCTCTGATATGTTTGTAAGGGAGAGACGCCAATATATGGATTTAACACAATAACTACATGCAAGACATAAAAGAAAACATACACACATACATTTTCATAAAAACATAAGCATTCATAATAAGGCAAATAGTTTATCACTAGGATTCGTACCCCAAACATCATCATTTGAAAACTATGCATGAACACTTCATATTCGTAATCTAAATTCATACCTAATCTCATGAGATATCCCAACCTCGAGGTGAGTTGATCAGACTCAATAGCCACGCAGGCAAAAAGGCATGAAGCCAAAACCATAGCAACCTGTCCAACACAAGGCACAGCGATCACCGATTATGGTTACCATAGCACACTGTCCAATTTAAGGAGTAGTGATCACCGAATATGGATTTTCATTGTCCAACCAGGGCACAATGATACGTCGATTCATGAATATCGCCATGATATCATGATTAACAAACAGGCATGTCTGCCTAAAATGCATGTAAAACATTTTGTTCTTGATGCTTTTCTTTGTGTTTAATCTTTCCTTGTCGGAGCTTAAAAGCTTCCGACCAACCATAGTTTTAGACATCTTCACACTTTATTAATAACACAGGATATCAAGTCCGAGTGCTCAATCACGAAACCCCTAGACCGATGCCTCGGGCTTAGGATCGTGGTAATAGAAAACAGTATTCACTTTGAATAATATTATTTACCCCAAACTTAGGACACACAGTCCAAAACTACCCCGAAATTAGGACACGCAGTCCAAAACTACACCGAAATTAGGACACGCAGTCCAAAGGACACGCAGTCCAAAATTACACTGAAATTAAGACTCAAATCCCAAAACGCCACAAAACACTATTTCCCCTACATCTCGATTACTAAGTTCAAACTCACTGTCTACATTGTTTGCGTAAAATTTGTTTCTGGAAAATAATCTCAAAGGGAAAATTCTTTCGTAAAATCATCAGTTACTAAAATCTTTTCTAAAAACTTCATGTTTCTAGAAGAGAGTCACTTGAGGATCAAACTTAGTTTAAAATACATACTGCCGTTTTAGAAACACTTGTCCTTGATATTTTTCCAAATTACCGTCGTTAAACATTTTTAAAGTCATTTAAGCCAAATCTTAGCTTTTTCCACTTAAATAATTTTCTAATATCATAATTAAGTTATTTTCGAGGATTAATTTCATAAAATATAATTTTATAATATTACGGAATTTCTTACGTAAAAATTAGCAGTACAAAAATAATTTAACGGTTACGCCCTCACCGTGACTCATAAATTGCTTTTACACTAATAAATTATTAAAAGAATAATATTTTCAAATAATTCCTTATTTTATCAAATAATCATTTGAGTCATAATATCTTCCAATATTTCTCAAATAACTATTGAATATTCCTCATAAAGTCTTCTTAAAGCTTTTATCTGATTAATTGATTGGGCACTGACCGATATCAGGCTTCTCAAACAACAATCAACAACATCATAACAATATTCCCAGGCAGATCATTGATAAGCCTCTGGCTTATCTAGTTTTATGACTAGATGAACTAGGGTTTATGTGCCAATTAGTCGAGTTCACTCTCGTTTTCGCCCAAATTTGCCTTGTTTTGTTCCTAAGTTGAACTTTGACTCGTTTTGCGTCTTTTGTGTAGTTTTTAGCTTATTTTGGATAGAATTATGCTTTTGTTTGCTTTTGGTGTTTTCAGGTCAATAAGTGAAGCTCCGGGAGTCAAGGAAAGCCAAGAAATAGTGGAAATTGCAATTCTGGAGACACTCGCCCCGCGAGTGTATGCTCGCCTCGCGAGAATGAAGGTCAACAAAGCAGCAAAAGTCATCATTTCTAGATCGCCACGCGAAAATCTTCTCGCCCCGCGAGAGTCTGAAGACCTGCAAGACAGAGACTATCACGGCATAGCCGTGATTAAGGTCACGGCTGTGAAAAGTTTAGGTTTGAAGTCTCGCCCCGCGGGAGACAGCTCGCCTCGCGAGAGCCTGAAGACCCTGGAAGACAGAGACCATCACGGCCCAGCCGTGATGAATGTCACAGCTGTGACAGATTGAAGTTGGAAGACTCGCCCCGCGAACACACTCTCGCCTCGCGAAAATCCAAACTTGAATGCGCGCCAAAACTAAAATTCGCGTCGCGAGGATATGCTCGCCCCGCGAGTGGACGAGAAACAGAATCCTTATTTAAAGGCTGTTGCAGATCAGAATGGGAGGAGCTTTTGGAGATCCGAATCCTAGAAGGGGGTTTTTCCACTTGTTTAGGGCAGTAGTTGTTACGAATCCTTGTTTCTCTTTGGAGCTGCGTCTCCCTTCTTTTCTTTTTATTTTACGATGGTGATTATGTCCGAGTGTTTGTCTATGAGCATGAGGAACTAATCCCCTCGTCCGATGGATCAATGAAGCCGCCCATGGCAGTGTAGATTCGATGTGATGTATGTTTTCCTTTCCTTCTTTTAATTAATGTTTTCCAATTCTGATTTGATTGCGTTGATCATATGTTTTGCGTGATTAACTAGTTAAACGTGTTTGAGGCCGAACGGCGATTCGCGTTTTAGAACTTGGATTGGAATCACTAATTGAATAATGAGCACGACAGTGGATTTAGGAGATTAGTGCAACCTTATAGGGAACAAGAATTAACCAAATTCGAGATTAGGATTATGAGACCTAGTAAGTAATTAATCCAATCGTCGAATACGTCCTAATGAGCACGAGAGTGGATTTAGGAGAAATTGGGGGTCCCGGTTGACATCGTAATTGAACTTAGGGAGGAATTCATCATCACTTGGGAATACATATTGGGTAGGTGGATTTGTGACCTTGGACATTTTAATTTCTGATTTTTAGTTAATTAGTTTATTAGATTCGTTAATTGAATATCGATCCTCTTATTCTCTCTCCCTCAACCACCATCTGTAACTTGACCAAACGTATCGGATTTCCCGCGGATTAGTCGAATTGGTAGCCCAATCCCTGAGTTCGACCTCGGTAATTACTCACCGTGTTTCTTTTATTACTTGCGACGACCCGGTACACTTGCCGGCGTCACAACAATCATGCATCACAATATCATAATATATAACTACAAATAAATAATTAAATCCAGATAACCAAACACAAACAAATAACACAACTCTAATCAAATACCACAATCACAACCAAACACCACAACCACAGATAAATCATACAGACCACACACTAATCATAAATAGTTATTTGGAAAAATCCCTCAAGTAAGCTCCCCTTACCTCTTGAAGATTCAAGCTTTGGTTTCATGAACGGCTTTCCGATTCGAATCTGGTTTCCTCCGCACAACTCAGGATAATCCACTAAGATTTATCCTTCAACAAATCACAACAAATAATTATCAATCAAGCACTAAATACACCTATGCTCCTATATGCTAGGTTCGGCCATGAGGTTTTTAAGTTGGCTAGACATGATAAAATTTTGCAAGCTTTTGGATTAAGGATCCTTACGCAAGATTAAGACATAAACAAATCTTACTTAAAAAAATTGAATCAAAACCATTTTAACCACAAAATTTAAGATTTTCGGCCATGACACAAATGATGGCTCAAAATTTCTAAAAATCTTAAGCTCTTTGGATTAGTGATCCTTGATCACTTAAACCCTAAAACAAATATTAACATAAAAGATTGAAATCAACTATTTCAACCCTTCAAAAATGAATTTTGGCCATGATTATCAAAATTAGCTAGGGATCTCAAAATTTCACATACTCTTAGATCCATGACCTTAGAGTAGTATAGAGTTAAGAACAATGACCATAAGTTGAATACCAAAGCAAAATCATCCAAGTCTTCAAGAACATGGATTCGGCCTTCACATAGAAAATAGGCTAAGGATTTTATAATTCATCAAGCTCTTGGATTTAACAAGTAAAAGTACTAGAGAGATCAAATCAAGTGTTACTTTCCAAAAATTGAAACAAAGTTCATCCTAGCTTCCTAGAGCATAGGTTCGGCCAACACTAGAAAAATAGGGAGGGAAGTTTTGTTTGTAACAAACTCTTGGATTATGATAGTAGAGATGATATCTAACTCATAGAAATTGATTTCATATTTTTAGGATTTTTCTATGATTTTATAGATAATTTCAAAGTTTCTAGATCTAGGAATTGAAAATAATGAACAAGGCATTGAATCATGAAAATAATTGAAGAACATGATCATGATTGAGTGAGTAGAGTATGGTATACCTCTTGGAATTGAAAAATGGGCAAGGAACCAAGCACTTTCTTTACAAACTCAACTATGGTGTTCTTAGCTTTTTGAGACAAAATGTGAGATGATGAAGATGAAGTTAGAAAATGACTAAGTGTGGATGTGGGGAGGCTGCACGAAATTAAGGGAGTGAGGGGAAGTTTTGTCCATCAAAAATTGCCTTGGGGACAAAATGGTAAAAATACATAGGGACTAACTTGTAGTTCCATTAAAATTCAAGGACATTTTAGACATTTCACACCTAAAGCCATCATGACAAACATGTGGTGAGGAATGGTTGGTGATGTGGCTGATTTGTGTCCACAAATTGTGGGGCAAACTTGTTATTTCGATGAAAGTTCAAGGGTAAAATCGTCCAAGGGCAAAACGGTCTTTACACTAGTTTAATGAAATATCTAGATATTTTGTAAAAAGTAATCATGACATGGGTGACTCATCCATGTGACTCACCATCCTGGGTGGCAAGAGGTCTCAGCATCTGACATCGGTTTTTGTCCATGCACGTCCATTCTCGACTCTGTCGATTACGCGATTTAGGGTTTTACGCCCGAATCGAGTATAATAACTTATTTATTTTGAAAATTTTCAAAATAAACTTTATTGTTTGAAATGAGATATAAAATATATTCATTTCGTTCTCGGGTCAAAATTAGGTTTTCTAATCAGTAAAATCTTACTGTCAGCGAAAACACAGACCGGGTTCCGTCTGAATTTTCAACCAAAAATTTCACCGTATACTTATAAAAATAAGTATGATATGAATATGAATTTGGTTTTTCCCAAAATCATTTTCTAGGTTTCAGATAAAAATATAAGCGTTTATTTATATTTATACCGATCTTAGAATTCAGAAAAATCGGGGTGTTACATGATGTCCCTTTGAGTTCAAACTCTTTCATGAAGAGTCATGACTACGCTCACTTTTCTTATTTCTATTTTTGCCCATCATAAAAACAGAAATAAGACCTTTGGTATCTACACAATAATTTCTATGACAAATATGTTCATAGCCATAAACCTTACTTGAATTAGATCACTTTAATTTGGCTAATTAAAATAATGGCCCTAACACATTTAAACATTACATTGTGACCCAAAATTTCTAAAAATCTCCCATTGGTCACATATGTATCCTTAAGAAAACGTGTTAGACTTTATGAGCTCAAAATCCGCCATTATAAACCTTGGACATATCCTTATCTCGTCCATTAGTTATATTAATTAATAGAACCAAAGAGGCTTTCGTTATATCAATCATAAATAAACCTATCAATGATCACTAATATTAACACAACCAAATGACATAGATTAATCATGAAATGTGCAGCATGGAAATCACATGAAGGTGATCTGTACATGTCGCGATTTTCAACTAGTCCTACTTTACTTTAGTGAGATCATTAAAGACATTATTGTTAAGTCATAAAGCGTCTGAATCGTCATGCGTCTGACTCACACTCATGTGGCCCTTGTGTGTTTTGATGAACTCAAACATTAAGTAATTTATTTTACATTGAACCACATGAACGTTGCTAATCATCTACTTGAGTTGTGTAGCAAAAGCTTTCTATCTTAGCAGAACAAGTCAAAGATTATGAAAGAATCAAATGGTTGCATACAAGTGTCTGAAGTACCATGCGTCTGAAGTCTGACTCACTGAAGCCTACATCAACATCTTTCAGACTTATCAAACCATGAAGAAGAACGGCTAGCAGCAATATTGAAGCAGTATCAAAGCAAAGTAATCAATGATTGTCATCTTCAGTGAAAGCTAAAGGAAAAAGACTTATTCTTTCCTGAGAAAAAGAAAGAATAGAAAGCATCAAGTAATACTCTTATAGAAAAATGTTCGTTCTTACTTGACTGACTATGCTTAAGACCAAGAAGAATGAAGTCATCAGTCTGAGTAATGATCAAAATATTCAAAGGATACAAACGTTATCATCTGAAGTAAGTTGAAAGAAGAAGAAGGATCAAGATTACAAATCATGAAGTCCCACTTCAATGAAGCGTCTATATCTCTCAGTATGCGTCTAATGTGACACCCCCTTTAAGGCGCTACAGTATGCAGATGCATGTAATAAAATAATAGAAATTTAAAACATTTACAACATGTATTTTAAACAACAAGACATATATATACAATATCAGATTTATGAAGGAAGCGAAGGCATATGGAATACAGACACTCCACTGGCCGTGGTATAACTAATAAAGGACTCAATTTCAACTCTGAAAGTTCTCGTGAGAGACGTTAGCATTCTCATCACCTTCCTCGTCTCGGCACTAGCTAAAAGCTCATCTCCGTCTTCGAATCACGAACCGAATCAACATAACAAAAACATAGAGACAAAGATATACAGGAGGTAAGAAACTCTAACCATCATAAAGGGGAAAGCAGCATAAAATACTACTTATCAACATATACATAAACAAGCACAACCGTCTCCCAAGATCATTGTCATACCAATCAACCTCAATATCTCAGCAACTAGGATCATAACTTATTCTAATGCATAACTGGTCCTACATGCATGATTGGCCAATTCTACAACAACATAAGTCGGGTAGTTGAGTTACTGTCTCCCGCATTACCAAGAAAGTGCAACAGAGGTCCTCCAACACTGAGGAAACACTGCCTTACCGAATCCCTCCAACTATGAGAAACTCGAGAAGTTCTCCACCACTGAGAAAGAACCCACGTTGCTCCAACATGAGTTCTGCCAACTTGGTCGCTCCGGATAGTTCACCTCAACCTCATGTGGCAATTGCTCAGCTGTAGCAACTGTTCACACGGCTCCACTGTAACGACCACTCAAACGGCTGTTGCAGTCGATACGGTCACCTCCCTTGTGCAATAACTACTCATACGACTGTTGCAGTTATATACACAAGTATGATCCAACCTCGTATAACAGCCACTCAAACAACTATGAAGGCTGTTCATACGGCCCTCCTATGACAATTGTCCAACTATCGTTGTAGTCAATCACAACCATCAACCTTATATTAGTAACCGTCCAACAACTGTTGCGGCTACCCGCAAGGTTGATCAGCAACATGATATGATATGTACATGCAATCATCACCACATAATTTCACACCACCTTTCCATCTAACAACTCAATATCACCACAATATCATATTTTCCTACTCAAGCTATCAACTTAAATTCATATCAACCATCTCCAAAATATCATCAAGATTAATTCACCACACCTCAATATATATCAACAACACGTAGTGAACTTATCATCATATCATCAATAGAAATATTAACCATACATCACCTACGCACGTTATCATATAAGCATAAACGACATATTAAATATACATCATATACTCAGATAAGCATGTTCTCACATATCATATTATCAACCAACAATCAACGGAGGTTGAGAATCCCCACACATGTTAATGTTCATATTCTATGCTCATAATCCCGATAATTAAAATTTCTTCCCCCTCACCTGACAATGCACGCTTCCCCATAAAGATTTCGAACGCATCTGTGCTACTGGCACTAACCTCGTCACGTTTTCCAGCAACGTCCACAAATCTACCACCATCCGTACCATCACATCCATCGTTCCGTTTTCCATCCCGATTACACGTACAGGTTTCACAATTCGCCGAAAACACAGATATACAAAAAGAATCAACAATAAGGTTTTAATCAATGAAACTATGAGAATCAAGATACGAAGTCGAAGGGAAAATTTATGATAACAACGACTAGACTTAGGTGAAGTCGTATTTGAAAGCGAGCTCAAGAATCTAGGGAAGAGGTACCCAAAATAGGCTTCTGTGCGAGTTCCATATCTCCATCTACAGAACTTTAAATCCAAAACTGAACGGTGACAATTAATACCTAACTGTCCATGACCTTATCACAATGTCTCTACCCGATCCAACGGTTATCAAATCTTGGATGGCCGTTTTATGGTGACAGGTTAGGTGGTACCAGGATTGAGTTTCTCACCACCCAGGTCCACTGTGCGAGCCTTATATCATACACTCTAGAGCTTGTTTCGAAATTCTGACCGTTGGATATGAAGAACTACCGGTCTTGAACCTTCATAATAAATGTAAGCATGATCCAACCGTTGAAAAATGTATGGTGATGATTTCATTGAGACTGCTTCAACCAAGCTTCAAAGTGCTACATCCCCCAACCAAGCTTCAAAGTGCCATAACCATGGCTAACCAAGCTTCCATTTTTCTCCACCCTGTAAATTTCTCTCCAGCTACCGTGAAGAACATGGGAAGGTGAAGAAAATGGTCAACATGCACGGGCATGACCTCGAAGATGTTGAAGCCACGAGCACGAATATGCGATTGGTTTGAAATTTCGATGACCGAAACTTCTCCACCTCAAGTTTTTGTAAGGCACAAAAATGGATGCCTTCAAAGTGAAGTTCCTTCACTTTTCTTCTCTGGTTATGTGCCAAAAAGAAGAGAAGAAGAAGATGATGATGCATGCATTTGCTTTTATATTACCTAGTTTAGGATTATTCAATTATCATCTTAGTTTTAGTAGAAGACAAGTGTCCTTACATGGTTAATTTAGACAACATAGTGATCTAGGTGTCATCCTTTTAGATGCTTTAGGTGTCATACAAGCAAGGCTAGTGGAGTGTGATGTGGCGCCACCATGACCACCTTCCTCCTGGTCACGACACGTGTCACTACTTGTTCCTCCGTTGGTACAACCGGGTGTTTTCTTCTGTATCTTCCTACTGTTGGAATATTTTTCCTAATTATTTTAGGGTACTATTAAAAACTTATTGTACTCAAGTCCGACATAATTTTAATATTCTAACGCTCAATTAATTAATTAATTGACCGATTAATCGCTTGGTTTGCATCTGTTTGCGTTTTGGACCCGTTTCAGTTCCGATTTTCCTCAAACTTGAAACGCAAGCTAACTAACACCTAAGGAACATTATTAAGTCTTTAATTATCCTTAATTTCTTCCTTAAACCTTAATCAAGAAATCGGGGTGTTACATCTAAGCCTCTCACAAAGTCAGAACCACTTTTCTATCAGATTAACATGTTTGATTCAAAAGATGTTCAAACATTCACAAGAATAGAAGATGTGAAACACCAAGTTACTTATGTGATATTGAAGCACGCGCCAAGGAGAAAATCTCTCTATGAAGGAATCACTTAATCTCTTATTCAAAGATAAGAGTGATTTGAAATGAAGTTAATTAAACTTGAAAGAAGTTTATTAATATATTTCTTATCTTCAATCGAAATCAGAGAAAGGAGAAAAGACAAAAGGGCAAACCTATAGAAAATCATTCCTAATGTTAGTAAGAGAAATGCTACTTTATCTGAGCCTTTCTAAGTGTTACACAAATAAGGAAAGAACGCTGCCCAAAGTGAGAAAAGTATATCTGCTATACTCAGATGTCAACAAGGAATCTTCAACGTTCTTCAAAGCATTTATTATCAGGTCAGATTGGCTATTTCCTGAAGAACAAAGCTGAAGAATCTCAAATGCATCTCAACGGATCTTTGTGATCAAATATAAATAGAAGAAGTGGAAGACTGAACAACAAGTGATGTGATACAGTGATAAGCAACCAGAGAAATTACTCATCAACTGAAAATCTATAACAGTACTCATCTTATTATATCAATAGATGAAAGCTCTCATCATTCACATATCTTCTTCACACTCAGAAAAATCATTTGAAGAAGAACTCTTCTGCAACTCACCAAGTTCCAAGTTCATATTTACTCTTTGTAGTGCTTAAAGAATGGTTGAATTACTTTGTAACTTTGAAGCTGTGCTTCAAAACTCTCTCAGCCTGAAAAGGCTTGTTTCAAGAATACTTGTTGAGCCTGAAGAGGCTAGGTGTGCAAACAATACTTGTGGTTGAGCCTGGAAAGGCTAGGTGTGCAAATAATACTCGTCTGTAACCTTGATCAGTTATAATGTTAAAACTTGGTTAGGCCAAGTACTAGATGTAGCCCAAGGTTTGTGGGTGAACCAGGATAAATCTGAGTATATTATCTCTCTATCCTTCACTTTATTATTCAGTTATTTATTTGGTTTTATTAACTAACTCGGGTATGTTATATAGTTGCTAATCAGTGTGTTGTGAAAGGCTCCTGTTCTAAGAGCCACTTCCATTCACTGGTTTTGTTTTGTGCTTCTTAAACTCTGATTTTCGAAAACACTATTCAACCCCCCTTCTAGTGTTGTTTTGTGCCATTTCAGTTGGTATCAGAGTTCGGCCTCTGGGTTGAGCACCTCATTGTGTAGAGGAAAAGATTCTGAAGAATGACAAGTGAAGCAGCCTCAAGCAACAACATGTACAATCAGGGTACATATCTCAGCAAACCACCCATGTTCAGTGAAAAAGATTATAAGTACTGGAGGAATAAGATGAGAATGTTCATAGAGTGTCAAATGATCTAGATCTATGGGAAATCATATCTCAAGGTCCTTACAGCCCAACTGATGAAAGTGGAAATGCTATTCCAAGAAGCAGATGGACATCAGAACACAAAAATATGGTTCACCTTAATGCCAAAGCAAAATATCTTCTTGTATGTTCTCTTAGAAGGTCTGAATATGATAAAGTCAGTAGCTGTGATACAGCCAAAGATATCTGGATCAGACTTGAAGAACTATATGATGAAGATGCTGTTGTCAAAGAAACATCTAAAGAAAGATCAGTTAACAATGTTGACAAGCTTCCATCTTCAAATACACCAATAGCTCAATATTCTCAAAATGATGATGAAGAAGTTTCTGAAGAAACCAAAAAGATGAGAAGATTCTAGAATAAAGTAAGAGCTAAGAAAGTAGCAATCGAACAAAGAGGTGATAGAATGCCACCTCTCAAAGAGTTGATCGCTTGGGAAGATCTGGACAAAGAATCAGATGATGAGCTCAAATGTCTACTTGGAGACACTGACCCAGATTATGAGGTAAATTCTGAATTTGAGGATTTATAAGATGCCTATCATGAACTTCGCAGTGAATCTAACTGTATTCTTGATAAGTTCAAAGTGCTTTAGAAAAAGTCTGTGAAGCTCACTAAGGAGCATGAACAGAAAAGTCTTGAGGTCAATGAACTCATCTTAGAAAACAGAAAGCTCAAGGCAGAAATGCTCAGAGCTGAGATCATTACTGAAACACCACCATCTGAAGAAGTTGTGAAACTTCAACAGAAAGTGGAAGAGCTCACTACTGATCTTGCTAGATTTGTCAATGGCAAGAACAACCTGATGAAACTTCTCGGAAGTCAAAGGTCTAGTTTTGACAAAACTGGTATTGGTTACATTGAAGAGAATCATGATAACGTATCTGACAAACTCTCAGATAATGTGAAAATTCCTATTAAACCCTCTTTTGATATATAATGTACCTTTTGTGGTAAAGCTGGACATATCACGTCCAAGTTCTTTCACAAAAGAAAAGCCAAGTCTTCACAGACTAAAACAACTAGCAAAAGTGGACCCAAAAAGGTATGGGTACCAAAGCACCTTATAATTCCTCTTGCAGATTTATTGAGTAGAACAAAGAATACTCCTTTAAACACTACAAGAAAAAGGTCATTTAGCGACCGAAAATAGCGACCGAATTTGTTGGTTGCTGTTTGCGACCGAAATGGCGACCGATTGTAGGATCTAAATCAAACACTGATTAGAGTTGATATTGCAACCGAAATAGCGACCGAAATAGAGCGTAGCAGAGTTATCGGTCTCTATTTCGGTTGCAAAATAAAGGAAAGTAAAAGTAAAAAATTTATGACTTTTTAGCGACCGAAATGGCGACCGAGTTAAATGCAACGGTTAAAATTAAGTTATCTTTTGCGACCGATATTAAATCGGTCGCTAAATGGCGCGTAAAAAATTAAAATAGAGCGTTTTAGCGACCGATTTAGCGACCGATTTATTCGGTCGCTAAAATTACGAATTCAAATTTCAAACTAACCATTTTAGCGACCGATTTAGCGACCGAATTATTTGGTCGCTAAAATTACGAATTCAAATTTCAAATTAACCATTTTAGCGACCGATTTAGCGACCGATTTAATTTTAGATTTGAAAATAAACTTGTTTGACATTAATCAGACATTAAATTTTGGACCGATTATTTTCTTAGTTGATCAGTTCAACTATTAATCTTTACTCTAATTTGAATTTTGAAATCATATATTTATCAATCTTTATTTTTAGATTCAAAAACTAAAAACATATTTATTTTTAGGCTTAATATTTTATCACTCATTTTTGTACCTATCACTTAATGTTAAGTTTAAAACATAAAAACTCTCTCCTTCACTCATCAGACCCGTAACCCCTCCCCCCTCTCTCTTTCTTTCTTTTTCTTCTTCTTTCTCCTTCTTTCTCTCTTCTTCTTCTTCCTCCCTCCAACTTCACCCTCTTCCTTCACTCCCAGTCGGCGTCGTCCCTCCACCGCAGCCACCTTCCGGCCACGCGCCGCTCCTCCTAGGGACGCCGTTCAGTCACTGCTCAACACGGAGAAGATGGCTATCCGACCCAGCCCTTTCCTGCGTGCGCCTGGCCGCTGCTTCGCCCTCCACCGTCGTGAAACGACATCTCCACTGCGGTAAGCAACGGTTGCCGCCATCAATGGTGGTTTTCAACCTCTATGGGTTGTTACACCTCCTTTACTCCTCCCCTAAAGCTTGATTGTTGTTTTCATTTAGATCTTGGTGCTGTCCAGAAGCGCATCGCCGTCCTCCGCTGCCACTGTCGCCGCGCCGGACAGCCAGACCGCCACCATCTCTTCTCCCTTACTTGTGGGTGAGTGATTCCTCACCTTACCTTGTTGGATTTCAAGAAATCCCCAAATTGATTTTGAAACCATAACCCTTTGATTTCATATTTTACTCTTAAAATTAAACCTTGTTTTATGAAATTGGGACTGTGAACCCTAAACCCCAAACAATCCCCATTGGGAATGGAGTTGGCTAGAGAGATGGATGGCTCAGCGGCCCTCCCAGGGCCGAAGCACTTTGGATCATAATAATCCCTGCTTCTCCTTTTTTAGGACCTTTATATTTCTCTGTTCTTAAAATTTAGGTTAATAAAGCTGCTCAAGGTTGGGTTCCTATATTTTTGGCATTCATGCATTTATGTTCATATTAGTTACTATGATCAATCGAAATATCTATCACCATGTAAAGCTATTTTTCATACTGACCACATGAATTCATAATTATTAAAAAGTTTAGATACAGAATGCTATATAAGGAACTATTTATATGTTAGCCTCTGAATCATTGTGGTTTGGTGATCTTTTCGTGTATTCCACCTCTGTACTTTGCTATGTCATTAGATAAATAGATACATCACTTTGTTATTCAAGTGTGAGGCTAGAATGACATTTATTGAGTTCTGCATTTGTTGAGTTAACTATTTGGAATTGATATATGGCTTATTGTTTCTATTATATGAAATGGAAGTACATTTGGGATGTTATGTGATACGAAGGCTTATTTCTGAAAATGCTATCTTTGTAGGAGAAGAGGCAATTTTATGCTTTTGTGGTTCTTCTTATTGATTCTTCAGTTGGGAGGCTGTTTAGGGGCATTAAGCTTCATTATGGAACATGGAATCAATATTACTACACCTATGTATGTGATCCATTTGGAAGTCTTAGTGGGCTGCTGCAACTTATGCTTCTTTTTGGTTCAGGGCGGTGAGTTTGTGTTGGTAACGATGGAAATGATTTATGCTTGATTGCATACTTAGGTGTGTTTCACATTGACTTGCATTAACCAATGAAATTGCTTGAGATTTTGTGCTTAAATGAATATCCACACTCTTCAAATTGAGCTGTGTTTTTATTTTTGAAGATATATTTGAGCTCACTGAGGAAGCTGCAATAATATGTCATCTAATATCTTAGTGGTCTTTTGCCTAAACTTTTATGTATTTTAAGAACATTAATACAGGAGCATTGCTACATTGTTTTTCAAAAAGGAAGTTTTTTATCATATTGAAATATTTTTGGGGGATGTTATGACAAGTCATGATTTATTCACTTAATTTGCTTGATGTAACCTTGCAGGGGTGTATGGTCTTTGTATTTTTTTTATTGTAAATTGATTTTTGGACTATTGGTTCAGTCTGACCATATTAGTTCTATTCTCTAAATGATAAGATACCATTTATAAGATAAAAAAATTGATCAATGATTAAGGTATATGGTGCACCATAAGGCTCAATAAGGGTTTTAAACATAGAATATTTTAAAGCCACTGCTACCTTGGTTCAGTACTCTAATGTCTCTCTCTTTGAGATCACAATTATTCTTATTTTTTGGTACATAAAAAGTTTTAAGTGAAGACTTATTCTCATTTGATATGTCATATGTCTATACAATTACTTATATGCTTTCACTGAGAAGTAAGAACTGAGCTTAACCATATATATTAGTAGTTATGGGCGCTTTATTTGCATTGATGGCTACTCCTTTTTAGTTAGTAGTTCTTACAAGAGTTCTCATCTGATGGCTAAATGTAGAACCCTGGAGGAGGAAAATGAGGAGATTGGGAATCAAGCTTAAGAGGGGAAGGTGATGCTATCCCATTTGCTTTTTACTTCTATTTTCTAATTGTCACTGTTTTCTTTTCCATTCTTGCATAGTCACACAATATAAAGCTTAATGTGCTTAATGTATTTTATGTTATTCATTCTGAATTGATGGTTTCATTGTTTGCTTTTTCCTTTATTTTTTCTCCTTGGTTTGTAGATGCATGAATTAGCGTTGAATCTTGCACTACAGAACTCCCAGAATGCACAACTCAGAAGTCAATTTGAAGGTTTGTTGAATGAAATTTATTTCAGTATGTTCTGGCTTTTCAATCTTTTGACTCTTGCAACAGCTACTCAGTAACTGCTAGTGTGCCGTGTCACCTTTGGTATCAGATTTATATGCATTTATAATCATGTATTTTTCTTTTCAAACAAAGAGGTATTGAATCAATAATTTGGTGTTTTGTTGGATGCTTGGAAGTCTTTTGCAGATATGGATTAAATGGCAAGTGCATTATTGTTAACAGTTGGACAGTGTAATTCTGCGTTGCTGGTCATGTTAAGGATTTTAGGATAAAATACTGCTTTGCTGGTGTTGGAAGCCGTGGTTGGTCAGATGAGGTTGATGGTTACTGGGCTTTGGGAGGTCAAATGTTTTCCCTGCAACATTGAAGTTTAAATCAAATTCTTTCTCTACATGGAGCTGGGTGTTGTGCTCTTCATGGTGGCTAATACAGGATTGAATTAATTGCTACAGATTAAAAGTTTATGGACTTGTTATGGTCTTTTTGGGCTTTTGATTTTCCATAGGGTGTAAAGGTTCAAAGGTCTTTTTATCTTTTGCTATTGTTATCCCTAATAAGCTTTTAGGCACTAAATTGCCAATAGCTGGGCGGTGGATTGGTTTTAGATATTAGGTGCTGAGGAATTTTTTTTGGTCGTCGATTAGTTAGTATATCAACCATTATTGTCTTCTCCGACTTTGGTTGAATCTCTACCTTATCCCTCTTGTATCTGGTTCTTTTGTTTATGAGTTTAGAGTACCCATTATACTCTTTCAATACACTTTAGCTTATAAAAAAAAATTATATTTGGTTTGTTATATGTTTTTTAAAGATATCGGTCACTAAATTGGTCCCTAGAACAAGTTTTGGGGACACATTTAGTGACTGATGTTTTTTTAATTTTGTGGCCAATTTAGCGACCGAATTTTCGGTCGCTAAAATTGGTCACATAACTGGTTATAGGAGACCAATTTAGCGACCGAATTAGCGACCGAATTTTCGGTCGCTAAAATTGGTCACATAACTGGTTTTAGGAGACCAATTTAGCGACCGATTTTTATAAATTAGCGACCGAATTATTCGGTCGCTAATAGCGACCGATTACAAATTCGGTCGCCAAATCATTTAGCGACCAGGGTTTTAGCAACCGTCATTATTCGGTCGCTAATTCGGTCGTTAACCTATTTAGCGACCGAATTTTGATGAATAGCGACCGATTTCTTTGGTCGCTAAACACCCTTTTTTTTGTAGTGAAAAGAGATTGGAAAATGGACTCTCACTACTCACAATTACAAAATAGTATATATTCCAAAGCCTCCAAATTAAGCAAGAGCATCTCAGAGAAAAAGGGAGATAATACACGAGGTCGGTGATTCTTGAGACAAATCACTTACTAGTAAGTATTTAAAATATTATTTTAAGAACTTTATGTGTGAATATTTGATTAATGTGTCTGTTAGTTTAAAACCCGTCTGATATGACGTGGACCCTCTTTAAAGACTGAGAAAGACACAATTAATTTCAAAATTCTCGAATGAGTAAGTGAGAAGTTAACGAGAAAATGTTTCATTCTCTTTGGCTAGTTTCTCTCTCCGCAAGTCAGCATCATAAATGCCAAAGTGCTTTTCGTAAACCTCTCCATCATACACAACCCTTCAACTTCAGACTCCCCTCTCTCCAAAGTTTATACCTTTCTCTCTTCTTCTGCCCTAATCTCACTTCACCTTCTTACCTGAATGGGTTCAAGGAGATCATCAAAACCTTCTTCTATCCCTAAAATGTAAGATTCTGAAGCAAGGAAGTTGGCTATAGAACACATAATCGAGTTTCAAGAGATCAAGAGTGCTGGCTTGGATGTTTTTGCAGAACTGGAGTTCGCTGGTTGGATGAACTTCTTCTTGATTAAAGAAAATGTCGACCCTCATGTTGTTAAGGAGTTTTAGAAGAACTCTGCCTCATTAAGGCATGCACACTTATTTAGTGTTGTTGGAAACGTAAACGCTGTGAGACACAGGTTTGACATCCACGACATTATTCAAGCAACTGGTTGTCCAAGGGAAGGAACTGGAATGTCAGATGAATGGGAAGAGTATGAGAATAAGGAAGAAGTCAATCTAACTCTGTTCGGAGACAGACTCATGGATATTAAGTTTGTTCGTTATCTTCTACCCAAGGCAAGGTTTTTACATCTTCTCTTAACTAGGTGTGTGACCCCTAGGAAAGGCTCTTTAAATGTCATTTCTAGAGCGGATAAGTATGCTTTATATCGACTTCTACAGTTTAGGAAAGTAGATATAAATGATCTTATCTTCAATCATATGCTTAAGATAGTTAGTGGAAATAAGACATGCTATCCTTATGGTATGCTCTTAACAAGACTAATAAGGAATAAGGGAACCATCTTAAGTTCTGAAGTTATGAATCAGATTCATGATATTTTTTGTAAGAACCCTTACTGAACTGGAAATGAAGACTAAATCTAGAAATGATTTCATGATTGTTGAAAACCATGTTGTTGAAGAAGCCCCTGAAAGAGTCTCTGAAGACTCAGATGATGACAAGCCCATAGCTTGTATTGTCAATAGAAAAATGAAGGAAGTGTTTGTGGGTGAGAAGAGTAGGAAGAAAAGAAAAGTGAAGAAATCAAAGTCCGGAGAACCATCACTCTCAGTAACTAAATTTGTATCCGAACTAGTTGCTGGTGTGTCTGTTTGTTTTAACAAAAAGAAAAGACTAACAAGAAAAAGAATAGGAGGAAGGATTAACAAGGAGGAAGGAATATTAAGTAAAGGAATCAAGATCTATGAACCAAGGAATGAAGAAGCAAGACTGTCTGAACAAGAACAAGAAGAAGATCAAGAAGAACAAGAAGGAACGCAACAAGAAGAGTTTGTTGAAGAATCTGAGGAACAAAGAAGAAAAAGGTTGAATGAGTTTGACCAAAGTTGGGAAAAATACAAATGTGGCTGGTGCATGAGGTACAGACCAACTCAAGATACTACACCACAGCCAATGAAGACAATTGGTGAAGTGTCTGAAAAAGATTTTGAAGCAGCAATGTCCAAAGGAAAGAAGAACCTGTTAAGGCAAGAAACTTCATTGTAAACAATGATCATATCCCCATTCCAAGATTTCTTCTGGATGACACTCAGAGGAAAGATCTTAAAAGAAAGATTGATAAGAGAATAAGCACTCCAAGGGATGTGGCTGTGTATCTAGAGGACGAAAAGGGTTAATGGGATGCAGAGTCATATGGATCTGGGCTGACAGAATATCAGAAGTGGAAGACTCGAAAACCTTTGCCTCTACATCCTTGGTACAAAAGCTATCTCTTTCTGATTGTTCATGATCCTAGTATTTATTTCTTCGAAAATACCTTTTTTCTGTGCTGTGTTGGGACAAGATATTTGATTAATTGGCTAGTAGATTCCATCTTCTATGAGGATGAAAGAGAGCCTCTCCCTCCTCAAAGGTCAACTGACAGTTTGTTCTATACCGTAGTGACCCATTCTCTGATAAATAGTTTGAGTCTATGGTGCAGAAATCCTTGTTTGAAGAATCTGAAACTGGAAACCTCCCTCACCTGTACCAATTCTTGTGTTTGAACAATCTGCATCATTTCATTTGCTCCATTTCTAACACTTTTCTTGTGTTAAGAAATTTTGTCACTATTCCTTTTGAAAACTATGTTTCAAATCTGGTTATCACATCTGAACCAAGCTTATCTGATATTGATGATGAAGACAATGCTCTTGGTTATGGATCTGTGACTACTCCATCCCTGATTAACTTCTCTGCAACAATTCCATCTGTGATTAATCTTTCTGAAGAAGAAGCATGGAATTTGTTGGTTACATCTTTTGAGCAAGCTGCAGTAGAGAAAATATTACAATGTGCTGAAGTGATAATGGAAGAAGCTGTAGTTTCTAAAACAAGTCTGGTATCTCTCTCGGCTCCTAATATGTTGTCTGCAACCTCTTCAAATCTCTTACTTATGCCTTGGTATGATAACTACCATGAGGCAATGATTTCTGATAAAGATATGGTTGAAGCTACCCATCTTCCTGAAGAAGTCCCACAGTAAGAACAGCAAGCTAATCGGCATGAACCAATAGCTGAACAGAATCCTGAAGTGGTCAGTGATCCTGTAGCCAGAGTTGAACTGCGAGGAATGCACCAAGAAATGTAAAAAGTCGTGACTCTTCAACATAAAATTCTTGAAAAGATGAACTAATCTGTCTTTCGATGATGATCTTTTATTCACCCTATTTCTGATGTTATGTTTTAATTATTTGTCCTTGTTTGAGCCATTTTTGTTGACTCGGTATATTTTGGTATCGGTATTTCTAATAAGTTTTATTGAGACTTTGGATGGACTCATTATGTTCTAATTACTGGTTCATTTTATCCTATATCTGTGTGTTAGTACAAATTGCTTGTTATTTATCAATTTTTACTTGTATGTTTTCTAGCAAAATGCTTCCCCAAAAGTATCAAAGTACTTTCCATTTTGATAATGCCAAAAGGAAGAGAAATAACATGAAGCAACTTAGCAAATAACATGAAGTAATATAGGAACTTAAAGCAAAAGAAAATAAGTTTAAAAAAGAGCGAGATTGTATGTTAGAATAATGCTCTTTGTTGTTTTATATATAGCATAAGTTTAGGGGGAGTCTCTAAACTTTCTTGGAAACAATTTGTTTTGATAATCTCTTATTTGCTATACCAAAATTTTATTGTTCAATATAAAATCTTATGGAATGTTTGTCATCATCAAAAAGGGGGAGAATGTTAAGTCGTAAAGCGTCTGACTCGTCATGCGTCTGACTCACACTCATGTGGCCCTTGTGTGTTTTGATGAACTCAAACATTAAGTAATTGATTTTACATTGAACCATATGAACGTTGCTAATCATCTACTTGAGTTGTGTAGCCAAAGCATTCTATACTAGCAGAACAAGTCAAAGATTATGAAAGAATCAAATGGTTGCATACAAGCGTCCGAAGTACCATGCGTATGAAGTCTGACTCACTGAAGCCTACACCAACATCTTTCAGACTTATCAAACTATGAAGAAGAACAACTAGCAGCAATATTGTAGTAGTATCAAAGCAAAGCAATCAATGATTGTCATATTCACTGAAAGCTAAAGGAAAAAGACTTATTCTATCACGAGCAAAAGAAAGAATAAAAAGCATCAAGCAATACTCTTATAGAAGACTATTCGTTCTTACTTGACTGACTATGCTTAAGACCAAGAAGAATGAAGTCATCAGTCCGAGTAATGATCAAAATATTCAAAGGATGCAAACACTATCTTCTGGAGTAAGTTGAAAGAAGAAGAATGATCAAGATTACAGATCACGAAGTCTCACTTCAATGAAGTGTCTATCTCTCTCAGCATGCGTCTAAGCCTCTGACAAAGTCAGAACCACTTTTCTATCAGATTAACATGTTTGATTCAAAAGATGTTCAAACATTCACAAGATTAGAAGATGTGAAACACCAAGTTACTTCTGTGATATTGAAGCGCGCGCCAAGGAGAAAAGCTCTCTATGAATGAATCACTTAATCTGATTCAAAGTTAAGAGTGATTTGAAATATAGTTAATTAAACTTGAAAAAAGTTTATTAATATATTTCTTATCTTCAATCGAAATCAAAGAAAGGAGAAAAGACAAAAGGGCAAACCTACAGAAAAGCATTCCTTATGTTAGTAAGAGAAATGCTACTTTATCTGAGCCTTTCTAAGTGTTACACAAATAAGGAAAGAACGCTGCCCAATGCAAAAAAAGTATATCCGCTATACTCAGATGTCAACAAGGAATATTCAATGTTCTTCAAAGCATTTATTATCAAGTCAGAACGGCTATTTTATGAAGAACAAAGTTGAAGACTCTCAAATGCACCTCAACGGATCTTTGTGATCAAATATAAATAGAAGAAGTGGAAGACTGAACAACAAGTGATATGATACAGTGATAAGGAACCAGAGAAATTACTCATCAACTGAAAAGCTATAATAGTACTCATCTTATTTTATCAATAGCTGAAAGCTCTCATCACTCACATATCTTCTTCATACTCAAAAATAATTTGAAGAAGAACTCATCTGCACCACACCAAGTTCCAATTTCATATTCACTCTTTGTAGTGCTTAAAGATTGCTTGAATTGCTTTGTAACTTTGAAGTTGTGGTTCAAAACTCTCTGAGCCTGAAGAGGCTTGTTTCAAGAATACTTGTTGAGCCTGAAGAGGCTAGGTGTGCAAACAATACTTGTGGTTGAGCCTGGAGAGGCTAGGTGTGCGAATAATACTCGTCTGTAACCTTGATTAGTTATAGTGTTAAAACATGGTTAAGCAAAGGACTGGATGTAGCCCAAGGTTTGTGGGTGAACCAGGATAAATCTGAGTATATTCTCTCTCTATCATTCACTTTATTATTCAGTTATCTGGTTTTAGTTACTAACTCGGGTGTAATTTCAATTATCATACAAAGTGTAATAAACTGAATACCATTCTTTATTTCTGATCATAACAATATCCAAATATAATAGTATGCATACATAATTCCAAACATAGAACATAAATTGTATCAATGACCAACTCCCATAAACCAAAGAATCCTCAAACTGTATGACAACCATGTGAGCAGTGTGCTCATGAAAGACCTTGGGTAGAAGGCCCTTTGTTAGAGGGTCTGCTGTCATGGAGTTTGTCCCTAAGTGTTCTATGGAAATCTGCCCACTTTGTACTATCTCCTTGACAACTAGGAACTTGATGTCGATGTGTTTCGACATTGTCGAGCTCCTATTGTTATTGGAGTATAAGACAGTTGATTTGTTGTCACAGTATAACTTAAGCGTCTTTCAATTCCTTCCACAATTCGCATTCCAGTGACAAAATTCCTCAACCAAATTCCATGATTTGATACCTCATAGCATGCTACAAACTCTGCTGCCATGGTGGACGAAGCAATAAGTGTTTGCTTGGCACTGCGCCAAGAAACTGAACCACCAGCCAACAGATAGATATAGCCAGAAGTGGATCTTCTACTATCTTGGCATCCCGCAAAATCGAAGTCAAAATACCCGATGATCTCCAAAGAGTCTAACCTCCTATATGTGAGCATATGATCTTTTGTTCTCTTCAAATACCTCATAACTCTTTTGGCTACTTTTCAATTATCCATTCCTGGATTGCTTAAGTATCTGCCTACACTCCAACAATGTACGCTATGTCTGGTCGCGTACAAACCTGAGCATACATTAGACTCCCTACAGCTGATGCATATGGAATCTTTTACAACCGGGGTATCACCTGGTTTGCAGTCCTGCATGCCAAACCTTTTGAGCACCTTATCGATATAGCTGCTTTGTGACAATCCTAGTGTACCTCGAGATCGGTCTCGGTGTATCTGGATCCCTTATACAAAGGAGGCGCCACCAAGATCTTTCATTTGATAGAAATCTCTTGGTTTTGTGCAACATGCCTATAGCGTTAGTGGCAGGAAGTATGTCATCAACATACAATACCAGGAAAATATACTTGCTCCCACTGAATTTGTGATACACACAATCACAACCGCATTCATCTCAAAACCAAATGAGAGAATTACCTGATGAAACTTGTGGTACCATTGTCGAGACAGCTGTTTTAGCCCATAGATGGATTTTGTCAATTTGCAAACCCTTTTCATTGGGTCTCCCGACACAAAGTTTTCCGGCTTCACCATATAGATTGTTTCATCAATATTGCCATTGAGAAACGTTGTCTTAACATCCATTTGATGAAGCTCCAAATCATAATGTGCAACAAGAGCCATGATTGTCCTAAAAGAGACATTCGATGAAATCGGAGAGAAGGTCTCTTTAAAGTCAATCTCTTCCTTTTGAGTATAGCCCTTGGCTACAAGACGAGCCCTATACCTTTCCACATTACCTTTTGGAATCCCTTTTGGTATTAAATATCCATTTGCAACTAATGGGTTTCATACCTTCTGGTAATGGGACAAGTTCCCAAACCTTATTGTCTTGCATGGACTTATACTCCTCATTCATTGATTCAATCCACTTTTCCGAATTGGAACCTTGCATGGCTTCACGGAAATTGATCGGATCATTTTCCATCATACTATCACTTTCCTCATGTTCCTGAAGAAATACTATGTAGTCATCCGAAATAACATTTCTTCTTTCTCTAGTGGATGGTTGCAAAGGCACTGGTTCTTGAAGCACCAGTTCTTGAGGATCTTGATTTTGTTCTTCAGAAACAACTAATTCATCTTGAACGGGAGTTTGAACAACAATGTCTTGGAGAGGTTCTGTATTTGCTTCATCAGAAGCAACTGTATGAACCGGTCATGGAATTGAAACCGAATCTTCCTCGAAGACAAAGTCTCTAACCTTATTTCTCCGCCCAAACTTAATATCCTCAAAGAACGTGGTAGTTCCCGTCTCAAAAATTGTCTTTAATTTGGGATCGTAAAACTTATAGCCTCCTAGATCGTTCAGAATAGCCAATAAAGTAGTTGCTCACTGTTCAGGGATCCAATTTCATTTCATTTGGCCTATAAGGCCTTGCCTCAGCTGGACATCCCCATACATGAAGGTGATTTAGACTAGGCTTTCTACCTGTCCTAAGCTCAAAAGGTGTTTTGGCAGCTGCCTTAGTTGGGACTCTGTTCAGAATGTAAACTGCAGTCTTCAATGCCTCTCCCCATAGTGACTCCGGTAAAGTTGAATGACATAGCATACTCCTTACCATATCCTTAAGAGTCCGGTTTCATCTTTCAACTACACCATTCATGCTTGGTGACCCTGACATGGTGTACTGTGGGACGATCCCACATTCCTCTAGGTACTTGGCAAATGGTCCCGGACGTTGTTCACCTGAACCGTCATATCTACTGTAATATTCACCGTCACGGTCAGATTTGACACTCTTAATTCTTTTATTGAGTCGATTTTCAACTTCAGCCTTAAATGATTTGAACACGTCCAAAGATTGAGACTTTTCATGTATAAGAAATAGGTACGCATATCTAGAATAATTGTCTATGAATGATATAAAGTATTGATGACCATTCCAAGATGGTGCTGGAAATGGCCCACAAATGTCCGTATGTATCGATTCTAAGACATCCATAGCTCTATATGCTGCTAATTTCTTTTGTTTGGTCTGTTTGCCCTTCATGCACTCAACACAGACATTAAAGTCTGTAAAGTCAATGGAATCAAAGATCCCATCTGACACAAGTCGTTCAACTCTATTTATAGAGATGTGACCTAGACGCTTGTGCCACAACGCTCCTGAATTTGCATTGTCAACTTTATGCTTAGTACCACGTGATTCCACATTCAAGGTATCATTATAGGAGGCAATAGTGCCAAGCAAGTATAGATTGTCATACACCATAAGAGTACCAGTTCCAACAACATTTGAATTAATAGATTAATTGAATTGATTGTTTCCAAATGAACGATGATAACCAAATTTGTCCAAACAAGAAACAGAAACTAAATTTCGTCTAAATGACGGTACAACAAAAGTATCCATTAAATCCAAATAAGAACCAGTACTTAATAACAACCTAAAATGCCCTATTGACTCTATTTCTACCGACTTGCCATCTCCCACGTAAATGCATCTTTCAGCATCAGTTGGCCTTCGGTAACTTAGGCAACCCTGCATTGAAACATTGATGTTAGTAGTAGCACCAGAATCTAACCACCAAGTGTTTCTAGGTACTGAAGCTAAATTTACCTCAGAACAGACCAAAGTAAGGAATGTACCTTTCTTTTCACGTCAGGCATGATACTTGGTACATTCCTTCTTGACATGTCCAGTCATGCCACAAAAGAAGCAACCGTTGTCACCCTTATTTTGCTTCTTTTGCGATGGACCCTTAGCATCTTCATTCTTAGTATCCTAATATTTCCTCTTTTTGCCCTTGTCTTAAGAGGTGCTTGCCAGGTGAGCACTTTCTGTCCTTTCTTTCTTCATCCTCTTTTCCTTTTGCACACAATATGAAATGAGCTTGTTAAGAGACCATTTCTCCTTCTGACAGTTATAACTGATCTTAAATTTATTGAATTGTACAGGAAGAGATATTGTGTGAGTAATTCATCTGATAACTCGAGCTATAGAGCCTTAAGATTGGAATCAATATTAGACATTTTCCATTATGTACTCCCTTACATTTCCTTTGCCTTTATACTTCATATAAATCAAACTTTGGAGGAGTGTGCTTGTTTCTGTCTTATCATTTTTGGAAAAATGTTTCTCAATTTCGTCAAGGAATTCTTTGGTACTTATTATACCTTTGGATATAGCACCCCTAAATGCCTCTGGAATGCCGCGCTTAATGATCATGAGACTCGTGCGATTGGAGCGTTCCCACTTCTCATAAGTTTTCCTCTCTTTAAAGGTACTGGAGTCCGTAAGAGAAGAGGGTTGCTCCATCCTTAGTGCAAGGTCAAGATCCATGCAGCCAAGAACAATTAAAATATTCTCTTTCCAGTCCTTAAAGTTGGTACCATTAAGGACCAGAACCGAATTCATGTTAGTAGATACAGTAGCAATATTAGCTGGAAAGAGAACAAAATAAACAACATAAATATACTCACATCATAATTTAAATTCAAACATAAGAAATTCAAATAATGGCATAACTCATCTCAAGATACCTAGTGCATCATTAATATGAAGTCTTTGGACAATAATATCAATTGCTAGTGGTACTCTTGTTGTAAAGATCAAACATTGATAACAATGCATGTCAAATAATAAACCCTTTTTTGGACTGATTTATCATTCACATGTACAACCTTATAATTATCACATGTTTACCATCACAGGTGTTCATATAATCCGGCTAAATATTAACATTCCTTTGGACCGATTAATACTCGCATGGGTACATATATACACTAACATTTAACATTTCTTATGAGCAACCTACACAAGAGAGGTCACTTTGTGACTTCTTCTTTTAATTGGCTCACTTAAAATGTTAAACAATTATAACCATATATTTGAATTCATTGTGAATGCCTTAAGTCAAATGTTTGATAGCATGATTAAAATTGTAGTCCAGCAGTCAGCGTTGCTTGTTAAACCAAACGTCGCAGGTTCGATTCCCAGTGGTGGTAAATCTATCCATTTTATCCAATTTTCCAGAAAATGGTTCCTTTTCAAAATTAAAAAAGAGGACACGACTAGAGTACATAAATGGGAATCCAGTGGTCAGCGTTGCTTGTTAAACCAAACGTTGCAAGTTCGATTCCCAGTGGTGGTAAATCTATCTGTTTTATCCAATTTTCCATAAAATGGTTCCTTTTTGAAACAAAAAAGAGGACACAACCAGAGTACATAAAAGGGAATCAATCCTTTCCCGCTGACAGAACAACGCATTACTTCAACCACCGGACCAAAGGACATGCTTCTTATTACAACGAACTTTAAAACTTAAATTTGAACTCCATTGTTTCATACACAGAAACAAAACCGAAAGGAGTCACACCATCACAGTCATAGATTGCAACTTTAAACTATTAAAACTTGCAACAACAATGTCCATATATTATAGCAACAGGAAACCAAGTTACATTTAAATTCCACAAAAACTGAATATGTGGGGAAAGATACACCACAAGAATGAAAAATAAACATTTCCAATAAAATCAATCAAAACATATCAGCATTACACATTTACACTGTATTTACTATTAATGCCTTTTTCATGTTGATATGTGATGCGCAGACATATTTTAGGAAGAAAAAAAATGCTTTTTGGCCGTTCTTCACCCATTTTAAACATGACGTGAGAGACAAATAAAACCACAGTCTCTACATCAATTAGAAATCACGTTGCATGGTGACTAATCAATTAATTTATCAATTACTCAACGTAATCCAACATGAAACAGAGACCGATTCATAAAAAAATTACATCATGGAAGATCAATGAATAAAAATTTAAGAATAACTTTAAGACTTAAATCATACATGAATTGATCATGGGTTGCTCTGATACCACTTGTTAGAACTTAATTACTTGTGCCTAGACATTTTCTAATTCCTTAAACACCATGTAGATAAAGTCAATTTTAACAAGAAACATGTTCTTCATCAAGCACAAATTGAAAACCAATAATCTCATGTCAATTCAAGATGACTAATGAATGCGATAGCGTACCCGGAGGATCCATGAAGTCTTGATGGAAAGGATGATGTTCTTGATATAGTAGTGATCTTCCAATTGTAAATTATCCTTAGCCTTAGTTCCTCCTATAATATGATGAAGAGAATTGAAATTCTTTGTATGTTTACAATTGGGGACCATAACCCCTTATTTATAAGAATTACATGCCCTTTCATGAAGAGTGATGTCCCTTTGAGTTCAAACTCTTTCATGAAGAGTCATGACTACCCACACTTTTCTAATTTCTATTTTTGCCCATCATAAAAATAAAAATAAGACCTTTGGTATCTACACAATAATTTCGATGACAATTATATATGTCCATAGCCATAAACCTTACTTGAATTAGATCACTTTAATTTGGCTAATTAAAATAATGGCCCTAACACATTTTGTGACACCCTCTACCCAGCAAGCATTCAAAAGCGATAACACATATATAAAAGAGAGATAACACATGCAAATATATATAATTATCAAAATCGGATAGAGACTGCCGCATTGTAACATAACGTGGAAATAACCAAAACATGTTTATAAAGAAAACATAGCATAAATCAAAACCATAAACGAAACCAACCTCGGTGTCACACTATAGAGCTGGTATAACCAATCCGATAAAACAACGCGAATACAACTGGAAACAAATAAACAACTACTGAAAACGGGAAATCCTATCTACGAGTCGCGGCTCCACAGAGTCACTCCTCAATTAGCTGTACATCGACCTCTGCATAAACGATACATGCCACAAACAAGAATCATAGAGATAGGGAGTAAGAATATATGAAAATAACGGTAAGGAAGCAGTTATCAAGACGAGCATACATCAAACAAGCATGTTATATCAAATAGCAATATCATAACAATCATCAACATATAACGTGTATGCTATGCAATGCAGTTATGCTCCACTCCTCTACTATGCACTTGGATCCAAACTAACTCAGGATGCCAACTTTGGGGTTACATTTCCACACTGGCCAATAAGCACCAACGCTGGGGCAATCCACCAAACCATGGGTGGACCCTGAGGACAGCCGACACATCTTATTCTCGGATGCGCCACCACGATGTATACTTGATTCCATTTCGGACGAATCCCGCGGACGACCAGATCGTCTTACTCTCGGACAACCTCCCCTACATTGCACAACCTCCAATCATCATCTCCGATGCGTGAATGCATGTAAAACAACACACAACCACAACCACCACCTCCACTTGGGCCCATAGGCTACCCAAGTTTTATCAACATCAACACCTCGACCACTAGGCTATCGAGAATTGTCGTTAAATGTTCATCGTTAAGTTTTTTAAGCATTAACAACACTCTGGCCATTAAGCATCAGAGCTCAACACCTTGACCATCAAGCATCAAGGCCCCCTTGGAGCGAACACTAGGCTACCAAGTTACAACATCTTATCACTTGGAGCGAACACTAGGATATCAAAGTACAACATCTTATCATTTGTCTTTGGTCTTCGTGTTCCGTAGGTATCTTATTAAGTCTTTTAAGCGTTTAGGGTGAAAACCCCTGTTTCAACATTCTAGTTTCTGTTTTGGTCAGGTGAGCACGGGCATGCTCACCCTCAGCACGAGCGTGCTAGACTTGCAGGCAAGCACGATTATGCTGCCTGCTGAGCACGGGTGTGCTCAAATGCCCGCCTTGCTCTGGGTTTCAAACCGGAGCACGGTCGTTCTCCTTATCAAGCACGGTCGTGCTCAATGGAGAATGACCGTACTGATCTGGGCAGGAAAGGTCAGGAACCCTTTCCCAAATCTTTGGGACAGTTCACAGATTCAACCTATTGGCTTTTACTAATCCATTGACCATCAACTTCACTAATCTTAACCGTTCTTCATTAATATTCATGTCTTATCATCATGGGGAATTAATCCTTTAATCATAGATTCATTATTAATGTTCCTAGAACACTCACTAATCTATCCTAGGGTCTTTAACTAAGCCCAATGAACATAACCTTAACTCTCACACTATATTCATGTCTTATGAACAACTGGGAGAAACATCCCTTAATTCTCATTATTATCATTAAAGTATTTTAACGTCTTAACATCATTGTTGGTATTAACATCCTCAACAATCAACACTCATAAAGAGTACAACACAAACAACAGTCAATAGCATCATACTCATCATAATCATGGCATCATAACATTAACATATTTATAACAAACAACATCAATCAATAATAACAGTTATGCCAGTCATCAACATCATAACAGTTAAGCATCATATAACAAATAGGCATAAGGCATAAGGCATATAGGCATGTTATCAAAGGAAAGGGTCATGAGTAACCTTTCGTCTTATGCTACCCCCAAGCCTATATACTCATACTATTCCTTCTCCCCATACCTGGTATGCGGTTCGCATTTCAAAAGAAGAAAGGGGGTCCTCTAGGGTCTCGTTTCACGAGCACTTATCTACGACCTTAAGAACAACAAGGAAACATCTTAATTAGACTCTTAGGCCAAGAAAAACAAAAGGGAAGAGAACGAGAGGGACGAGGTGTACGAATCTTACCTTGTTTAAACAACAAATACGATGATCACGTCTTCCCAGCGATGTTCTCCTATCAAAGAATGGTGAAGAACGGTGCGAGAACGGATTTTTCTAGAGAAGGTTGATGGAAATTGAGAGAAAAAGATAAAGGAGGCAGCTGAGTGTTGGGACGTGATAGACTAGGGTTTAGATCGTGTTTTGGGGGTTAAAAACGGGTTGGAACATGATTTGGGATTAAAAAGAACCTAAAACGTGTTTTCTGGTTCTGCACGTATTCGTGGGGGGAACTCCCGTTCACAGGGCGAGCCAGAGAACCAATTTCTGTCAGCTGGATTCGTGGGGCGAACCCGAAAACACAAAGCTGAATTTTAGATTTTCGCAGGGCGACCAAATACTCACTAGGCGAGGCCGAAATAGTCGAATTTGGCCAAAACACCTGAAATAAGACTTGTAGACAATTCTCTTAGATTTCCAACGCATCAAAGATGACCCCAGTCGGACATCTAGAATTTAAGATATGAACAAAACGGTGAAACATGTTATTAGGACTCTAAAACGATTGAACATTCCTAAGGCTAAACCTTCCCGACATGAACTTAGACATAAAAAACAAACATAACAAGCATATACAAACATATATATATAACATTTATTAAAACACTAAGCTTATCTACGAAAAACGGGATGTTACACATTTAAACATTACATTGTGACCCAAAACTTCTAACACCACCTCCCTATACAATTTAATTATCTAACTCAACTTATTAAGCATCCTTCTAACTACTAAATTTTGGGCCTAACAATATTTCTCTTAAATTTAAATCTTTGAAGCTTTATGAGGAAACAAATCACGGCTTTTTGACCAAACTGGGTTCCTTTTAGAAACTATTTACCAGTTTAGGGTTATTCTGAAACTATTTACCAATGGGGGGTCGTTTTGAATATTTTATTATTTTTCGGTCTGACGGGTCAAAGGCGCCACTGCAGATGGCGCCACGCTTTTTATAAAAAAAAAATCAAAAGGGGAGGCGCCAACTGCAGTGGCGCCTCTGCCCCTACGTACTGCTACAATAGCGTACTGTAGCGCTACTGTAGCAGCTTTTTTTTTTTTAATTTTGACTTTTTTAAAGAAATAAAAATTTTATTTATAAAAAAACCCATTCACCAGATAATGAACTGAATTCACCATATATTTGTACATGATTCACCAGATATTTGTACATACTTAACCAAAAAATTTATTTCTCAAAAAAACCTATTCACCAGATAATGAACTGAATTCACCAGCACTTTTTTTTTAAAATTTTGACTGTTTTAAAAAAATAAAAATTTTATTTCTAAAAAAACCCATTCACCAGATAATGAACTGAATTCACCATATATTTGTACATGATTCACCAGATATTTGCACATACTTAACCAAAAAAATTATTTCTCAAAAAAACATATTCACCAGATAATGAATTGAATTCACCAGATATTTATACCCGATTCACCAGATATTTGCACATACTTAACCAAAAAAATTATTTCTCAAAAAAACCATTCACCAGATAATGAACTGAATTCACCAGATATTTGTACCCGATTCACCAGATATTTACACATACTTAACCAAAAAAAATTATTTCTCAAAAAAACCCATTCACCAGATATCTAAACTGGTAAATAGTTTCTAAAAGGAACCCAGTTTGGTCAAAAAGCCGAAAAAAAAATATTCATCTCAGGTAAAATGATGAATATTTATTGCTGAGAAAGCTTTAGACGGAACCATCAGCGACAGGATCAAGGAATATTCATCTCAGGTAAACCCATCTTCTTAATTTCACTATGGAGATTTTCTGCAATGCTCTCACCAAATAAATTTTTTTTTATTACTGTAATAATTGATAAATATTTATTGGTGTAAATTGTTATTGCTACTATTTTTTATGCCTACTGCGATATTATTTGCTACTCATTATTACGGGATTTTTTTTATTACTTCTTATTTTTTATATAGATACTTTATCAAAAAGGAACCCAGTTTGGTTAAAAAACCGAGATCAGTTCCTTGCTTGGGAGATGGCTAGGAGCCTTGGGTCTCCCTTCAGACCATTCTCTTCCGCGAATATTTTTCTCTTTTTCGACTTTTTGACCAAACTGGGTTCCTTTTAGAAACTATTCACTGGACCAAGTATCCTTAGCGTAAATTGATTTTCACATTGAAGTGTTCATACTTTCATCATCTCTGGACCATACTATAAGCTCTGTATCCTTATTATTATACTAACAAGGTGTTTTTATTTTTATTTCAAAATAATTTATTTAAAATTTGAAAGCTTTAAATGTTTATGTACCACCTTTTATTACAATTTATTTTATTTTTTATAACCATTTATTAATATTTTGATTTTTCTTTTATTGCTTCTTAATACTCTTCAATGCATTGTCTCTTTATTTCAAGACTAAACCCCCAATTTGGTCCATGAGAAAAACACTCGGGTCTGAAATAGTCCCTAACCAAAAAAAACTATCCAGTTGGTCCTTAAGAATGTGTTTACCGGGACAGATTAGTCCTTCTGTCATATTTTGTAGTGTTTCTATCATGTGTAGTGCATGTTAATAGGGACTAATTTGGCTCACGGTCATGTTTCTTAGGGACTTTACTGGTATCACTTAAAAATTGTTAGGGACTAATTTGTGACAGAAGGACTAATCTGTCCCGGTAAACACATTTTTAAGGACCAACTGGATAGTTTTTTTTGGTTAGGGACTATTTCAGACCCGAGTGTTTTTCTCAGGGACCAAATTGGGGGTTTAGTCTTATTTCAAAAAGCAAATGCTAACCAATTAGGACACTGACTAAAAAATCAAAAATGATAAAATTTCATTGGAAAATAACATACTCTAAACCTTGAGAAATGATTATTTAGTTTACTAATAAAAATTTACAACTTTTGGATTCTTTAACGAGTGACCCCTGTTAAATTCAAAATTAAATGTGCATTTGATTAGAATATAACTGTTTCAATTGCACGGTTTCTTTTATATTATTTAATTATTTTTATGGTTTTAATAATATTAATGTATTCAATTGCATATTTTTTGATTAAAAAAAGATATTTATTCATTCAAATTGGTAAAATACATCGAAAACAAGATAAATTCAACATCACTAAAAATCGAAAAGGATGAATCTGCGAACAAACTCACAGCACCCAGGTTAATAGCATAACATGGCAAAATGCCTACAAATGTGACAAAATCAAAGTGATCGAAATACCCATGCCTCCGGATCTGTAATGTTGACACCCATGTCTTAATTGAATCTGTAATGGATCAAAGCTGATCTGTCAATCTGAACCAAACGAACACCACAACAAGATGAGAAACCAAACAATGTCGCAACAAGACGACGAACAAAACACCGACGACGAAAACATGGAAAAACACGAAAGAAAAACCAGATCTATGTGGAAAAATCACTTATTTAGATAAAATGATATAAAAAATGATGTAGAATGGTGATTCTAGGCCAAAATATGGATCAAAACCATCCCTTCCGATAAATAAGGAAGAAGAAAAAGAGGAGTAGATGAAAGTTTCGTATTCAATTGCATCTATTAGCTTCAAAGTTGGATTTCGAAAATCTCTGTTGAACTTATTGAATTGCCTTTTAATATAGTGTTTTTTTTTTTTGGTGCATGCCTTTTAAGATAGCTTTTATTAGCCTTTATAGGTGCCATGATTTCAAAACCAAAAAATCTTCTATAGATAATGTGTGTGACTTTTGGCTATGATTTACAGATTTTTGTACTTGTTTGGTGTTCAAATAAGAGGGATAAGATAGGATAAATTATCATATCTTATTTGAAATTATTGTTTGGTTAGTCAGTAGAATAGGATAAATCAATCATGTCATCTATAGTATCTTGTTCATCTAGTTAAAATTCTATCATGAGAGGAGGGCTAGGTTAAAACTCAACAAGATATGATTGGGTGATTTAAGGTATAATAAAAATATTTTATATATAAAATATTAAAATATAATAAATTAATAATTTAAAGTATAATAGAATCTAACATGGTTAAAAAAAAGGTATAATAAAATAATAAATATTTAAAATAATAAATATTAATAATTAATTTTAAAAATTATTTTTATTTTGTCAGAAGACTAATTTTGTCATTTTATATTATTTTAAAAAACTAAAAAATATAAAATATTATTCTAATAATTTACCTATATGTAAAGTAAAAACTAAAAATAAATATCTAATTAAAATTATAAAAATTTATTTTAATTGAAAAAATATTTTAAAAATTTAAAAAATTATATGTAATTTTATCACAAGGATAATTTTACCTTTTTATATAATTTAAAAAATAAAAAATTATAAAAATACTAAAATATAATAAAATATGAAAACATTTAGAATAAAACGAAAATTGTAAAATTCATATTAAAATTATAATGCTATCCAATTGGTTATCTGATGGACACCAAACATCGGATATGATAACAGCTTATCATGTTCATATTCTATTCTATCATATACTCGTACCCTACTATATTATCCTATCCACCCCTGTCATATCCTGACTACCAAACAAGCCCTTAAAATCATTCCCCCCTCATCTGTTTTTCCAAGTATAAAACAGAGTTAATAATAACTCTTCAACAATTACGCTTCACTCTTCTTTCAAATTCTATCCACCAAATTGTTCATTATCATTAGTTAAGTATATGGCCTACGGGTAGATGATTTCTAATGTCTTGCAGAAATTAAATGAAGTTAAAAACTCCATCTACCAGTTCTACAAAAATAAAAAGAAAGATTAAATGCCAACCAAGTATTCAAAAGTATGAGTTAACACTTGACACAAACAAATTTGGAACTGGGAGCTTAAGTCCATATCTTTAAAGCTATTATTCCGTTTCCATCTTCGGAAGACTTTGATGGTGAGTTTTCTTTTTCAAATATCAGAGACACGTGAACCCATTATTCTGTTTCCAATTTCAGAAGAAGGAGCGGGTCACTCAGGTTTAAAGTTTTGGATAGATGTTGTGGGCATCACTTCCTCACTCTCTCACACGCTCTTCCTTCCCAAATGGAGCACCATCTCTATCAACATAGTCTATATATACATGTCTTGCACTACTTGAAAATCGTCATTTTAAGACAGATTCACGGACGGAATTTGGACACTTTTACCACAGATTTTCGACGGAAGTTCAAGTTCGGACGGATTTCAGACGAAACGTCTCCCATCCGAAAAACCCTCGTTGGAAATTACCTTCTTCATTCTCGGTAGCCAGAAGCCGGCTCTGAAAGGTTGAGGTTTGGACCGGCAAGACGGCAAAGAGCAGCAGTAGCATCGAGGTGGTTGTCATTTTCTCTTCTTCTTCTTGTTGCTTCTCGGGTCATCATGGTTGTGGCTGTGCAAGAAGAAGACCCGAGAAGAAGAGAACAACAAGGAGAAGAGGAGAGAATGGTAAGCAGCTGGATGCTGCTGCTGACTTTGCCATCTTGGCAGTCCAAAGACCAACCTTCCAGAGCCGGAGTCTGACCACGACCCCCTCCTTAGCTCCTCTCCTCAAATCTTTACTCTGAAATGGAAATTATGGGTATCTGGTCTGTGATTGGAATAACTCAGATTTGTGATGGAAGGTGTGGGAATCTCATAGGGGACCGTGTTCAAATTTTTGTAAGCAATGTGGTTGTTGTATAGAAACTTCTGTTAAAACTTCTCACAAGTGTTGACAAAGCCGAGTGTAAAACAGGTGCTGCCTCAATCTACTGTTTTGTTCCCTTGTACTCTAAGAATTTCATTTGTTTCTTTTTCAAAAATAAAAAATAAATTGATTTTTTACTCATATACTCAATGCTAGAGAAAATATGAGAAAATATATTTTTCTCTTCTTTGATGGAGGAAAGAAATGGGGAAGAGAAAAGAAAATTTGTGAGATACACCTTAAATTTTTTTTTCTCCCCAAGTGAGAAGAAAATGGAAAAGGAAGACAGTGTTTCACGTAAAATAACTTGTGTATCCTTCTTTTTGGGTTCTCATTCAATTATTTAATAAATTCAAATAAATTGAATTAAATTAATCAGTTATTTAATTAAATTAAATTGAAATAAATAAAATAATTGTATTAAACTAATAAATTTTATTTAAAATAACTTAAATCAGTTAAATTAATTTAAATTATTTGATTAGTTAAAATAACTTAAATCGATTAAACTTAAATATTTTAATTTTGATTTTTTAGTTAAGGATATTTTTGTCTTTTTTAAAAAAATTATTTTTCTCTCTTCTTATTTTCTATCCAACCAAACAAAGGGAGAGAGAGAAAACACACATTTCTGCTTTATTTCTCTCATATTTCTCTTACACCAAACAACACATAAAATTTACTCTATTTCTCACCATTTTCTCTCTTCTCATACTCTTTCTCACCTCTTTCTCTCTTCTCTTTTTCTTCTCACAACCAAACAAAGCCTTAAAGTTAAACACTTAAAACATGTTAATATTTTTTCCTCTGTATACATGATAACTGATAGGGGTGTTCACCGGTCGGTTTGGTTCGGATTTGGGTGAAAAACAAATCCGAACCAATCAAAATCAATTGATTCGGTTCGGTTCGGATTTGTATTTTTTTTGTCAGGAAATCCGAACCAAACCAAACCAATCAAAAACGGATTGGTTCGGTTCGGATCGAAAAATATTAAAAATATTAAAAAATCAAAAAATTATAAATATTAAATATATAAATTATTAAATTGTATATATAAAAAATAGAATATATTAATTATAAACATATTAAACTATTAAAACGTTAAAAATTATATAAATATTACGTTATAATAAATATTAAATATTAAAAAATGTATATAAAATATTAAAAAAATTGTAATTGGTTCGATTCGGTTTGGTTTAGATCCAGAATCCTGGAATCCGAGAACCGAATCAATTACCATTGGATTTGATTTGGTTCGCTTTGGATTGGATCTGAATACCAAAAAATCCAAACCAATTTAATTTGTTCGACTCGATTTCTTGGGTTCATCAGATCGATCCGAACCAATGAACACCCCAATAACTGATAAGGGCCATGGTCCGAGCTAGACTGGAATTAAACTGGGAAGGTCCTTTAAATATATATATATATATTCCACATGAGTTGCGGTATTCACTATTGAGTAACCTTTTGATGATGTTGGATTGTGGTACTGGTACGGCATTGATAATTTGAGCTCGAATATTGTTTGAGCTTTTGGTGACTTCTGGTTTGGAAGGAGTGTTGGTAAGCAGCTTACATGGTTGTATTTTTCGGACTAACCACTTGAATTTAGAATCATTTCATTAAAAAATGTTAACCTCGGTTTTGACTCATCACCCTTGGCTTATTAATTTGTTTTCCACACTCACATGGTTCTTATTGATATTAGTTGGTCGGTGTGGACGGTGTGGACAGTGTGGACGGTGAGGACGGTACGGACGGTGTGAGCTTAACTATGTTCCTAGGAATTAAATTTCCTTGTAAATTGTAAAGTGTATTTACTATTTAGGGTGTATATATATCAAGTATGATGAATAGAAGATTCATTCAAGCATTTCACAAATATTGTTATCTAAATTATGTCCAAGTCTTTCAACATGGTATCAAGAGCTAGGTTGGTTGTCCTTTAAGGTTTCTGCTTCTGGTCAGCAGAACCCAGTTTTTTTTAACGAACACATTTCTTTCCATATAACCAAACAGCAAGCTCAAGGTCCCAAAGTCCTCGTCATTGACCAGCCCAGTATCCACCTCCGCCAGAAAACCACTCAGCAGCCACCGATCGGCCGTCCACCGGAGACTCGTCGCCGGAAACGTCCCCACGCGCCTCCACGCGCACTCCTCCCTGTCGGCGCGTGCAAACCACGCGCCACCTTCCCAACGTCGGAGCCACCGCACGCTCGCCCAGATCTGACCGCCGGCGTCTCCTCTTCCTGTCTAGGGGGTCGGTTCTTCGATTCTCCGACTCTTTGACAAGTGGGTCTCCTCCACTTTGGTTCACAGTTCTCTGCATCTGGTCTTTGGTTCTCAGTTCTCTGCTTCTGTTTTTTTTTCGTTTCTGGCTCCTTGCTGCTGCTGGTCTCTTCTCATTCTCAGGTGTTAAGATGGCTTCTACCTCACAGAAAAATGATGGTCCTGTCTTCTCCATCTCTGGAACGCCTACAATTACTTCAGAGAAATTGAATGGTAAAAATTATTTTGCATGGTCAGCCTCTGTAGAACTTTGGTTTCTTGGTCAAGGATATTATGAACATCTGGAAAAGTCCTCAGAAAAAATTCCAGAAGAAAATTGTGAGCAATGGAAGAAACTTGACTATCAACTTTGTGCTCTCTTGTGGCAATCTGTGGAGCCAGCCATCCTCACAAATTTCAGAGCCTTCAAAACTTGTCACTCTTTCTGGAAAAAGGCTCAAAGTGTCTTTGCTAATGACATTCAACGATTGTATGATGCTGCCCAAAAATTGGCCACTCTTAAACAAACTGATCATGACATGGTTGCCTATGTTTCGAAAGCCCAATCAGCAGTTGAGGAGTTAAAATTATCCTTGGAAGCTGATAAACTCGAAGACATGAAGAAGAAACTTGATAACCTGTATATGGTGTTGATTCTACGAGGAATGCATCCGGATTTTGATCATGTTCGCGATCAAGTCTTAACTGGCCACGAAGTTCCTTCATTAGAAAATCTGATTACTCGACTCCTTCGGGTTCCCTCATCAAGAACAGAAGGAAATTCAGTTGACAGTTTCGAAACTTCTGCCATGGTTTCCAATCGAGGGGGGAGAGGAGGTCATGCAAACAGAGGAGGACCAAACAGAGGAGGACGAGGTGGAAGAGGAGGTCGCCCTCAGTGTTCCTATTGCAAACGAATGGGCCATTCTCAAGACACTTGCTACTCCCTTCATGGATTCCCCGGAAAATCCGTGAATATTTCTAAGTCTGAAACACCAGAGAGAAAATTTTCAGAAGCTGATTACCAAGAGTATCTCCAGCTAAAGGCTGCCAAGGAATCTCAAACATCGTCTGCTATAGGAGCTCATAACTCTACTGCTTGTGTTTCTAGATCTGGTAATGATCAAAGTCCATGGATAATTGATTCAGGTGCCTCTGATCACATTGTTTGTAATGGTTCTTTATTTTCATCCATTTCTCCTCCTGAAATTCCTCATTTCATTACTCTAGCTGATGGTTCTAGAGTTGCAGCAAAAGGAATTGGTCATGTATCACCCTCTTCTTCTTTGTCTTTAAAATCGGTTTTGTTCATACCTGGTTGTCCTTTCAATTTAATATCTCTCAGCCAACTTACTCGTTCTCATAATTGTTCAGTAACATTTGATGCTAACTCCTTTGTCATACAGGAACGTGGTACGGGTCGAACGATTGGCGTAGGACATGAATCTCATGGTCTTTACTACCTTAAGCCTAATCCTGCTTGGGTTTGCAGTGCTGCCACATCACCAAAACTCCTTCATGAACGCTTGGGACACCCACATTTAGCTAAATTAAAAATAATGGTTCCAAGCCTTGAAAAAATAAAGACTTTCACCTGTGAGTCATGTCAGCTAGGAAAACATGTTCGTTCTTCTTTTGTTAGACATCTTGAAAGTCGTGTTGATTCTCCTTTTTCAATTATTCATTCTGATATATGGGGCCCTAGTCGTGTCTCTTCTATGGGGTATAGATATTTTGTTACCTTCATTGATGAGTTTTCTCGATGTACTTGGGTGTTCTTAATGAAAGAACGTTCTGAAATTTTGTCCATTCTCACTTCTTTTGTTAATGAAATAAAAACTCAATTTGATAAGACAATTAAGATCTTTAGAAGTGATAATGCAAAAGAATATTTTTCTTCTGCTATTTCTTCCTTTTTGTCATCACAGGGCATTCTCCATCAATCCTCTTGTCCTCATACCCCTCAACAGAATGGCATTGCCGAAAGGAAGAACAGACATATTGTTGAGACTGCTCGGACATTATTACTTCATGCAAATACACCTGTCCGACATTGGGGTGATGCTGTTTTGACAGCCTGTTTTCTGATAAATCGGATGCCTTCTTCCTCTATTGAAAATAAAATTCCACATTCCATTTTGTTTCCTAAAGAACCACTATTTCATGTTGCACCACGTATTTTTGGATGCACTTGTTTTGTTCATGATTTGTCTCCAGGTCTTGATAAGCTTGCTGCTAGAGCCATCAAATGTGTTTTCCTTGGATATTCCAGATTACAGAAAGGCTACCGTTGTTTCTCTCCAGTTCACAATCGTTATTATATCACTGCAGATGTAACCTTTTTTGAAGAAAAGTCATATTTCTCGCCCTCCATCGTTGAGTCTAATACTCTTCATGAAGTTTTTCCTATTCCCTATCTTGGTCCATCACCTTTGCAGGAATCAGAGTCAACTGTCGATTCTTCTGTAGATATTCCTGTCAATCCTCCACCTGAACAGACTCACAGATCACCCATCCTATATCGGCGTCGTCCACGAATTCCCAATACAGAGCTTGAAGGTACTGAAAGACCAGTTGAATCATGTCCTACTTCAGCAGACAACCCGACTACGGACCTACCTGAGGATAATCATGACTTGCCCATTGCTCTTAGGAAAGGTACTCGGTCCACACGTAATCCCCATCCTATTTATAACTTCTTAAGTTATCATCGTCTCTCTCCTTCTTATCATTCTTTTGTGTCTTCTTTATCTTCTGTTACTCTTCCTAAAAATTTTTGTGAAGCACTTGATCATCCAGGATGGCGACAAGCCATGATTGATGAAATGCAGGCTTTGGAGCATAATGGTACATGGGAGTTAGTTCCTCTTCCTCCGGGCAAGAAACCTGTTGGTTGTCGCTGGGTTTATGCTATAAAAGTTGGGGCCGATGGACAGATTGATCGTCTCAAAGCTCGATTGGTAGCCAAAGGTTATACCCAGATTTATGGCCTTGATTATGGAGATACTTTCTCTCCTGTGGCTAAAATTACTTCTGTTCGACTATTTCTTGCCATAGCCGCCATCCGTCATTGGCCACTGTACCAGTTGGATATTAAAAATGCATTCCTGCATGGAGAATTAGAAGAGGAGATTTATATGGAGCAACCACCTGGATTTGTTGCTCAAGGGGAGTCTAGCTTGGTTTGCAAACTGCGACGGTCTCTTTATGGACTCAAACAATCCCCACGAGCTTGGTTTGGAAAATTCAGCTCAGTTGTTCAAGCTTTTGGGATGAAACGTAGTGAAGCTGACCATTCAGTTTTTTACTGCCATACCTCTCCAGATAAATGTGTTTACTTGGTGGTCTATGTAGATGATATAGTTATCACGGGAAATGACCAGAAAAAAATTGCTGAGCTAAAGCAACACCTATTTAGTCACTTTCAGACAAAAGATTTGGGAAAGCTAAAATACTTTCTTGGAATTGAAGTTGCTCAGTCAGAAGACGGGATTATCATCTCACAAAGGAAGTATGTGTTAGATATACTTAAAGAAACTGGTATGTTGGATTGTCGAAAACTTGATAGTCCTATGGATCCAAATCAAAAGCTGCTACCCAACCAGGGGGAGCCTTATTCCGATCCAGAAAGATATTGGAGATTGGTTGGGAAGCTCATCTATCTCACTATTACAAGGCCAGATATTTCCTTTCTTTGTTGGAGTGGTGAGTCAATTCATGCGAGTCTCCTCATAATGAACATTGGGATGCGAAATACGAATCCTGAGATACATTAAAAAGACACCAGGACAAGGACTACTCTATGAAGACAAAGGAAACACTCAAGTAGTTGGATTTTGCGATGCAGATTGGGCAGGATCACCTATTGATAGGCGTTCCACTTCAGGGTATTGTGTGTCTATTGGAGGAAACCTTGTCTCGTGGAAGAGCAAGAAACAAAATGTTGTTGCAAGGTCTAGTGCAGAGTCTGAATATAGAGCCATGGCGATAGCCACGTGTGAGCTTATTTGGATTAAACAACTTCTTCAGGAATTGAAGTTTGGAGATACTCAACAAATGAAGTTATGTTGTGATAACCAAGCAGCCCTCCATATAGCTTCCAATCCAGTATTTCATGAGAGAACTAAACATATCGAGATAGATTGTCATTTTGTCCGAGAGAAAGTCCTTTCTAAAGAAGTCGTCACCGAATTTGTTAGCTCTAATGATCAACTGGCAGACGTCTTTACAAAATCTCTAAGAGGACCAAGAATTCAAAATATTTGCTCGAAGCTTGGAGCATTTGATTTATATGCTCCAGCTTGAGGGGGACTATTGATATTAGTTGGACGGTGTGGACGGTGCGGACGGTGTGGACGGTGTGAGCTTAACTATGTTCCTAGGAATTAAATTTCCTTGTAAATTGTAAAGTGTATTTACTGTTTAGGGTGTATATATATCAAGTATGATGAATAGAAGATTCATTCAAGCATTTCACAAATATTGTTATCTAAATTATGTCCAAGTCTTTCAACAGTTCTTCAACAGGTGACGCCACTTATCCAGTAAAACTAACCACCACGAGTTTTCATTGCTTTAAACATGCAACTATGCATTAAAAAAAAAACTTAGCCAGTCATTGAAAGAATATAATTCCCAGCCGATTTCATTAGC
The DNA here is from genome assembly GCA_030762895.1 of Sophora flavescens. NCBI lineage: Eukaryota > Viridiplantae > Streptophyta > Magnoliopsida > Fabales > Fabaceae > Sophora > Sophora flavescens. The sequence continues at coordinate 29,458,689 of CM061069.1, forward strand.
ATAATTGTGATTATATACAACCATTACAAGAGAGATCCTATGTTATAATTAAGGAAACTGATTATACACATTAGCATAATTTTGGTTATATACAACCATTACAAAAGAGATCCTAGGCTATAGTTAAGGAAACTAATTATACACAAGATCATTAATATTATGACTAGATACAAAATATATTTACATATATTCTAACACACCCCCGCAGTCGAAGCGGGAGGTTGTCGTACGCTGAGACTGTCTCGAAAATCCTCAAATAGAACCAAGGGAAGACCCTTTGTAAAAATATCTGCAATCTGATAACGTGACGGGACATGTAAGACGTGAACTTCCCCACGAGCAACCTTTTCACGAACAAAGTGAATATCCATCTCGATATGTTTAGTGCGCTGATGTTGAACAGGATTTCCAGAGAGATATATCGCACTAACATTATCACAATACACTAAGGTAGCTTTTCGAATAGGACAATGAAGTTCTAGAAGAAGGTATCGTAACCAACAAGACTCAAAAACCACATTGGCAACGCCTCAGTATTTCGCCTCCGCACTAGATCGTGACAAAGTAGCTTGCCGTTTGGCGGACCAAGAAATTAAATTATCACCAAGAAACACACAATAACTAGATGTAGAGCGTCTGGTATCCGGACAACCACCCCAATCAGCATCTATATAAGAAAGGAGAGTGGATGTGGAAGAAGGATAAAGATGCAAGCCATAATCAAGAGTTCCCTGAATGTAGCGCACGATACGCTTGAGCGCGTGCATGTGTTCTTCCCGCGGGTCATGCATTAATAAACACACATGTTGAACAGCATAAGCAATATCGGGTCTCATGAAAGTGAGATACTGAAGAGCCCCTGCAAGGCTTCGATAATGAGATGGATCTGCATATGGTGTACCGGAATTATCACTGAGCTTTGGTTTAGTGTCAACCGGAGTAGGAGATGGCTTACAAGATGACATGCCGGCCCGCTCAATGATCTCTGCTGCATACTTCCGCTGAGATAAGAATAAACCACATGTATGACGAGTTACAGCTATACCCAAGAAAGGTCTGTTGGTGACGCCGGCAAGTGTACCGGGTCGTCGCAAGTAATAAAAATAACACGGTAAGTAATTACCGAGGTCGAACTCAGGGATTGGGCTACCAATTCGACTAATCCGCGGGAAATCCGATACGTTGGTCAAGTGAGGAAAGTGGTTGAGAGAGAGAGATTAATATCGCAATTCAAATAAGAAATCGATTAAAGCTAAGGTGATTAAATTCAGAAATTAAAATATCCAAGGTCTCAAATCCACCTACCCAATCATGTATAGTACCCAAGTGATGATGTATTCCTCCCTAAGTTCAATTATAATGTCAACCGGGACCCCCAAATTCTCCTATATCCATTGTCGTGCTCAATAGGACGTATTCGACGATTGGATTAATTACTTGTTCTGTCTCATAACCCTAATCTCGAATTCTATTAAACCATGTTCCCTATATGGTTGCACTAATCAAATAAATCCACGGTCGTGCTCATTATTCAATTAATGATTCCAATTCAAGTTCTAAAACGCGACTCGCCGTTCGGCCTCAAACACGTTAACTAGTTAATCACGCAACACATATGATCAACGCAATCAAAACAGAATTGGAAAACATTCATAAGAGAAGGGGAGAAAAACATACATCACAAGAACACTACACCGCCATAGGTGGCTTCATTGATCCCTCGGACGAAGGGATTAGTTCCTCATGCCCGTGACGACGCACAAACAATCGGCAATGATCTCCATAATAATAAACTAAAAGAAGAAAAGAAAATAGAAGGGAGACGCAGCTCCAGAAACAAGGATTCGCACTACTGATCTAAACAAGTGGCTAACAACTTGATCCCTAATTCTGATCTGAGACAGCCCTTAAATAAGGATTCTGTTTCTCGCCCGCTCGCGGGGCGAGCTTACTCTCACGACGCGAAATTTAGTATTGGCGCGCTTCAAATTTTGGATTTTCGCGAGGCGAGCTTGTATTCGCGGGGCGAGTCTTCAAACCTCAATCTGTCACAGTCGTGACCTTCATCACGGCTAGGCCGTGATGGTCTCTGTCTTCCAGGGTCTTCATTCTCTCGCGAGGCGATCTGTCTCTCGCGGGGCGAGACTTCAAACCTAAATTTGTCACAGCCGTGACCTTAATCACGGCTATGCCGTGATAGTCTCTGTCTTGCAGGTCTTCAGACTCTCGCGGGGCGAGAAGATTTTCGCGTGGCGATCCAGAAATGATGACTTTTGCTGCTTTGTTGACCTTCAGTCTCGCGGGGCGAGTGTCTCCAGAAGTGCTTTTTCCACTGCTTCTTGACTTTCCTTGACTCCCGGAGCTTCACTTATTGACCTGAAAACACCAAAAGCAACCAAAAGCATAATTCTATCCAAAATAAGCTAAAAACTACACAAAAGACGCAAAACGAGTCAAAGTCCAACTTAAGAACAAAACAAGGCAAATTTGGGTGAAATCGAGAGTGAACTCGAATAATTTGCACAAAAACCACGGTCCATCTAGTTATAAAACTAGATAAGCCGAAGGCTTATCAAGGTCCTTCATAGCAAATTCGGAGCTAAGAAGGGATATGATAGACTTGCGAATAGCATCAGAGGAAGCTATCAATATAATATCATCCACATACAAAAGAATGTAAGCCATAGCTGTACCTTGCCGGTAAATGAAGAGAGAATCATCAGAAGTACTGTGAGAAAACCCAAGAGTAGAAACATAATCAGCAAATCTCTTGTATCATGCTCGAGGGGCCTGTTTGAGCCCATATAGAGATTTCTTCAACAAGCATACATGATTAGGATGATCCGGGTCCCTAAAACCCATGGGCTGATGCATGTACACAGTCTCTGAGTTCTCCATGCAAGAAAGCATTCTTCACGTCAAGTTGGTGAATGAGACATGCTTTAGAGAGGGCTAAACTGAGAATAGTGCGAATAGTTGCCGGCTTGATTACCGGGCTAAAAGTCTCACCACAATCCACGCCAACTGAGACACCCTGTTGTGCCCCATTGTATTATTAACTTAGAACCTTATTATTTATTTACTTAATCGTGCGCTTATGAATGAAAATACGTAAAAATTAAAACTTAATTAACAATCATATAACTTCTAAAAATTTAAAACACACCAACGTTAATATATATAAATACACACCTGTTTATTTATGACCATACAAAAACACTGTTAAGGGTACCCTCTCAGTAGGATCCCTCACAGGTATAAACTGCACTACAGACATATTTAGCGGAAATATAAATACTGCTTAGACACACTGGCCATAATGTCTATACTCTAATTGCCATGGATCACAGCTCGACCTCCAGCATCCGATTCATACGGAGTTCCATCTAACTCCTCAGCAATTGGTTCCTCCATCGGGTCTTCTCGTACGATCACATCAGAAATAAAATACAACACACAGAAAGATATAGGGAATAAGAAACAGTTCTATCATCAAAAAACGTAAAAGAGTGATAGTAAATTATACCATAACTGTCACAGACATAACATCATTCAACACCTAACCAAACATCCTCAAACTCAAGTATTCATCCTCTACCCCAATCTAATATAACAAAACTTTTATACTGACGTGGCCATCTCTATTCATATCACGTTAGTCAGTAGTCCAGAACGATCCAGTATCAATAACTTTCGAACGCATCAAAGACTAAACAAGTATTAGTCTAAAATGGTCCAGTGCCAAGAATATACGAACGCGTCAAGGAGTATCAATCCAGAACGGTCCAGTGCCAAGAACATGCGAACTCGTCAAGGAATATCATTCCATAACGGTCCAGTGCCAAGAACATTCGAACGCGTCAAGAACTAAAGAGTATTACGGTAGTCTACCTCGGCATCCACATCCGTAGGACACTCACCCGCAATATCCAATATCCCAAAATAGGATATCCTGACCTCGTGTGTTCCACTCACACGGCTGTGAATAACAATACATCTATAAATGAATCTCCCTAAATTACATCAATAACAGCCTAGTGCCTCAACCTTCCATCAAAGTCTCAACACCTTTTTCCTCATAGATAAAACCACTTAATTAGGCTAGGCACCTCTAAATCACCTTTATTCTCTCACCCAAACAATTATCTCCCGAACAACACATATCCTTACTTAAAAATCAGCTAAGCACGATATTAAATCCAGGCAGATCATGCATAACATAACATTAGAAAATATTCAAATATCTCAATATCATATAAAGCAATTTATCACAACCAACTCATAATAGTCCAACCAAATAAGTAACAAAGTCAGACTCTGTCACGGCCTGGCCGTGATAGCCATCACGGCCGTGACAGACAACAAACGTCCTCAATATCATAAATATTCAAACACCGCAATAATACGTCACATGCAGATAGAATACCTCAACTAGCGTATCACGGTAAATTTGATAACATAAAATCAAACATCCTCAAATACTTAAAATCAACTTAATGTCGATAAACCTACAATCCCCGAATCACCATTGACTTTACAGAAAAGGTTTTCAATGGGATTTTGGTCTTGTCGATTACTCGACTACTAGTAGGGTTTAGGTCGCCCTACACAATTATCATATAATCTACTACTTATCGATTCCGACGATAGGTTGATTCTTTTCCCCACCTGAGTTAGCACCGGAATTCCGACTTTGGCGATCCTCGTTATCACACCACAGTTTAACAGTTTCTCCTTCAACCAAACAATACAACTATAATTAATCAACAAAATCACTCTTAACCTAACTAGCTAGGTTTCGGCCTCCTAATTCAAAGTAGGGTTAGGATTCTATTTTTATTCAAAGCTTTTGGATTCTAGTTCCTATAGTCTTAGTTAGCTTATTAGATAAATTATCATAACTTGAAAATATTAACAAAATAATTTAAATCTCCTTTTTAATTAAGTTTCGGCCTCACTTGGAAAAATAGGCTAGGAAATTTAGTTGGATTCAAGCTCTTGGATTATGAAAGTATAAGACATCACAAGATCATAGAAATTGGTTTCACATTAAAAGGATTTTTCTACAATTTTCTAGAATTATTTGAAGTTCTAGATCTAGGAATGGAAATTTATGAAAACTTGATGATCATGGCTTGATCTTACAAAATAAATTAAGGAGAAGACTTAGATAATTAATGAGGAGAGCTTTTACCTCTTGAAGATTGAAGAAATGAAGAAAATGATCAACCTTCACTAAGTTGAAAACTGGACAGCTTGAGGGTGTGATGGTATTGTGAGTGTATCTCACAATATACTCATCCAAAAATTACGAACTTTGGCTTGATAGAAATATAAGAAGAAAAGGAAAAACTTTGATGTTTAAGGTTTCATTTGTTTCGGATCATAACAGGGGTGAAAAGGGACTTCTTTCTGCTGATTCGTGGGTTGCTGAGAATTCTGGGCAGTTTCGGTATTTTGATCCTATCTCCCAATCCACTTATCCGTTTTTGATGATCTTTAGCTTTTTGGAAAGAAGAGAGAAAGAGGAACAACTTTTATGTTGAGTGTTTTCCGAGTTTCAGAAAGGAAGAGGGTCATATGTTTGGTGGGGATTCAGTGTTCTTAGGGTTTTGTAACTTAGTTGGTGAGGGAGGCCACGGTTTGGAGGGTATTTATAGGGGTTGTTTGTGCCACTTTAGAAGTATCTAGTAGGAATGAGTTGGCTTGTTCAAAGGATTAAAGTGCAAATAATTCCTAGGGACCATTTTGCAAAGATTCCAAAAGTATAAGTACTATTTTGCAAATTGCCAATAAATTGAAATGATGACCATGTGCCACATTAAATGTGGTCTCATCTTGACTTATCTTGGCTGATTTTTCATGAGATATTTTGAGAAGAACCTAGAACATTTTGGAACATGTTAGAAAAGTGTAGAACTTGATGGAACATTGTAGAACATTGTGGAATTGTGTGGAAACTTCAAGAATCCACTTGACTCTTCCAAACTAAGGCAGCCCCCACTCCTTCTTGGGCTTGCGCATGGGCCTCAAAATTTTGGGCTTGGATTCATTTTTGTGGGGCCCACCAAAAGACTTAAGCTTAAGCATGACATAGGAAACCTATATGGTTTCAAATGGGCTTCATGGAATTAATCCATGGACTAGGATTTTGGGCTTCATGGCCACGGTCCAATAAGGGATTTGGAACAAAGATTCTGTCCCAACTCACTTAGAAAACCTAGAAACTAACTTAGGGACCAAAGTGTAATTAATAGAAAGTTCAGGGACTTAAGCGTAAAATTCATAAATTGCCACTTTAACCCTGTAGAACCTTCTAGACTTAAAAGTATGATTCATCCCCATGAATCATCTCAAAATCCTAAGATAAACTCTTTATCTGCTCTTGGAAACTTCGAAATCCACTCTGCCGCTCACCCGATTACGTATTTCGTCCGCAAAACGTAAATTATTTTATTTTTTTCTGAAATAATTCTAAAAATACAGAATTGTAGGAAATAAAATAAAAACCTTAAGTCTTTAGTTCACGAATTAAAATTAGGTCTTTTGAGCAGTATAAATATACTGTCAGTGAAAATAGCAGGCCGCGATTCACCCGTCGTTTCAACCTAAATTTTAATCGTAGCTTCCTACATTCAAGTAGGATTAGGGATGGCAATTTTACCCGTACCCGCGGATATCCGCGGATAAAATCCGTAACGGGTACGGGACGGGTAGCTAAACGGGTATCCACGGGTAAAATAAACGGGTAATTTTAATACCCGTTTGTAAACGGGGCGGGGGCGGGTATTGTTGTATCCGTACCCGCGGATACCCGTCCCCAATGGTGAAATTACAAAAATGACCCTCATTTATAACCCTAACCAAAGTATACACTACAATTCCTCTCCTCACTTTTTCCCAATCACTCTCTGCGTTATCTTCCTCCACCTTCATGAACCACACCGCCGTCATTAACTCGCAGCCGCCACGCCGCGACTCCGACCAACCGCCACTCCATTCCACGCGACCGCTCAACTCGCTCACCAACGCGCCGCTGCAACCTCCCCCGCGAAGACCCACACGAAGAGCGCCACAGGTCTGTCAACTCGAGTTTGGTCCATCGCCATGTTGTAAATCCGGCTGGACCCGCTATATTGGCCTCGGGAGGACCTCCGTGCCGATCTCGAGTCCCCACCGCGTTCGGACGTCAATCAGCAGGTTCGCACTGATCTTCTCAAGCTCACACCAAAGCAGATATGCACTGTTCTAGAAGCACAACAGGGCCATGAGAGACTAGAGCACCATCGCCGTTCAAACCTCAATTGCCGCCACCGCCAAGTCACCAACCACAACGCTTGTGGTACCACCCTCTAGGACCCCAACTGTTCGACAAAACACCCAGGTCATTCAACCCTTGTTTGTATTTGTTTCCATGTTTCTATTGGTTGATGTTGGCAGATTTAAGAAATATCCGTGGATACCCGTAATATCCGTGGGTATCCGTAAAACCCACTAAATATCCGTCTGGCGGGTACCCGCTCGGGTAACGGGCGGGGACGGGTAGGGTTTTCACCCGACGGGGCGGGGGGCGGGTGAGTACTATCCATGCCCGCCCCGCCCCGTTGACATCCCTAAGTAGGATTGAGTGATGAACTCCGTTTATTTAAAATAATTTTCTAATACTCATATAAATATATACAAATAATCGTTCGCATTTCGATTATTTTGAAACAGTGAAAATTGGGGTGTTATATTACTACCCCTCTTAGAAAAAAATTCCGTCCTCGGAATTTCTTAACTCAAAACTAGACATCATCTTGCATTCGTATCTTAATCTAAAGATCCCACATTATATTTCTCATCGTTGTTTTTCCCCTAGGTAACAGCGGTAACTTCATAACAAAATTCATTCTTATATCATTCTATTTATCCTCGAACTTATCCATCACTATATTCTATTCATTGTTCTTAACCTCTCCAACTTGATCAAACATCCTTAAAGGACATAATGAAAACTTAATCCCTTCCTCTTCTTACTACTAATCCACTAAAGAATCTTATTTCAACATCTAACAGCCGTAATTAACACCACAATTGAACTACCCTAACTTCCTACTTCATGTATCCAATCACAATCTTTGTTCCTTAGAATGTATTTCACTATTCTAGATTATATCAAAATCACACCTTTCAAGTCTCCAAATAAACATCTCAACACTCCATAAGATAAATTGCAATCAAAAGATCAACACCTGTTAGGATTATCTAACTTAACAAATCTGAATTTCTCTAGTAACCTCAATTTACATCAGAAATCATCTTTTCTGCTCATATTCAACTTAGGTGAAAGCTCATATTCAACTTAGGTGAAATTACTATATACACTTTTGTTTACTCTTCTCAAACTCATACAATCCATCTTAACTACGATCCTTAATCATTGCCCTAGGTTCCATAATGATACTATGCCTCGATCAACATTTGACTTATAGTAATTGTCTTACTCATTGATATTGATCTTAAGGGTTCACATCCTACCAGTCACAACTATACCTCAACAAAACTCTCATCGCTTTCTGGTCTATCATGCTACTTTAGACAAACAAACAAAGTCTACCAGATATCAAATACATACCTTGTATAAGATCCCGGATTGAGAATTTTGCTCCCCTCACGGTAAACACTCTTTCAGTGGCCTGAGGTCTGACCATCTGCTGTCCTGCTGCTGGAACTCCTTTTCCAGCTCCACCTCTCTGAACACTAGTATACAACATATAATGCTACATAAAACTGGTATATATATGCCATATAACTGTTAACTATCACGTCGGGACTCACTACCCAACTTCTAAGCATAGTTAAAATCCGATGTGGATTCAACTAGACACGGCCAGTAACAATATCCTAGACCTCACAGTCCGATTAGAATCGAAATGCTCTGATACCACCAAATGAGACACCCCGTTGTGCCCCATTGTATTATTAACTTAGAACCTTATTATTTATTTACTTAATCGCGCGCTTATGATTGAAAATACGTAAAAATTAAAACTTAATTAATAATCATATAACTTCTACAAAATTAAAACACACCAACGTTAATATATATAAATACACACCTGTTTATTTATGACCATACCAAAACACTGTTAAGGGTACCCTCTCAGTAGGATCCCTCACAGGTATAAACTGCACTACAGACATACTTAGCGGAAATATAAATACTCTTTAGACACACTGGCCATAATGTCTATACTCTAATCGCCATGGATCACAGCTCGACCTCCGGCATCCGGTTCATACGGAGTTCCATCTAACTCCTCAGCAATTGGTTCCTCCATCGGGTCTTCTCGTACGATCACATCAGAAATAAAATACAACACACAGAAAGATATAGGGAATAAGAAACAGTTCTATCATCAAAAAGTGGAAAAGAGTAATAGTAAATTATACCATAACTGTCACAGACATAACATCATTCAACACCTAACCAAACATCCTCAAACTCAAGTATTCATCCTCTACCCCAATCTAATATAACAAAACTTTTATACTGACGTGGCCATCTCTATTCCTATCACGTTACTCAGTAGTCCAGAACGATCCAGTATCAATAACTTTCGAACGCATCAAAGACTAAACAAGTATTAGTCTAAAATGGTCCAGTGCCAAGAATATACGAACGCGTCAAGGAGTATCAATCCAGAACGGTCCAGTGCCAAGAACATGCGAACTCGTCAAGGAATATCATTCCATAACGGTCCAGTGCCAAGAACATTTGAACGCGTCAAGAATTAAAGAGTATTACGGTAGTCTACCTCGGCATCCACATCCGTAGGGTACTCACCCGCAATATCCGATATCCCAAAATAGGATATCCTGACCTTGTGTGTTCCACTCACACGGCTGTGAATAACAATACATCTATAAATGAATCTCCCTAAATTACATCAATAACAGCCTAGTGCCTCAACCTTCCATCAAAGTCTCAACACCTTTTTCCTCATAGATAAAACCACTTAATTAGGCTATGCACTTCTAAATCACCTTTATTCTCTCACCCAAACAATTATCTCCCGAACAACACATATCCTTACTTAAAAATCAGCTAAGCACGATATTAAATCCAGGCAGATCATGCATAACATAACATTAGAAAATATTCAAATATCTCAATATCATATAAAGCAATTTATCACAACCAACTCATAATAGTCCAACCAAATAAGTAACAAAGTCAGACTCTGTCACGGCCTGGCCGTGATTGCCATCACGGCCGTGACAGACAACAAACGTCCTCAATATCATAAATATTCAAACACCGCAATAATACGTCACATGCAGATGGAATACCTCAACCAGCGTATCACATTAAATTTGATAACATAAAATCAAACATCCTCAAATACTTAAAATCAACTTAATGTCGATAAACCTAGAATCCCCGAATCACCATTGGTTTTACAGAAAAGGTTTCCAATGGGATTTTGGTCTTGTCGATTACTCGACTACTAGTAGGGTTTAGGTCGCCCTACACAATTATCATATAATCTACTACTTATCGATTCCGATGATAGGTTGATTCTTTTCCCCACCTGAGTTAGCACCGGAATTCCGACTTTGGCAATCCTCGTTATCACACCACAGTTTAACAGTTTCTCCTTCAACCAAACAATACAACTATAATTAATCAACAAAATCACTCTTAACCTAACTAGCTAGGTTTCGGCCTCCTAATTCAAAGTAGGGTTAGGATTCTCTTTTTATTCAAAGCTTTTGGATTCTAGTTCCTATAGTCTTAGATAGCTTAGATAAATTATCATAACTTGGAAATATTAACAAAATAATTTAAATCTCCTTTTTAATTAAGTTTCGGCCTCACTTGGTAAAATAGGATAGGAATTTTAGTTGGATTCAATCTCTTGGATTATGAAAGTAGAAGACATCACAAGATCATAGAAATTGGTTTCACATTAAAAGGATTTTTCTACAATTTTCTAGAATTATTTGAAGTTCTAGATCTAGGAATGGAAATTTATGAAAAATTGGTGATCATGGCTTGATATTACAAAATAAATGAAGGAGAAGACTTAAATGATTAATGAGGAGATCTTTTACCTCTTGAAGATTGAAGAAATGAAGAAAATGATCAACCTTCACTAAGTTGAAAATTGGACAGCTTGAGGGTGTGATGGTATTGTGAGTGTATCTCACAATATACTCATCCAAAAATTACGAACTTTGGCTTTCTAGAAAGATAAGAAGAAAAGGAACAACTTGGATGTTTAAGGTTTCATTTGGTTCGGATCATAACAGGGGTGAAAAGGGACTTCTTTCTGCTGTTTCGTGGGTTGCTGAGAATTCTGGGCAGTTTTGGTATTTTGATCCTATCTCCCAATCCACTTATCCGTTTTTGATGATCTTTAGCTTGTTGGAAAGAAGAGAGAAAGAGGAACAACTTTTATGTTGAGTGTTTTCCGAGTTTCAGAAAGGAAGAGGGTCATATGTTTGGTGGGGATTCGGTGTTCTTAGGGTTTTTGTAACTTAGTTGGTGAGGAAGATGAAGAGAATGAAGATGAGTGAAATGGTGAGGGAGGCCACGGTTTGGAGGGTATTTATAGGGGTTGTTTGTGCCACTTTAGAAGGATCTAGTAGGAATGAGTTGGCTTGTTCAAAGGATTAAAGTGCAAATAATTCCTAGGGACCATTTTGCAAAGATTCCAAAAGTATAAGGACTATTTTGCAAATTGTCAATAAATTGAAATGATGACCATGTGCCACATTAAATGTGGTCTCATCTTGACTTATCTTGGCTGATTTTTCATGAGATATTTTGAGAAGAACCTAGAACATTTTGGAACATGTTAGAAAAGTGTAGAACATGATGGAACGTGGTAGAACATTGTAGAACATTGTGGAATTGTGTGGAAACTTCTAGAATCCACTGGACTCTTCCAAACTAAGGCAGCCCCCACTCCTTCTTGGGCTTGCGCATGGGCCTCAAAATTTTGGGCTTGGATTCATTTTTGTGGGGCCCACCAAAAGACTTAAGCTTAAGCATGACATAGGAAACCTATATGGTTTCAAATGGGCTTCATGGAATTAATCCATGGACTACGATTTTGGGCTTCATGGCCACGGTCCAATAAGGGATTTGGAACAAAGATTCTGGCCCAACTCACTTAGAAAACCTAGAAACTAACTTAGGGACCAAAGTGTAATTAATAGAAAGTTCAGGGACTTAAGCGTAAAATTCCTAAATTGCCACTTTAACCCTGTAGAACCTTCTAGACTTAAAAGTATGATTCATCCCCATGAATCATCTCAAAATCCTAAGATAAACTCTTTATCTGCTCTTGGAAACTTCGAAATTCACTCTGCTGCTCACCCGATTACGTATTTCGTCAAGAAAACGTAAATTATTTTATTTTTTTCTGAAAGAATTCTAAAAATACAGAATTGTAGGAAATAAAATAAAAACCTTAAGTCTTTCGTTCACGAATTAAAATTAGGTCTTTTGAGCAGTATAAATATACTGTCAGTGAAAATAGCGGTAGGGATTCTACTAGTCGTTTCAACCTAAATTTTAATCGTAGCTTCCTATATTCAAGTAGGATTGAGTGATGAACTCCGTTTATTTAAAATAATTTTCTAATACTCATAAATATTTACAAATAATCGTTCGCATTTCGATTATTTTGAAACAAATGAAAATCGGGGTGTTACACCAACTTTGTTGTGTTTTGCCATCACCTACAAGATGGACCTTATACCTCTCAAAAACACCATCAGATTTTTCTTTATGAGTAAAAATCCACATATACTGAATCAAATTAACATCAGGTGGACGGGGCACCAACTCCCACGTCTTATTTTTAATAAGAGCATTAAATTCATCATCCATAGCCATTTTCCAATTCGAGTCATGAAGGGCAGACACGGGGTTACGTGGCAGGGGGGATTTAGTGACATAAGTGTTAAGATTTAATTGTCGTTTAGGTTTGAAAATCCCATGCTGACTACGTGTAACGGGTCTGGGAGCCGAAAGAGGAGTGGGCTGATATGGGAGTGAAGGTGCAGGTGCTGGGCTGGCTGAGGGTGGGCTGGTTGGAGGTTGCGGGTTGGGCACAACCTGTTGGGCTGGTTGGTTTGGGCCTAGCTGTGAGGTCGAACGGTGGACCACGTAAGGGGAGGGTCCATCGTCCATAAAACCATAAGTGTGAGGTTGTGGTTTGTGCAACTTAGCAAATGGGAATTGGGTTTCATCAAAAATGATATGGCGACTTAGTATGATTTTACGAGAGGACAAATCATAGCACTTGTAACCACGATGATTAGATGGGTGCCCCAAAAAGACACACGGGGTGGAACGAGCTTGAAGTTTGTTTATGGTAGTAGAAGGTAATAGAGGATAGCATAAACACCCAAAAACCCGAAGATGAGAGTAGGAAGGGTCCTTTCGATAAAGAACCTGGAGAGGCGACTGATAGGCTAATTGTTTACTTGGAAGAATGTTAAGGAGATAGGTTGCCATTTGTAAAGCATGATGCCAAAATGAAGGTGGTAAAGATGCATGGACTTCAAGAGTACGAATAATGTTGTTAATGGTACGGATTTTTCTCTAGGCTTTCCCATTTTGTGATGATGTATGTGGACAAGAGAGGCGAAAAGCTAACCCATTTACTTTACAAAATGCCCAAAAGGGTCCATTATCAAATTCTCCACCATTATCACATTGAATGTTCTTTACTTCCCGTTCAAATTGATTGCGGATGGAAGCTCTAAAAGATAGAAATGTGGAAAAAACTTGAGACTTCTTAGACAATGGAAATGTCCACAAAAAATTAGAGTAATCATCCAATAACAAAACATAATATCGGTGGCCCGGAGAGCTCAAAACGGGAGATGTCCAAATATCACTATGGATAATATCAAAAGGCATAACAGTGCAAGAAGTAGAATAATCAAATGGCAACTTAACATGTTTTCCAAGAGAACAAGAATGACAAACATGAGAACCACGAGTTTGATTACACTCAATAAATTTATTTAGCCTAAGTGAGTCAAAAACAGGTGCTCCCGGATGTCCCCAACGAGCATGCCATAACGATGGTTCTAAAGCTGCAAAAGTAGATGGTGAAGTGGCTTGATTGGTGGTGATGGTGGTTGTGATGGGATAAAGGTCGGCCCGATTCTCACATCTCATTAGACGCATCCCCGTCTGGAAATCCTTCACAGAAAAACCAAAAGGGTCAAATTCAACAGAAACCGAGTTATCAGTTGTAAACTTTCTAACCGACATTAAGTTTTTAATAAGTTGAGGGGCATGAAGGACATTTTTCAAGGCTAAGGGAGGATTCGGGGGAGACAAATTGGTGTGACCATAACCATGAATTGGAATTGAATGACCATTACCAACAATTATACCACGATTATTGCTCAAATTAAAATAAGACGAGAAATTACCTTGTTCTGATGTCATGTGAGAGGTGGCACCAGTGTCCATGTACCAATTTGCATCCGAAGGATTAAGCCCAAGAGTGTGCATCGCTGCTTCGATGTCTGTCGGAGTGGGTGGATCTGCTTTCTGCCGGGTGGGCTGGGGCGGTTTCGGCCCAAGGATGCCTGGGCCGGTGCTTCTTTGGCTTGTTAAAATCGGCCTCGCCCAAGATGAGGAGGGGTATGGGCACGGTGGAAGAGCCCAAGGCATCCATGGCCATTTGCCATCATGCCGGCAGGCCACTGCTGTGCCGCGGTTCTTCTTTGGCCGGGATCGTTGTTCTTTGCCAGTCACCATTGCGGCCTCCACCACTGCCACCGCTCTTGCCGCCACCGTGATGTCCACCATTGTTTTTGCCACTGTTGTTGTGGTTTTGACCCTTTTTACCACCATGATGAAGCCGATTTTGATGGTAATTCTTGGAGAGGGAGTGAGAGTCATCAGTTTCGCGAGCCATCATGGCTACACCCATGCCGGTTGCGACCTTCTTCGTGAGACCTGCTTCTTCCAACATGAGCATAGAGCGGGCTTGATAGAACAGTGGAAGAGGATCGCTTTGGCGAATGAGCGTGGCAACCCCATTGTAAGCCTCGGTGAGGCCGACCACCATTTGAAGAACAAGACGGTTGTTTGAGACCGGTGCGCCTATGTTCTTGAGTTGATCCGACAATTCCTTGAGCCGTTGACAATATGCAGAGGCATTCGGGAAATCCTCCATGTTGGTATGGGAGAATTCTTGCTCAAGAGTTACAGCCCGAGAATTCTTATTGTCTTGGAATATATCACGCAACCTATTCCATGCCTCCATTGCGGTTGCATCGGGTTCAAGAATAGTATGCAACAGGTCATGTGAGATTGTTGCATAAATCCATTGAAGGATCGTAGCATCAAGGGTCGACCACGCTTTCTTTTCTTCGTCGGTTTTAAACACCTTCTCCTTGCCTTTCTCCGGTGGGATGATGTGGTGGAGGACCTTGTGAGAACGTGCGTGAATCTTGAATAGTTCTGCCCATGTCACATATTGGACGTTTTCCATCTCCGGGGTGATGGATATATGGTTCTTGATGTTGGAGACAGCAAGAGCTGGGTGGAATTTGTTGGAGTTAGTCATGGTGGTTGACGTGAGAAGAGAGATGGAGGCTAGAAGGAGAAGAATAGAAGCTAGGGCACGGTGGAAGCAGGAGAGGAACCAACCCTAATTTCTTGATACCATGAAAGAATATAATTGCCTGCCGATTTCATTAGCATAATTGTGGTTATATACAACCATTACAAGAGAGATCCTAGGCTATAATTAAGGAAACTAATTATACACATTAGCATAACTTTGGTTATATACAACCATTACAAGAGAGATCATAGGCTATAATTAAGGAAACTAATTATACACAAGATTATTAATATTATGACTAGATGCAAAATATATTTACATATATTCTAACTGTCACCTTGTCTCACAAGCCTTGCTATTGGTCTTGGTTTGTTTCACAGACATGACTGCATGAAGAGACGAGTAGATTCTTCCCCGCATCTTGGACCTTGGACATACGCTATCTTGCAACATATGTGTTAGGAACCAAAATTAAAAAATTTAAGAAACTGATAACAATTGAGAAATGGAAAGAACTATTTTTTCCCCTTCTTTTTAACTTTTTTTTCATTTCATTTTTTCCCATTCTTTTTCTTTCCTTTTCTTTTGTTTTTCCTTCTTTTCTTTTCTTTCTTTTTCTTTCCAAACTTGTCTCATCACCTTAAGCAATCAGTCACACCAAATGGCAAACCCAGTGACCACCGTGTAATTAAACTAAAAAGAAAAATGATAGATGAACACTCCTAAACACCTATGTACACCTACGTACGTACACCGTATGGGGATTGGGTGTTGAGTGTTGATTTTGGTAGGGGTTTAAAATAGATACGCAAATAACACAGCTCAACTAAAAAACATTACTAACTCCTCCCTCCCTCCTACAAACCCTTGCTCACAATTGCTTCCCATCCTTTTCACTCTCAGATCAGGCTATTTGTTACCTTCATTTTCCTTCACAACACTACTAGAAATGTACTCCTCTCCCTCACCTTCACCATCTATTTCCACTCATTCCACCTCACCACACCTACAAATTGTAGAACACTCTCAGGAGTACTCACAATGTCTCACACACTACAACCTAAGTCATCTACATTCATTGTTTCGTTCCACATCAACCTCCTTCTGCCACCCACACTCACATCATTCCTCCCATAATGTTAAAAAACAATCCGCAAAAACTATGAGACAGAGTAAAAATAAAAAATTATAAGTATAATTTGAGTAAAAAGGATACTCCAACCCTTTAATAAACCAAACCAAAAGGCCAACATATGTAAACAAAATACTGTTACTTGTTGTGAAATAACAGTTTTAGCTTTACAAGTGTAAATATCATCCACCCAACCAAAACTAAAACAAAGAAGAGGCACCCCTGCCTAATCAACCAAAAAGGATCCCCCACCAAAAGAACCGAGAGCAATCATCCAAAGAAGAAACGGCAAACTTATTATATTATTATTGTTATTTATTTATTTTTGACAACAAACAAACTTAATTCATTTCAATAGAGATAATGTTATCAATACAAGAAGGAATATCATGATAAATATGGGACTAGCAAAAGAAAGAGTCACTTGGGCAACCGAATTAATATAATAATAGGGTATCCTATTCGCATGCGGCAAAGGTCATTATAAATAATAATAATGATAAAACTAAATTATTTTTAATATTATTTATAATACACTACTAAAAAAATTGAAATCAGCGACGGGCATATTTAGGTCGTTAAAGAGGAAAAATTCGTCGCTAAATTAACTAATACCGAATTTAGCAACGAGAAAAAATCCGTCGAAAAAAATAGCGTCGCTAAATTTAACGACAAAATTGATTTGGCGTCGCTATCAGCGACAAAAAAAATCGTCATTAACAATAAAAAATTCTTTGCTCAAAATGTTTAAAATACATAACTTTGAATTTTGTATTTCGTATTCATTTTTATGACGGATAGACAGTAAGTCATTGTTTACGACAAAAATACATTCATTGCTGATTGCGACAAAAATACATTCGTCGTTGATTGCGACGAGAATGTGTAATCGCTACCTGCGACAAAAATTAAAGTATTCATCATAATTAACGATAGATTTTACGACGAATATAAGATTTTAGCAACGAATTTAACAACTAAAATAGGTGTTTTGCGACGAATTTTATGACAACAAATAACTCATCGTTAATTTTTGCAACATTTTATTACATATTTCATGTAAATATCAACTACACCCTAATAAATCAAATGACCAACCAATCTCAATATTAAAAACACACCAAATAGACCTAATATTAGGTATACACCAATATAACCAAATCCGAACAAATATCTATATCAAGTATACATCAATTACTAACACACCAAATAGACCCAAAATCAATATCAAGTATACATCATACAAATATCTAATGTTATAAAAGTTTTCCATACTAATATAACCAAATCCGAAGGGAACCAATATATCAAGAAAAAGTCATATACATCAATGATACTACTCAAACCCATCATCATATCCATCTCCCCCATTTTGCTGATTATCCTGGTCAATAGATGAAGGTGGATGCAAAGGTAGTGCAATAGAACGACCCTTAGCGAATCTCTCCATGAACTGATGCTTTTGTTCCTGCATTAAACGATTGTCCTCCCGAGATGAATGAATCAGCTCCTCGTGAGATTCCAGTTGTATCTTAAGGTTCTTGTTTTCGACTGTCAAATTGTAACTAAATCTTTCATACGCTCATACTCAACTTGGAAGATGCCCTCAGAGGATGACGTGGATGAGGTAGAAGGTCTATATTTCCCACCCTCTGTGCCTAAGCCATATATACATCCCTTCTTGCTTGCACCCTGAACAACATCCAAGAAAATGTTGTTGTCAGACTGTTGGCTGGGGACGCATCATCCCCAAGTGTCTGTTGTGAGTCACTCTCTGAAATGCGTCGTTCATACTCAGTCTAGAAACAAAAATTTGTGTTAGTCATTCAAAGTACTAGTAAATGTCAAAGGAAAACATGCTTAAAAAGTTGTACCTTACAGCAACCGTTCTTGATTTCTCAGACACCCAATTCGAACAATCCCCTTTCACTGTGTGTGTTTTTTGAAATATGTCCCAGCAACTTGGATTCACATCATGGGATGTTTTCTGAAACAACAAAGACCAAAAGAAAACAATCAACACAAAAGAGGGTGATCTAAAAGCACAAAACCAACACAGAAATAGAGTAAAAAATGTGCAGTGCATCTTAGTCTCAATCATAAAGCACCTTTAATTTGTATATTTGTAAGCTACTATGAAGCTATAGGTGACCTGAACTAACCGTAAGTATGTCATTTTCCCCTTCATGTCTACAATTAGATTTAAGAATGCAATATTTGATGTTGATCTATATGATGCATACAAAAGCAGAGTACCAACTAATGTGAATGGCTAACCAAACCTGAAACCCCTGAACTGTCCCTCTCTCCCTCCCTCCCATCATTAAAATGTATGAGTAAATGAGGTATAATTGGGAATGTCAACATGTATGACTACAGTGGTTGTTAACCTTGCTCGCCGACTCTCTGCCTAATGCTGACTTGTTATGACACATCTTTATAGTTTAAAAGTAGAACAGTGCTTGAGATTAACAGCTCAAGCTCTTAAGTGATAGAGGATAATGTTCAGTCAACAACAATGAAGCAAGTTGCAGCCTCAACCTGAAGTCTAAACTAATTTATCCATAGTACACAGTAAACGTAGGCAGCAACTTCAACTATGCATACCACGTCCAAATGAAGATCAAGTAAGAAACATGAAACCAGAGAAAGGGGGTAGCAATTAAGAACTGAGAACCACAAAGAGAGGAAGCACAGGTGCAAAGCGTGTTATTTTTTTGCATAAATGACAAGTGTACTGTAGATGCCTCTTCGTTAGCTTAGACTGAATGCTATATATTACAAAAAATAAAATTAATATATATCATATATCCTTATTCTTGCATGATTGAGATTATTATTTTTCTCTTATGGTTTCTAAAACTTGCTAATCCTTTGCCGTGTTCTATTGAAGGAATGGATCCTCTAGTATGTAATGGACCTCCACCGCATCATCTATTATCACTATTCTTATTTGATCTTTGTTTCCACTTAGGAGTATTCCAAATCTCCTCCAATTGAACACGAATCGGTTGAGGAATCCATGTCCCGTTGTTCTCCTTGTTTCTTACACCGTATGTGAAGAATCCATGGATGTGAGGGATAAAGATCATACTCATAGGAGAGATAGAGAGCATATGTATACTCATGTGGTAACATATTGATTGATTGAAAAAGATTATGAAAAATGATACATGAGGCTCTATTTATAGAGTTAGTTAACTAACTAACACAATTAACTATCTAACAAACTATTAACAACCTATAACAAACTCTAACAAATTTATTTATATTCTTAACAGCCCCCCTCAAGCTGATAAGTGGTATCACCACAATCAGCTTGAATTAAAATCAACAAAGAAAAGTAACTAATACCATGTAAAAATTAACATTTTGATGTGGGAGGGGAAAAAAAAAAAAGGGTAAAAGACTAAAGTGTGACCCAACAAACTGAAGCCCATAATGTGGAACTGATGAGAAATCCCACTAATGGACCAGGCCCAAGCTCATGAACACCACTGATCCGGAACTGTGAGTGTGAGACCCAAACAACCAACCACGAGAGGAAAACCAAAGGGAATTGCAGAAACTTCTGGAACGAAAACGAGAATTTCCTAGGCGGAGCATGACTTGGTGTTGTGGACGGCGGTGAGATCTCCGCCAGGATCGAAGACGAAGGTTGAAGAGGCGGTCCACTCAACCGTCTTCTCCGGCGACGGTGCAACGATTCCAGATAGAAGCTTCCAGAGCTTGAACCATGGAGAACGAGAATTCCCTAGGTGGCTCACGGCGAAGTCGTAGACGGCTGTGAGGGTTCACGGGATCGAAGGCGATGATGGCGGAGGACCAAGCACAGCTTTCGATGGTGAATGAAGTGGTCATGGTGGTTGCCGGAACGAGCTCCTCGAAGTCGACGCTTAAGAGTGGGACCAGATCTGGTGCAAGGAAGATGGAGTCGACTAGGAATTTCAAACCAGAGAGGCTGACGGGGGAGACAACTTCCAAGAATGGTGGCGCAAGGACTATGTCAACGCCATGAATCGGTGCCTGATTCATCGGAGTTGGATCCACTAGATCGACCTTCTTGAAGAGATTGGTGACGAGCTCCTTCAAATCGTTGTTACTTTCAGAGACGGCGAGCTCAGATGCAAGATCCGTTGTCTTGGCTGATTCAGAGAGAACCTCCTGCGATTTCGATGTTTCCTCTTCAACAGTCAAGATCGGCAGTGGCAGAGGAGTCACAAGATCTGATGGAGGTGCTTCTTCCATGGTCGCAGATTCAAGCTCCTCCTCTGTGTTGCTGTAGAAGTCTTCGTTACTGTTCCTGCATTTCGTCGGAAGGTGGTGATCCATGGCAGTGGAAAGAGAACTCCATTGACGGAGCTTTGGCGCGGCTGCAAAATCGTTGCAGGTGACGAGGAAGCAGGTAATTGCTCCAATCTTGATGGTTGATCCATGGATTTTTGGCTTGGTTGGAATTACCGAGGTCGAAGGAATGGTATCAAGATCTGAGTTCCTTGAATTTCCGAAGCTGCCGAAGACGAAATCGTAGTGTCCATTCTCCTCCTTTGTTGCAGATTCAAGAACGTTGGAAGGATCTTCATCACTGTCTGAATAATCATCTTCATTGTTGTCTGAATCAGGAACGGAAGCCTCATCCTCATCACTATCATCAGCGGAAGCCTCACGGTATCGCTCTATACCATGTGAAGAATCCATGGATGTGAGGGATAAAGATCATACTCATAGGAGAGATAGAGAGCATATGTATACTCATGTGGTAACATATTGATTGATTGAAAAAGATTATGAAAAATGATACATGAGGCTCTATTTATAGAGTTAGTTAACTAACTAACACAATTAACTATCTAACAAACTATTAACAACCTATAACAAACTCTAACAAATTTATTTATATTCTTAACACCGTACAAGGCTTCTGAGAGCAAGTCAGATGCCTTACTAGCAAATGTCTTCTTCATCTGATACTCGTGCTCAGGAAGCCACTTATACTTCTTCTGCATTACAAATATAATGACTTCATTAAAAAAATACTTCTTCTTCTTACATACTATGTTTAAATTAATGAGACATTTATAATTAATCTACATAGCTGGAACTCTGCATACCACATGTTGCGCACATTTTCATCAACCTCTTGATAACTTTGCCAAACCCCCTCAAACTTAGATTTCATTATCTTCGTAATTTCGCGTGGCGGTCCCACAGCAGGCTCAAACTTGTGAAAACAATTTAAAACAAATAATTAAATACTAGCAAACATAATGATCAATTAAATACAAAACATATATACACTTATGTATATGAGGGACTCGGACGGATCCCAATACGTCCACCAGAATCCATAGTGCCTGCTGGCAAACCCATATCAGCAACAGAAGATGGCCCTGCATGTGCAGTAGATGCAGCATCTGTGGGGAGGGGTGATGGGCCAGACATAGAAGGAATATGCGGGCTCTCTGAAGAGGAAATATGTGCAGTAGATGCAGCATCTGTGGGAGGATTTGGATTTTGTCCAATAGAAGGCTGTGATGAAGTGGTGGGATCTCTACCTCTCCCTCTCCCTCTACGAATACCTCCACCAGTACCTCTACCTCTACCAATATCATGATCTGCTATCTATATACACATGAATTAGAATATTATAAATAGTTGACCATTGTACTTTAAAAAGGCACAAAAATCTCAATAATATATATCAGGACATCAAACATATAGGACAAATCCATAAGAAATGCAAATTAGCAAGAAATTATGCTGATTAATTAAGCAAGCATCAGCAAAAGAATAAATAATGCACATCCCAGATTGTCATAGCAGAATCAATATTATGTTAGCTTCAGTTTTTTCATACCCTGAAATGTGAAATCAATTCCAGCTTGACCAAGATCACATTCACATCAATACACTTCCTAATTATCTCCAGTCTTAGATATGATGACCTTACATTAATCATTTGACAGATCCGATAAATCATTTCCCTTGTCACATAGACATGATAATTGTAGATTTTAGCATGATAATTGCAGCCCTCTATATTAAAATCCTGTACTTGAGGGAACAAAGATAAGCCTTCATTACCACATTAACATCTAGCTTCACACTGCAGAGTATATTAATATACTAGTCAATTTTGAGCAACTAAAAATATAGGAAGCATAACAACAGTGCACTATACATAAGCATATTCTAATATTATCAAGTTATTCAAAATCTGTCTCTTCTGAAGCTTCTTCATTGTCATCCTCCTCTGTTTCACTACTATCTTCCTCATCTTCGTCTGTATCGGACATGAGTTCTACATATTCATTTTCTTCTTCCAAATCAGGTTGGCTCAAGAAGGAGATTGGTATTTCCTCTACTACACCATTAGTGTCAACAATACTCTAGCCCTAGTTCAGTAACTAATTTCTTTGCCCGGTACAAATTTTTAGGCATACAATTGCCATTTGGTAAGGCATCTCTCATAAACTGCACCCAACCATTAAAGCACACCTCAGATGAACCATTGTCTGTTTTTCAAACTTAGAGCCATTAAAGAAGCTGACAATGCTGAGTATTTCTTACAACCATCCCATAATGGAGATTGTGCGGCTGTCAACATGTCAAAGAATCGTTGAGCTTCTATGTTAGGATCTTCCCTCATAGTGTCTTCTTCGTCTTCATCTACTTGCTCAAGATAGTTGCCAATTTCTGGTCCAGCAGCATCCATTACTAATTGTTCATAATTATCAAAGACTTCCCTTTGCCCCCTGCTACCGTAGTATGAGTGATCAACAACCATTGGAGGAATTGGGGGAATTTGTTCTCCATGGTTCGTCCAATAATAATAATTACTCATAAACCCCTTCATGCACAGATGCACTTTCACTACATCAATTGCTTCATATCTCATACACTTGCATTTCTTACAAGGACATCTAATCCTCCCTCCTAGACCATGTTGATCTTGTTCAGAAGCAAACCTAATAAATTCATGAATTCCCACAACAAATTCTTCTGTAATATTGTTATTAGGATCCAATCTTTTATCCATCCACTTTCTATTTTCAGGCACTTCCATTTCTGATACATCATTTACACATCAATTAAAAGGATTAATGACTTCATAAAATGCAATAAAATCATATGCCCATATCTAGAAGGAATGTTAAAAGATCATTCTAAGATTAATATATCCCTCATGCAACATATAAAGATTCAATACAAAATTCTACTAACAAACTTGTTGAAGTGAGACAGGGAAGGGAAGAGAGAAGAGGAGCCTTTTTTATTTTTAAGAAAAGTGTGTGTGTGTGTGTGAATAGTGAGAAGACAGAGAATAATATAACTCTTTCAGCTGTCAAAATATGAGTCATCAGTATAAGTATTAAATATGGGGTTGGCTCGTTCATATATATGTTCATGATAGAGTTTATCTTGTGTCTTCCACTGCAGCAAAGTTATGCTTATTTATCTTAATTTAGTAGAACCTCTCATCCCATGAGGATTTTCAAAAGTTACTGCAAGTGTTAAAACTTATGCGTCAAAAACTACTTTTAAAGGTGTCATTATGAAAGGTCAATTTGGTTGATAAAGGTGTCATTGATGGGGATTTTATAGTTTGACTCTAAAACTTTTAAGTCACAGGAAGATAAAACCATGGCACTTGGTACAGTTACATCTAATTAGTAGGGAGTGTGGATAGAAATTTGGAATGGCAATAGAATTAACCAATTAATCTCATTCTGAAAACACATTAGCATCTGCATTCTGTAGTTAAAAAACTCAGAGATAGAGGTAACATGAGTGTGCTAGGTAGACATAGTAGTTAAAAAAACCACTGGGCTTGAAAAATCACCAATGCTATTTCTAATTATATGAACCAAATCATTAGTCTTGTATCTACATAAATGAACCAAATCACATGTATAGTAAAATCTAGTTTCTTCTGAACTCACAAGAAAACATCCATCCTCATTGTGTTTTAACAGCCATGCCAAATCAAAGTAGTGGAAAAAAAAAATATAGCATAACAGATCTTTCAAAAACCCAAAGAAGTTTTAAGAAAGAACATGGGCCTAGCAATTTGAACCAATGATGGTGGCTTCTAAACACAATTTGAACGAATACTTTACTGTTTGGGTCATTTTTTATTTTCTGAGTCAAGGCTGATTAAAGCATATAGGTCCAAGCTGTCATAGTTTGATAGCATATAGTAAGTATAGAATCCACTAAATAGGGTAAGCCTAGTTTGATAAGTGTCAATTAATTAACCATATAATCTTGAGAGGCATTATATACTGGGAGATAAATTGGCAGGGAAAGAGTCTTTTTATTTGAATAAGAACTAACAAGTTCATTCCAACGACACTTAGTGAGCTGCACAACTGAAATAGAATTATCACTTACTAAGCAAAGAAATTAGAAATTAGAAATCTCCTTAGGTGGATTCAAAAATGCATAAACAGATTGATCTAAATGTCCTAATTACAGATGGTTTACAAAAGATAATCCCATAATCATTCCAATACTACTCTGGATTGCTAGGTTCCTCATCAATTGTGCATATTCACATGAATCGGGAGGAGTCGTACAACATTGGCATAAAACAAGGATCCAACTCTCTCTCTCTCTCTTATATAAAATATAAAATAAAATTCTTTGAAGTTAGAAGCCAAAGTAATTAGCTCAGTTCCAAATAGCAACATCATATGAACACTCGATGGAATTGTACAGCGGTATATATAGAGAAGCTATGACATACAAGATTACCACATCTCACTAAATTGAAAAGAAATTGCAAAAATTCACTGTAAAGGATATAGCAGCAGCCAACTAATTCTGTTAGCATAGAAGCTACCTGTTTCTGTTAGCAACTGTTTCTGTTTAGCAGTTAGGATTGGTTGCATTCTGTTAAGTTAGTTAGCCACAGCTCAATCTATATATTGAGCTTCATGTAACAGTTCAAGATACAATACAGAATACACATAATCTTCAATACTCTTCAACTAGCATCTTCTCCACTTAGCCTCTCCATCTCTTGATGCCTCTAATACCTTTATGGTATCAGAGCTCAAGATCCTGAAATGGCTTCCGCTCAACCTTCCCTTTCACTTCCTAGCTCCATGTCCATGATTCCAATCTCAGTGAAGTTGGATGATGACAACTTCTTGACCTGGAAAATTCAGGCGATGGGTACAATCAAAGCCCATAAACTTCAGAAGTATGTCTCAGGAGCAGAATCAGGAGGTATGCCACGAAAATTCTTGAATGATGAAGATAGAGTTCTTGGTAAAGTCAATCCAGATTATGAAACTTGGGAGCAACAAGACTCGTATGTCTTCACATGGCTTCTTGCATCGATGTCCCAAAACCTCCACACAAGAATGATAGGTTGTGAGTATGCATTCCAAATATGGAAGAAATTGCAAGTCCATTTCGCCACTCAGACATGAGCCAGAGTAAGCCAGCTGAAAACAAAACTCAGAAGCATCAAGAAGACAAACAAAGCATGAATGAATTTCGATGGGCATCAAGAAGGTGGTTGACACCTTAACTGCAATAGGGTCACCAATCGATGATGAGGAACATGTGCAAATAATACTTGATGGCTTACCCTCGAATATGACTCCATAGTTACCTCAATCATTTCAAGAACAGATGCTTACTCCATCTCGGAAATAGAAGCATTACGCTAACAAGAGAAGAAAGAGTAGAAAGACAAAAGTCAAGCTCTGCTGATGCCTTTTCAATGCAACAATTACAAGCTAATTTGGTTCAAAATCAGCATTATGGAAGAGAGTCCAACAATAGAGCTCCCAATTACAATTCAAACCGTGGCAGATTCTCAAATTCCAGAGGCAACTACAGAGGTAGAGGCAGAAATTCTCAGTCCTCAAGAGGTGGAGGAAGACAATCCTTCAACAAACCTCAATGTCAAATATGTGACAAATATGGCCATCTTGCCTCAAATTGCTGGTACAGATATGAAAAGAATAGCCAAGATTCCAATGGAAACAATCAAGGAAGAGCCATGTTGGCAGAAAATGAAAATGGTGACAGTTCTTGTATGCTAGCGAGTTCACGAAACCCTGTATGATCCTGCTTGGTACCCAGATTCGGGTGCAACAAATCACCTTACTCCCAATGATGCAAACTTGATGCACAAAACAGTCTATGGTGGTGATACAAAAATCAAAATGGCAGATGGAAACTCCACTCCTATAGAACATATTGGTAACTCAATCTTCTTCTCTCAAAAGTCTATTAAACCTTTATTCTTGAATAACTTGATGCATGCTTCTCATGTTTCCAAAAATCTGTTAAGTGTATCTCAATTTGCTAGAGATAACAAAGTATTTTTCGAATTCCACCCTGATGTGTGCTATGTGAAATGCCAGGCAACTAATCAAACCATTCTTGAAGGGAAGCTAAAACATGGACTTTATGCTTTTGACAGCATCCACATTCCTCACTCTGTGAATAAGATCTGCAATAAACTGTGTAATCTAGTCACTACTTGTAATTCTTCTATTTCAGCTAGTGACATGAACAATTGGCATGCTAGGCTAGGACACCCTTCCCCCAGAATAGTCAAACTTGTACTCCAAAGTTGTAATCTTGTTCCTGATATCAATAAAATTCCTGATGTTTGTAAAGCTTGTAACCTTGGCAAGTCTCACAAATTACCTTTCCATGATTCTAACACTGTTTATAACACACCTTTGCAATTAATCCACACAGACATATGGGGTCCTGCTCCTTTACCCTCTTCAAATGGCAGCAGATATTACACTCACTTCATTGATGCCTATAGCAAATTCACTTGTATATATCTCTTGCAACACAAATCTCAAGCCTTGCAATCCTTTATACACTTCAAAACCCAAATTGAAAAGCAAACAGGTTTCTCAATAAAAGCAATTCAGTCAGACAATGGAAAGGAGTATGCAGCCTTCTCTAAATTTCTTGATGCCAATGGTATCCAACAAAGATTCAGTTGCCCCTATACTCATGAGCAAAATGGCTCTGCTGAGAGAAAGCACAGACACATCACTGAGATGGGTCTCTGCCTGCTAGCTCATGCTTCCTTACCCCTTCAATTATGGGGAGAGGAATTCAGCACTGCTGTCCACTTAATCAATTGCCTACCTACACCTAATCTAGACAACAAAAGTCCAGCAGAACTTCTACTTAACCAAAAGCCAGATTACAAGTTTTTAAAAGTGTTTGGTTGCCTATGTTTCCCTTATACCAGACCCTATAACAAGCATAAGATACAATTCAGATCTGAGGAGTGCATCTTTCTAGGATATAGTCATAAGCATAAAGGATATCTGTGTTTAGCTTCAAATGGAAAAACCTATATTGCAAGACATGTTGTGTTTGATGAAAACCAGTTTCCTTTCAAAACAAATCCAAACTTCTTGAACCGAGAATCATGTATCTCGAATGTTAATTCCGTAGCTTATACACCATCAATTCCTGTATTGGTTACACTTGCCCGCAATACCTTGCACTAACGGATTCACTCCTTTACAATGTGATTTTGACCATCAAAATGAGTCACAATCATTTGCAGGTCCTTGCCCCATCACTTCGTAACCACCATCTGCTAACGATTTAACTATCACCACCACAAAGACCACCAGCACCAATGCATCGGACACTGCGCACCAACTCTCATCCGATGATCACTAGAAAGAAAGCTGGAATCACTAAACCAAAAGTATATTTGGCTAGCTCATCAAAAGCAGAACAGATCTTACCCCGACCGAGCCAAAATCGGTCAAAATAAAGACTTTGTCATGCCCCCACTGGAAGCAGAGCTATGCAATAGGAATTTGATGCTCTCATCAACACAAACACTTGGACTCTCACATCCTTGCCTCCCAACAGAGAACCCATAGGTTGCAAATGGGTATTCGAATAAAGAGGAAAGGCGATGGCTCTATAGAAAAGTACAAGGCAAGATTAGTTGCCAAGGGTTTCCACCAACAACATGGATTCGATTTCTTTGAAACCTTTAGTCCAAGTGGTAAAACGAACCACGGTGAGAGTGATCCTTACTTTGGCACTAACAAACAATTGGCCAATTCGTCAAATTGACATAAATAATGCCTTTTTGAATGGTGATCTAGAAGAAGAGGTGTTCATGGTACAACCTCAAGGATTTGTCCAAGGCAATGGCGGTTTGGTATGCAAGCTAAACAAGGCCCTCTATGGTCTAAAACAGGCACCTCGAGCCTGGTTCCACAAACTCCACAATTTTCTACTTGAACTTGGCTTCACCTCATCAAGTGTGACAACTCCCTATTTGTCAAAGTCTCGGGAGGCATCACCGTGCTAATCTTGGTCTATGTAGATGACATACTGATCACAAGCAACTCACCAGCCACTATTGCTGATCTAATTACTACTCTAAACTACAAATTCCCTCTTAAGGATTTAGGTGGTCTCAATTACTTCCTTGGAATCCAAGCACATAGGTTCACAACTCGGTTTGTTTAACACAAACTAAATACATTCTTGATCTACTACAAAAGGCCACCATGCATGATGCTAAACCCATGAAGACCCCTATGGTGACTGGATCGAAACTCTCTCGCTCTTGACAGCACTCAGAGTCAAGATGCCACCTGTATCGATCGATAGTTGGAGCACTCCAGTACATTACGGTCCACGAGACCGGATATTGCTTTTGCAAGAAACAAAGTTTGCCAATTCATGCATGACCCCAAACACTCTCACGGCAAGTCATCAAGAGGATCTTACGATATCTAAGTGGCACTTCCACATATGGCATCACTCTTACCAGGTCATCAACCCTCAATCTAACGACCTTACCGTGATGCTTGATCGGGTTCCGATCCGGATGACAGAAAATCAACAATCGCTCTTGTGTCTTCCTAGGTTCAAATCCGAGTGTCTTGGTCCTCTAAGAAACAACATGTAGTATCAAGATCGAAATCTTGAGGTGAATATAGGAGCTTAGGCTGGCTCACAGAGAGTTGATTTGGTTAAAATCCGCCTATCCGAGCTCCACTACTCACCATCTCGGCCTCCCCAAGTCTACTGCGATAACCTCGGTCAGAGTCTTTGTTGGCCGCCAATCCCATCCTACACTCAAGGACAAAACACTTCGAACTAGACCTATACTTTGTAAGAGAAAAGATCCAAAGCAAGGAACTACTTGTTTCTCACATTCCCTCTCTGGAACAAACTGCTGATGTTCTCACAAAACCTGTGTCACAAAGCATATTTGCTAACTGTAGAAACAAACTCAGAGTGTTTGATTCCACACCCATGAGTTTGCAGGGGGGGTGTAAAGGATATAGCAGCAGCCAACTAATTCTGTTAGCATAGAAGCTAACTGTTTCTGTTAGCAGTTAGGATTGGTTGCATTCTGTTAAGTTAGTTAGCCACAGCTCAATCTATATATTGAGCTTCATGTAACAGTTCAAGATACAATTCAGAATACACGTAATCTTTAATACTCTTCAACTAGCATCTTCTCCACTTAGCCTCTCCATCTCTTGATGCCTCTGATACCTTTATTCACAAATCGATTTGAATGAAGCTAACCTAGTTGGAGAACGGCAGAAAAGTGCAAAGTGGCGATGGAAGCGACGATGTTCGACGTTGCTATAGCTGAAATTGATTCAAAGCGACCTCGAAGAGCAAGTTCAAAATCAGAGCAATTGAGGAACAAAGTTAGAAAGTTGGTGAATCAATGCATTTGAAGCAGGAATTCGGAAAAGAAATGGTGAAACCGTGTGCGAAATAGTGAAGAGAGGAAATTGAGAAAAAGGTAAGAAATCTTACAGTGGTTGACGGTGTAGTGAAACGAAAAATGCGTTGATATGGGGAAACGAAAATTTTAAGACAGATTATGATAGGAAATGAAAAAAAGGGGAGTGGAAGGAGGGAGGGAATTGTCAATAACAAAAAAAAAAAAACCGTAGATGCGGACAAATTATGAAAAACTAACAGATAATGCCACTAGCAACTAACAAACTAAATTGCGAAAAACAAATTCAAATCATTAATAAAAATGTTTTTATTAATATTTATTATAAATATATACTAATATTTATAATATAATATATATATTTAAATAATATATATTATATTATATAAAATAACAATAGTATATTATTTTTTAACAAGGGTACTTATATCATTAATTGAAA
The DNA here is from genome assembly GCA_030762895.1 of Sophora flavescens. Taxonomy (NCBI): domain Eukaryota; kingdom Viridiplantae; phylum Streptophyta; class Magnoliopsida; order Fabales; family Fabaceae; genus Sophora; species Sophora flavescens. Next base: position 29,489,591 of record CM061069.1, read on the forward strand.
AATTGATTTAATTTTTGAATTAAATGATGGAATTAACAACGAATGATATTCATTGTTCAAGAATACGTCGTTAATTTTGTCATTAAATTTGTTGAAAAGTTTACGACAGAAATAATGACAAATTCTTTAGCGACGATATAGCGACAAATTATTTAACGATGAAATTCTCCGTTGCTAATTTCATCGCTAAATTAAAAGGAAAAGTTATGCGACAGATATTGCGACGAAATTTCAACAACAAGTATATCATTGATTCTGTTGCTAAATAGGAGACAACCAAATTTGTCGCTGTTTGAGGTTTCCGTAATTAATTTCAACATTTTTAGTAGTGATAAAGGCACCAAACATTGGGGAAGCGCATCAAGGGGGTCTCCGTTACCACCCCACAGTCGCCAACAACTGCCAGCAACTTCTTTTTCAGCTCCGAGTTCCTGGAGCCAAGGCATTGCAGAAGCATACCGCAGACAAACGCGAGGAAAACCACGCCACCAAGGACGGAGAAGAGCGTAGAAGGGATCAGAAAGAAATATGAATGCAACAACGCCACAGACGGCAGCGGCACCTCTACCACCGCCACGGCCATGGCGTTCTCCGCTGCGGATATGAGAAATTTAAGGATACGTGTCATGGTGAGAAAGAGTGAGAAAGAGAGAGAAAGAGGGAGTGAGGGAGAGAGGTCGTGTGGGGTGGGTTGGTGGAAGCTATTGGGAGCTTAAATAATTGGTTTATGAATAGAACTGGAAGGTTGTCACAGATTTACATCCAATTGACAGTTAGACAGTTAGTTTATTTGGTTAGATGGTTAGTTAGAATTCAGTTAACTTAGTTAGTTAGTTTCTGCACTATTATTTAATAGTTAAGCAATCCAATGTATAAATAATAGGTTCTGTAGCTTTTTCAAGTTAGTTGAATGAAATCATATGAAGAATTATCATTTCTTCTTCTCAAGCAATTCTCTTCTCCTTCTTCGTTGCATTCTGCCTGCAATGCATATTTTTCTGTTTTTCCACATGGTATCAGTTTGAGTTACACGCTGCAAACTCTGTTCCCATCTTCTTTCTTCTGTTTCTTTCTCAACTTGCTTTCATTGCAAGTTCATTTCCTTCCTTCGAATCTTCTTGATTCAACACTTCTTCTTTGAAGATTCCTCGATTTGGTTAGAAGCACATGGCAACTCCAATCATGGATCCTTCGAACCCCTATTATCTGCCTCCAAATGAAAACACTGGTTGTTCCTTGGTTTCGCTGTTCTTCTTGGATCAGCAAGAACTATCACACATGGTCAAGATCAATGACCATTGCTCTCAAGAACAAGAACAAACTTGTTTTGTTGATGGCTCAATTCAAGCCCGATGTCAATGATTTGATGTTTAAACCCCGGGATCGATGCAATACTCAGGTTCTTTCTTGGCTTCATAACTCAATAGAACCTTCCATTCTTGAAACTGTTCTTTGGATTGATACTGGTTATGAAATTTGGAATGACCTCAAGAAAAGATACTTTCAAGGTGACATTTTTAGGATTTCTGATTTACAAGAGGAAATATATATGTGTAAGCAAGGAGATAGGTCAATCACAACCTACTTTACTCATATGAAAGGTTTGTGGCAAGAATTGATTAATTTCAGACCCATTCCCCAATGTTTGTGTGTGGTTAAATGTTCTTGCACTTTGATTCCTACTATTCAGAATTATAGAGAAGCTGATCATGTAATTCGCTTCTTAAAGAACCTAAATGAACAATATCTTCATTTGTTAGATCACAGATCATGCTAATGAAACCCCTACCTGATGTTGATGAAGTGTTTAATATGCTCATTCAACAAGAAAGACAGTTCAATGGTGGCTCCTCTGATGAGCACAAGATTCTTGTGAATGTTACTGATCATGGTCAAATGACCCGAGGAAGATCCAAAGCACGAGGAGGGAGATCCTTCCCAAATGGTAAAGGGAAAAGTCACCATTCCAAAATGTGTAGCTTCTGTCACAAATCAGGTCACACAGTGGATGTATGCTACAAGAAACACGGCTATCCACCAAACTACTTCAAGAACAGTGCAGTGAATAACCTCTCAACAGATGATGATGCAGCTTCTGATTATGATGATGATAGAAGCATGATATCTCACACTTCTCAGAAGGAAAGGCTTGAAGCTCCAAGTGTTGGCTTTACTCCAGATCAACACAAAGCCTTACTAGCTTTGCTTTAATGATCCGATTCTCAAAGATCACACAAATCGCTTTAACCACAATCCCAAACCATTCTTCTATTAATAAGCCCTCGTGTACAGTTTGTGCTTTGTCCAAATTGTGCCATGTTCAAAACTGGATTCTTGACACAGAGCTACAGGCACCATGTCCGTTTCTCCTTATCTCAATTCCAAACTTACAAAAAGATTAGGCCTATTCTTGTTAGACTTCCGATGGAAGTCGATTCATGCCAATATAGCCGGGACAGTAATTTTCTCTCCTAAACTCTACCTCACCGATGTTCTCGTACATTCCTTCTTTCAATTTTAATCTTGTTTCAATTTCCAAACTCACCGCTTCCTTACATTGCCGTTTCTGTTTTCTATCTTTGGTTGTATGATACAGGACATCAATACTTTGAAGATGATTGGTGTAGCTGAGCTCAAGTTTGGCCTATATGCTATGCGCTCTTCAAGTATGCTGTTTTCTCCATTGGCTCACTGTGAACAATGTCTCTGCATCATTTTGTAACATTTGGCACCAAAGATTAGGCCATCTATCTCAAGAGAAGTTAGTTTTTTTGCAAAAATCCTATTCTTTCATTGATCCTGTAAATTCTACAATTCCTTGTGAGGTGTGTCATCTAGCTAAACAGAAAAGACTTCCTTTTTGTAATAGTTCTAGTCATACTATGTCTCCATTTGAAATAATACATGTTGACATATGGGGCCCTATTTCCATCCCTTCTCTATTTGGCCATAAGTACTTTCTCACAATTGTAGATGACTACACACGACACACATGGATACTTCTAATGAAATCCAAAATTGAGGTTGCTAATCATATAAAATCTTTTTCTGCTTTAGTTGAAACTCAATTTGATACAAAAATAAAATGCATAAGGTCAGATAATGGGAAAGAATTCTACCTTACTGATTTTTATGCTTCCAAAGGCATTATCCATCAAACAACTTGTGTAGAAACACCACAACAAAATGGCATTGTGGAAAGAAAACACCAACACATCTTGGCAGTGGCTAGAGCACTTCTTTTTCAAGCCAACTTGCCTAAAATCTTTTGGAATTTTGCTATGGTGCATGCTGTTTTTCTCATTAACGGATGACCCCTCTTCTTTCTTGTCCAATAAAACTCCTCATTTCATGCTACATAAACAACTCCCTGAGCTTTCTCATATTAGAGTTTTTGGTTGTTTGTGCTATGCTAACACACTACAAGCACAAAGAAAGAAATTGGATCCTAGGTCAAGAAAATCTATTTTTCTGGGATTCAAAAATGGTACAAAAGGTTACATCTTGTTTGATTTGAAAAATAGAGAAACTTTTTTATCAAGAAATGTAGTTTTCTATGAGGATCAATTTCCATATCAATCAATTGAGACACAGTCCTGTCATCAACCTGTCCTGTTGCCAAGTTCAACCTACTTGGATTTTTTTGATCTTCCTACAACAACTCAGGTTTTTCAAAATGAACAGATTCAAAACACTGAACCACAGAATATGTCTCCACAGTCTCCACCTGATCCTCACATTGATATTCCAATCATACAAAATGTTGATGACACAGCAGATCACCAATCTGCCACTGTAGGATCCAATGCTCCTGTCATTACCATGAATAACCCTGCAGCAAGACAATCTGCTGCTGCAGCCTCCAATGTCCCTGACATGACTACAAATAACCCTGCAGTAAGACAGTCTACAAGGACAAAGAAGACACCAGCATACTTGACTGATTATCATTGCAGTTTGCTAAACAGCACAGCTCCTCAATCATCTTCAACAGTCAGGTATCCCATTTCAAATTATCTTTCCATTCATCATTTATCCAATCCATATAAACATTATACTTTAGCTATCTCTTCTATAACTGAACCAACCACCTATAAAGATGCTGTGGCTCATGACTGTTGGAACCAAGCTATTCAGGCAGAACTGTTGGCCTTGAAGAAGAACAACACCTGGACTCTCACACCTCTTCCTCCTGGAAAGAAAACCATAGGTTGCAAATGGGTCTTTAAAGTGAAGCATAAGGCAGATGGCTCTATAGAGAGGCACAAAGCAAGGCTTGTAGCCAAGGGCTACACTCAAACAGCAGGCATAGACTACATGGAAACTTTCAGTCCAGTTGTCAAAATGACAACAATCAGGGTGCTAATGTCACTTGCCTCTACTTTCAGCTGGCATCTGCATCAATTGGATGTCAACACAGCTTTTCTTCATGGTGATCTTGAAGAGGAAGTATACATGGAAACCCCACAAGGCCTATCTGTTTCTGATGCATCACTTGTGTGCAAGCTTGAAAAATCATTGTATGGCCTCAAACAAGCCAGCAGACAGTGGAATGCTAAGCTCACTCAAGTCTTATTACAATCTGGCTATACTCAATCGAAATCTGATTACTCCTTGTTTACCAAATCAGACTCAACTAGTATCACCATTATTCTAGTATATGTAGATGATTTGGTTCTGTCAGGAAATAATCTTACTGAAATCAGTCGCATAAAGGACTTACTCAACAGGAAGTTTAGCATCAAGGATCTTGGGGAACTCAGATACTTTCTAGGATTTGAAATAGCTAGATCAAAGCAAGGAATTAGCTTATGTCAAAGGAAGTATGCAATGGATCTTCTCACAGACACAGGCATGATGGCTGCTAAGCCATGCTCTACACCTATGGACTGCAAAATAAAATTGCACAGCAACAAAGGTGAGCCCTTAGTCGATTCTACAAGTTATAGAAGACTGGTTGGAAGACTCTTGTATCTAACTCACACGAGACCTGACATCTCATATCTGTCAGCAATCTGAGTCAATTCCCGGAATCTCCAACCACTCGAACACAACCGAAAGCAAAGAATGAGGATAGTGAGATACATCAAAGGCTCTCCGGGGCAAGGCCTGTTCTTTCCATCTACATCGATACTACTCTTAAGGGCTTTAGTGATTCAGATTGGGGAACTTGCCCCGATACTAGAAAGTCGATTCTTGGTTTCTGTTTCTTTCTTGGTTCCTCTCTGGTTTCATGGAAAAGCAAGAAACAAACTATCTGTTTCAAGGTCTTCATCCGTCGAATATCGAGCCCTGGCACAAGCTAGCTGTGAAGCACAATGGCTTATATATTTGCTACATGACTTTGGAGTCAAGTCCTCACTGCCTGCTATCCTATATTGTGACAATCGTTCCGCCCTTCATATAGCTGCTAATCCTGTGTTTCATGAAAGGACGAAACACATTGAGATAGATTGTCACTTAGTTCGCAACAAAGTTCAAGAAGGAGTCCTGCACTTATTGCCTATTTCTACTACATTGCAAGTTGCAGACATACTTACAAAACCACTAGCCCCTGGTCCTTTCCATTCTATACACTCCAAGCTTGGCATGATCAACATCCATTCCAGCTTGAAGGGGGGTGTCACAGATTTACATCCAATTGACAGTTAGACAGTTAGTTTATTTGGTTAGATGGTTAGTTAGAATTCAGTTAACTTAGTTAGTTAGTTTCTGCACTATTATTTAATAGTTAAGCAATCCAATGTATAAATAATAGGCTCTGTAGCTTTTTCAAGTTAGTTGAATGAAATCATATGAAGAATTATCATTTCTTCTTCTCAAGCAATTCTCTTCTCCTTCTTCGTTGCATTCTGCCTGCAATGCATATTTTTCTGTTTTTCCTATTTCCATCCCTTCTCTATTTGGCCATAAGTACTTTCTCACAATTGTAGATGACTACACACGACACACATGGATACTTCTAATGAAATCCAAAATTGAGGTTGCTAATCATATAAAATCTTTTTCTGCTTTAGTTGAAACTCAATTTGATACAAAAATAAGAAAGAAATATGAATGCAACAACGCCACAGACGGCAGCGGCACCTCTACCACCGCCACGGCCATGGCGTTCTCCGCTGCGGATATGAGAAATTTAAGGATACGTGTCATGGTGAGAAAGAGTGAGAAAGAGAGAGAAAGAGGGAGTGAGGGAGAGAGGTCGTGTGGGGTGGGTTGGTGGAAGCTATTGGGAGCTTAAATAATTGGTTTATGAATAGAACTGGAAGGTAGAGATCATAATATGAGAGAGAAGGGAAGAGTGAGTGTGAGACACTGTGAGAGTGAAAGTGAGAGGAACTGCAAGTCTTCAACAATCACGATTCAGTCTTGTTTCAAATCTATCAACCAAATTGTTCATTATCATTAATTAACTATTAACAAATAGGTGTAGTACCTGGGTATAGACTATTGAAAATTCATACCGGCTTAGTGGTAGTATTATTATTACAGTGTGCCTTCCTATTCTGACTTTCTTTTGTATATGGGTTAGAATATTTCTGATATTCTCTTCAATATATTTTTTGTTTGTAACAAAAAAACTACTGATTTCTAATGTCTTACACAAATTAAATGAAGTTAAATTCTCCATCCACCAGCTCTACAAAAGTACGAATTAATCAGTGACACGTGAACTTATTACTCTATTTCCAATTTCTGAAGAAGGATGGTGAGAGGTAGAGATTGAGGAAGGTGAATTAAGGAGGTGTCTTGTTTGGTGGGTATAATAGGGAACGAGATCCTCTCCGGTTATTGGATAGATCTATTATGAGAGAGAAAGAGACATTTAATAAAATAATATTATTTTATTAAGTGTATCCCTCTCCCACCTACTGGACCCATCTAGTAAATGGAGAGGAACTAGTTCCGTATAATAGAGTGGAGGTGGAGTTGGTGAGGGACGAAAATGGATCACGGGGTGTTCGTGGATTGGATTGGATCGGTTTTGAACTAAAAAGTCATCTGATCCAATGATGAAAAGAATGTGCGATTTGGATTGGATCTGTTTGCTTCCTTAAAAAAAATCCGATCCAATCTAATCCAATTAAATGCGGTTTGGATTGGATTGAATAATTCGGTTTTTGTCGTACTTTAATTTTTTTCTTATTTCAGGTATCCTTTCTACTTATTTAATAGTGGACAAAAGATTATCTTCATTTAAATAAGCTAGTTTAGGATGTCAAATACTTATTTTAACCTATATTTGTATTAGAACAGTAGAACCTTTATGAAAGGTAGCATCTATTTGTTCCTTATTAACCATTATTTGATTTGATGACGAGTGAGGAAAATTTGGGAGAATTATTGACAAAATTTTAATTTGGGAGTTAGAGAAAAAATAATTATTGATATTTTTTAATACATTCTTTTATATTAAATGTTCTTTTTATGTTAATTATCTATATTTACTCTAATTTATCCTATTTTTTCTTGAATCGACTTCAAATAAATTGTAACTAATTATTTTTAAAATTTATTTAATTGGTTTCATATTTTTCATGTTTACTCAATCAAGTATATATATATCATATATGTAATTCCAACAAAAATATTAAAGAGAGTGAGGGTAATAAAAATATGAAAAACAATGCTTAAGTATGAGTAATACTATAATTTAAAAAATAATAATATATGTATATAGTAGATCGGTTTGGATTGGATTTCACTATGGGATCCAAAATTCGATACAATCCAATAAAAAAAAGTGGTTTTTTGGGTTTCCGGTTTTTCAGTTTTCAATTTGTTCGACTTTTCGATTTGATTTTTATAGTTTGAATCAGTTTGGATCGGTTTATGAACACTCATAAAATGGGCTTAGCTCTTCGCCCGAGGGAAGAGCAATATCTAGCAAAACAGGCTGCATCCAGGCTTCATGATAGCGAGAGTTTGGAACAAATGGTGGATCATGAAATTAAAGAGTAATGAAAGTTGAATATCTGAATTTGACATCCAGGTGGATATTTTGGTTAATTATGTGTAAATTTTTGCTTAATTCAGTTCATTACATGATTAATGGGTTATATGAAACTTATTTTTCATATTCATATAAATATTTGATTAATCACATATAAATATCTAGTTAATTCAGTTTTTTATATGATTAATGGGTCATCATGAATTAACCAAATATTTACACATGATTAACCATATAATGAACTAAATTAACCAAATATTTACATCGATTAATCAAAGTATCAACTTTGGATGTCAATTTTGGGTGTGAAACTATCATTTCCCAAATTAAAAGGACATTTTCGTCCAAGGCTCTTTCCCTCTATATACAGGTATAGCAAGTTATACTTTGTGTTGCCATTTTTGTTCTTCAAATTATATTAACTGTCTTTTGTCATTTTGGTGCAATGAAAAATGTTTCTTTCATACAGCCTGTAAAGGAGTTTCGTCCTCAAATGACTCTCTTGTATCTTTCTCGCAAAAGCTAAACATGTCAAAGAGCAGTGTAGCAGATGGTACTGAACCCGATCCGCTTGACAGATCTTTCCGTACTAGGTAGCTCAGTGAGTGATACAGAAGCAACATTTCCAGTGGAAACTGGCTGACGTTAACATGCAAGAAATCTTAATTGATTTCTGTTTTTCTTTTCTTTTGTATTTCCATGCCTGTGAGGAACAAAATTTTAATTCGTTTGTGCGAGGTTATTGCATGAATTAGCTTGGATTTTACCTATGGAAAGCTTTATATGGAAAATTCTAACGAGTGTTTTAAGGATATTATTTAAAAAACCAAAAATGTAAAATTTGTATGGAAAATAATGTTTGCATTTCGAAGAATGTAACACTTAATTTTTTAATATGAATATTTTTTTATGGGTTTTTTAACCAATTATCCTTAAAACGCTCGTTAGCAAGATCCTTCGATAAATATCACTTTTTTTTATCAGACCACCTTTTACATCTAAATTTTAATTATTTATCATTTTAACCATTTTTATTTTTAAAGCAAAGGTTTTTTAATAGATGTAAAAAAAAAATGGTCCGTACCATTCTTTGTTGGACCGTTGAAATTGGGCTCGACTAACAATTTAAGTAATATTATAAGGATTTTATTTTTGGCACCTCCCTAATTCATCTTCCCACCTCCTTTCCCTCTTTAATTTTTCTTTTTTCCATCAAAATCCTTTCTTGTAACCTTCCATGTGAGTTAAAAAGAATTGTTTTCCAATGTGTTATACAGTTTCCAAGTATTAAACAGTTTCCGTGTGTGAAACTTTTTAACACCCATGAAAACTACAATTTCCACGTCAGTTTCCGTGTGTTAAACCATTTATCACCAAACTACAATTTCCATATGTTATACAGTTTCCGTGTGCTGTACAGTTCCCGTGTGTTAAATTTTTTAACACCCATCAAAATTGCAGTTCCCATGTTAAAAAAATTCCACATAGGAAAACACGTGCCTTGTTATGTATCCCTTTCTGCGCTCCCATTCTGCACATCACTGTTAGTCCCGCTTCCACATCCCTGCACATAAACCCATCGTCACTCCCAATACAGTGTCACAGATTTCAAAGTGTAAACTGACCTTCCTTCAACTCCCTGTTACCAATTTCCCTCGACGGCATCCTCTCTCGCTGTCAAGCCCTTCCTCTCCGCCTTGTTGCCTATGCTTCCCGCTCCATCGAACCAGGAAGCTCACTGTACCGTAACAGAAAAATTCCTTTTGCTGAGTTCCATGATACACATCCTGCATAAAAACCAGTTGGAGTAAGAATACCCCTGATCTCCTATTGTAGCAGTGTATCCAAACTAAGATCTATGTCTAATTAACTCATTAATGGTTTGAAAATCAAGTCTTCCATTGTTGATCTGCTATTGCAGTTTTCATGTGCTCAAAATTTCTTAAAGACACTGTGTCATTTAATAAATTAGAAAACAAACAAACGAATGCTTGGAGCCGCTGCTCTGTCTCGATGTTGATCGTGTTTCCCGTCGCCGTCCCGTTGCCACCGAAGCTTCGCCGTTGTCTATGTTTGCTGCTATCACAGTAATGGCTGGCAATGGGGAAGGGAGTGGGGGTCTGGCTAGCGGGTGATCAAAGTGTAATATATATTAGTTGGTGAACCCAAATAGGAATAAGTTGTAAATAATAGCGGTGTTCATCAACCGATCCAAATCGATTCAAACCGCAAAAATCGAATGGAAAAATCGAAAAAATCGAAAACTGGAAAAACTTAAAACCGAAAAAACCGTAATTTTTTATTGGATTGGATCGGATTTTGGATCCTATAGTGAAATCCAATCCAAACCGATCAATTATATACATATATTATTATTTTTGAAATTATAATATTACTCATCCTTAAACATTATTCTTCATACTTTTATGTCCCTCATTCTCTTTAATATTTTTGTTGGAATGACATATATAAGGCTATTTAGAATAAATATTAATGTCTTGAAGTTATATTTTACTAAAAGTTTTGATGCATAGCATATATATAATTGATTGAGTAATCATTACAAATAAGAAAACAATTAAGTAAATTTGAAAAATAATTAGCTATAATTTATTTGTAGCCGATTCAAGGAAAAAAAATAGGATAAGTGGGAGTAGATATAGAGAATTAATATAAAAGAACGTGTTAAAAAATATCAATAATTTTGTTCTTCTCAAACTCCCAAATTAAAACGAAGATTATATTTTATCCACTATTAAATAAGTAAAAAAGGATACTTGATATTAGAAAAAAAATAAAGTATGACAAAAACCGAATTATCTAATCCAATCCAAACCGCATTTGATTGGATTGAATCGGATCAGATTTTTTTAAGGAAGCAAACCGATCCAATCCAAACCGCACGATGTTTTCATCATTGGATCGGATGACTTTTTAGCTCAAAACCGATCCAATCCAATCCGCGAACACCCCTAGTAAATAATTTTAGGAATTGTAAATGAAAGTGAATAGAAAATGTGCACATTCAATTGATTAGAGTTTGATCCAGTTACATGAAAATATAATCAAAAACATGTTGAAAATGTGTAGGAATAAAGACCCAGCGCTCAGCTCAGGAAACGGGCGCTTAGGCTCGGAAGAAAACAAAACGAAAATCGCAGCAACGCCGGCTCTCAACACAAGAAGTGTAACATCCCTGACTGCTTTATGGATTGACGACTGTCCCCACAAACCAACACGGGTCTTTTCAGCGTGCTTTGTCCTCACTCACACTCTTCCTGGGAAAACTTCCTAGGAGGTCACCCATCCCAGAATTGCTCCAAGTCAAGCATGCTTAACTGTGGAGTTCTTAAGCGATGGGCTACTGAAAAGAAGATGCATCTTGTTAGTATAGGTAGTACCAATCAATTCATATAAGCCTTCCTGAACTGTATAGTCCCATACCTACACAGTCTCAAGATCCCTCTCATTCGGGTGTGTAATCGGTTCATTCATGTGTCCCTCCGCCTAGAAGCCTGCCAGGAGCCGCTCCTTGTCCGTGCCTTATTGCATCGGCGACCATTCCCCGCCCTCGTCGGCACCCAGGTGTTACATGCCCACCAGCTTCCGCTCGGTTCGTCCCCGAACCACACCGTACTAGGGTAATTGACGACTGTCCCCACAAACCAACACGGGTATTTTCAGCGTGCTTTGTCCTCACTCACACTCTTCCTGGGAAAACTTCCCAGGAGGTCACCCATCCCAGAATTGCTCCAAGTCAATCACACTTAACTGTGGAGTTCTTAAGCGATGGGCTACTGAAAAGAAGATGCATCTTGTTAGTATAGGTAGTACCAATCAATTCATATAAGCCTTCCTTAACTGTATAGTCCCATACCTACACAATCTCAGGATCCCTCTCATTCGGGTGTGTAATCGGTTCATTCATGTGTCCCTCCGCCTAGAAGCCTGCCAGGAGCCGCTCCTTGTCCGTGCCTTATTGCACCGGCGACCACTCCCCGCCCTCGTCGGCACCCGGGTGTTACATGAACGAGACACCCCGTTGTGTCCCTTTGTGTCATTTAGTTTAAAACCTCATTATTTAATTACTTAATCGCACGCTTAACATGAAAATTACGTAAAAAAAATTGAAACTTAATTTCTTAAGCAAATAGATTCATATAGAACAGAATATGAAAACATAAATATATTAAACATACTTAAAGCATCAGAGTTATCAAAACACTGTTTCAGGGCATCCCATCAATAGGATCCCGAACTGGTGCATAGTTATACAAAAACATAAGCGGAAAGATAAAGCTTCACGACACAGACGCACTGGCCATAACTAACTAGACCCTAATCACCATGGGTCACAGCTCGTCCTCCGGCATTCGATTCGTAGGGAGTTCCATCCAACTCCTCCTGGTTACGTTCATCCACAGGGTCTTCTCGTACGGTTCCACAAGGAGACAAAATACAACATACAAAAATATACAGGGGATAAGAAACAGTTCTATCATCAAAAGTGGAAAAGAGTCATAGTAAACCATACAGTAATTATCACAGACACAACATCAGTCAAGTCATCCATCTTCCATAAAATTCTTATATCCATCATACCCTTACTCCTGCAACTAAAACTTGATACTGAAAATGGCTATGGTTTCCCTATCATAGTTATGGTTATCGGTCAGTCGTCCAAGCGACATGTCCCATTCCCGGTGCACATCCTTAGTCATGGTGAGAATGCTCATGCAAAGCAATGACACTATAGCTGCACATTAAACTCGGTGCACACCTCAGACCGTGGGTGCTCATGCAAAGCAATGACACTATAGCTGCACGATTATCCCGGTGGACACCTTCACCATGGTAAGAACGCTCACGCAAAGCGTGACACTACAGCTGCACGATGATCCCGGTGCACTCCTCTTCCACTCCCAGAGGTGCTCATGCAAAGCAATGACACTCGTAGCTGCACAAGTTAAGTTTACCCTTTGGACGATCCCACAAGGACTTTGGGTCTTGTATGTGTCCCACATACGGTTATAGAAACAACACAACTTATGAACCTCGCAGACTCCTATGGTCATAACCTAGTGCCTTAACCTCTCATCAAGACCTCAACACATGCTCTATGTCATGACACCTCTTTAACATATTTCATGTAGGTTAGGCACCTCTAAAAAAATCATCATGATCCTCACGCCCAAAACAACTCATCTCTTAGACCACATATATATCTTCGCTTAATCCACTAAGCATAAAGTAAATACCACACAGATCATGCATAACATCAAGTCAATCAAAGATATTTCAGAACATCAACATAGCACTAAATCAGTTCAATAAAGGTAATAAAACTCAAATCAACCATCAACAGTATAAACATCAACCTAATATCGATCAACCTACAATCCTCGAATCACCATGAATGTTTTATAAAAGCAATTTAAAGCGATTATGGTCTTGTCGATTATTCGACTTCTAGTAGGGTTTAGGTCGCCCTACATAATTAATACATAATCTACTACTTATCGATTCTGACGATAGGTTGATTCTTTCCCCCACATGGGTTATCACCGAACTCTCTAACTCGAAGCTCCTCGTCGTCACACCACAAAGTATTAACTCCACCTCCCGTGAAGGTAAGGAGATTAGATGCTCGAAGAGGTATACCACGAACGTCCTCGTTTCCTCTGTGATGGAAGTCTAAGGTTACAAAACATGAAATCATGAGTTAAAACTCAATCAAAGAACACTAACCACAAGGTATAGGTTCGGTTCATACAATAAACTAGGATTAGGGGTTTCCGAAATTTATGCGACTCTTGGATTTATGATCCTTAAGTGCTAGAAGTTCATAAACAACAATCTTTTAACAAAGTTGAATTAAAAATCCCACTAAGTACTTGACTTAGGGTTTCATCCAAGCATAGATAAATAGGCTAGGAATTTCTAAATTTTCCAATCTCTTTAGGTTAGCATCCATACATAGTAAGGAGCTTGAAACCATGATCATTTTGGAAATGGAAAAATCAAATGTCTTTTGGCCTTAACAAGTTTGTGAGGTTAGAGATCTTTAAATCATCCAATCTTTTGGACATAGCATCCTTTAACATGAAGGAGCTTTAATCCATAATCATCTTGGAAAACAAAATAAAATAACACATCCTAGGTCAAATGTTACATTCGGCCATCATAGGAAAATAAAGCAAGAAAATATTTTAAACTTTCCAATCCCTTGGATTTAGCATCCTTATACATCAAGAAGCCTTAATGCATGATCACTTTGGAGAAACATCAACTAAGCATCAATGTCTTAAACTACTTAAAGTTTAGGCCTTTACATGAAAATGTGTAAAATCTCTAAACTTTTCCAATCACTTAAACCTAACATCCTTTAGTACAAAGGAGCCCTTGGTCATGATCATCTTGGAATAGAACTCAAATACAAGTCCATACAAGCAAAGTTAAACAAAACCCACCAAAACCAAAAAGCATGGTTTCTGCCTCATCAAGAAAATAGGGTTAGAAATTTTTGTTTTACACAACCTTTTAGTATGTTGTAGTAGGAGTAAAAATAGGAACATAGAAATTGGTTTCAGCTCAAACGGAGTTTTCTACCATTTTTAAGAGATTTTAGAAGTTTGAAAGCTTAAAGGAAACTTAAAACAAAACTATGAACATAAAGACAAGAACTTGAAAAATAGACAACATAGGATCATTACCCTCAACAATATGAAGAACTTTGATGAAGAACTTAAAGTAAAAAGCTTGATAAAAAGATGAACTTTAGAAGAGAGAAGAAGAAGAAGAGATGTAATAAGGTGTAAAGGTGAGAAAATGGAGGAAAAGTGGTGAAGTGTGGAAATGAAGAGTATTTATAGAGAGTGAGAGAGAGGGGCACGGTTTTAGAGAGGAAAAAAGAAGAGAAAAAGAAGGTTTGCTTGTAGGGAAAGAAAGAAGGTAAGGTGTGGTAAGGTGGAGGTATGGTTGGAGAGAGAATGTAAGAAAAAGTGAGATTTTGAAAAAAGTCAAGATTCACTTTTGAGATGTGTCATAGCCTTCACATCAAGTCACTCCATGTCACTTCATCCTCTTGATCCTCTGCTCCATTGTGTATCAGATGACTTCCCCGATCGTATTTCCCGACGATTTCGCCCGGGAAATCCTTGAGATTTGGCCCCGAACAAGATTTTTTGAAAAACTCCAAACCCACACAAAACATCATAAAAATACCAACCGTCTCGTTCACGAATTAAAATTTGGTCTCTAGCTCAGTAAACTTGTACTGGCAGTGAGAACGCAGACCGGCTTTCGTCTGAATTTTCAACCGAAATTTTTACTGTGACTTCATATGATAAGGTGGATTACGAATATGATTTTATTTTATTAAAACAAAATATTTTCTACTTTCATATTAAAATATAATTACTTATATTTTAATTGATTAAACCGTATAATGAAAATCAGGCTGTTACAGGAGGCTGACGCTCAACGTGGACAGACAGCAGAGCATCTAGCGCTCAACGCTGCTGCTTGGGCGCTCGGCGCAGACAGAGAGCAGCCAGGTTAGCGCTCAGTGCCGAGTTCTCGACAAAGAAATGCCATTTCGCAGCAGCAGGGGGCGCCAACGCTGCTGGCGGCGCTCAAAGATCGGGCGACGCGCAGAAACTCTATAAAAGCACATTTGAACAGATGCAGAGGATCTTTGGCTCATTTTTCACATTTTCTCACTTTGGTTCATCACTTTCTCTCCACTTCCTTGAGGATTCAAGCTTGGGAACAAGAGTTGAAGCTTCTATGGATTCTTCCACACTCTCCTACTCAAGTTCTTCCATCTCTACTCTCTATTATGAGTTGCTAGATCAATTAGGTTAGGTTATGATGATTTTAATTTAGAATTTGATGTAATTGACTGTGATTTCTGATTTCAATTCTATTTCATTCAAATTGAGTAACTGCTTCTATGCTTAATGCTTCTATTGGATCGATCAGCTTTGGATTGATGTTAGATTCAATTTCGCAATTGGAAAATTGGTTATTGGATTGGAATTGAAGTAGATTACCATTGGAATGTGAATTCTAGGAATAAACCTCTATTGCAATGCATTCTTATGAATCTCATGCTTAATGTTTGTGCTAATTCTTGAATCACCTAAGGAATTAGGGTTCTTAATTAGTACAAAAAGGATTATCACCTAAGGAATTAGGGATAAATCTAGGTTAGTGATTTGAATGTCAATTGTATGGAATGAATTGAAGTTAGGATTAAATAAGGTTACATCAAGTGAAGATTGAATGATTCTGATGCCTAACCGCTTTTATCTATATTGAATTCATTCTTTAATTGCTATTGTTTCATTCATTGTTGTGACAACTCTTAAATACAAAAATTCATAAATCTCTTGGAACTATGAAATTCATTCGTTCAAATAGCTATTGCCTAGGCTACGTTGATACTTAATCACAATCATCGTTGGGAATGATACTTTACTTTCACTCACTTGTCGCGATTTGGTGCACTTGCCAAACCAACAACAACTTTTTGGCACCGTTTTCAGGGATTGTTGATTTCAATATCAACGAAGCAAAGGCATTGCTAATTTGGACATTATTTTTTGTTTTGTTTTGATTCTCATTTTAGTAATTGGTTTTCATTGTTATAATTCTTTACTTTGGATTCTTGTGTTGTGAGGAAACTATCCACTACAGTCCATGGACATCTTTGAAGCTACTCTTCTTGCTCAAAGAAAACTTACTGCACAACAGTTGGAGTTGATGTCTCAACAACTTCAAGTCATGCAAGTGAAGGCAATGAAACCATTTCAACCTACATGTGATTTTTGTGGTGAACACTATAAACCTGAAAATTATGAGGTTCAATTCAATGCACAAGAGGAGGTTTATTACATGGAGAACCTCATGAGGGAACAAGATGCACAACCTTACCATCAATCTAATAAGTCACTAGATAGAGTGTCCTACCTTGAAAAGGTTTTAACTCAATTTATTGGAGCTACTCAAACGAAATTCTAGGACATACAAGCTTCAATGAAGAATCTTGAGATTCAAGTTGGGATGTTATCTGAGCAATTGGTTGGATTTGTGCAAATAAAGATAGAGTTAGTAAGAGAGCAGGAGTCACATGTTTGGTAAATGGTTGAGCAAGAAGAAGAAGTGCTTGTAGAAATGGAAAGTGAACATGACTCAATAGAAGTGGTGGAAGAAAAACAAAAAGAAAGTGTAGTTGTAGTATTAGATGAAAAACAGAAAAACAAAAAATAGTGACATGGAAGAGAAGCCTAGGGTGAGGCATGAAGAGATTCATATGACTGAGACTCAACCTTTGGTGATTAAAGAGAATAGTCCCATGCGAGATGAGTTTTATATACTTCAAGAATGGAGAAACACATATTCCAAATGCCTAATTGTTGGGGCATGGGAACATTTGCTTCCTTATAGTAAATACATGGGACGACTTGTGAAGAAAAGAAAGCGGAAGGTGGATACATTATTCTTGTCATATAAACCGCCCTAAGAAAAAAGCTCAAATATCAAGCTAGAGATGTTAAAGAAGCGCTACTTGGGAGGCAACCCAAGCATTTTCTTCTTGCATTTTTTTTTTCTTTTTCTCCTTATCATGAAAAAAATAAGTAGTTCATTGAGTTGTTGAGTAGTTCCTTTGGTGTGTGAGCCATATATTGTGGTATAATGGATTTGAATTGTTGTGTAGGCACATCTAAGGAAAGTGGAGCAAAGGAAGTGGAGAAATGACACAAGAACAGGGTGTGTAGCGACCAAAAAGAAAAAACCTGTTTTTTCTTTTAGAGAGAAAACATGGAGTCGCCACCAACTTTATTTTATTTCAGGGAAGTTGGAAAACCTTTTAAGAAAAACTTTGGGTTTGGGAGTCGATTATGTCTAGGTAAGGCATGGAGACTTAACCCCACGACACCTTCGAACATCCATAAAATGGTTACCCAAAATTAGTTGTATAAATTATTAATAACTTTGAAAATATTTGTTTTACCCGTTGTGAATCTTTTTATTAAAACTAAATGAGGTTGAACATGGCACGTAAGTCCACAGGGCAACCTCAAAATCTAAAGGGTTGAACATGACACTTATCATAGGGCAACCCAAGAAATAAGATTGTTTTAATCAAGTGATCATCCTCTGTTTTCACGTGAAATAAATAATTTTACTTCTTTAAAAAAAAGGGACATAAATGAAACGTAGAAATGAAATGTTTTACTAGCTCATTCAGTAAATAGAGACACAGAAAAGTAAGATGCCAAGAGAAACTTATGAATAATATCAACGAAGAGAACAAGGATTACCAAATGAGAGCAGAACAACTATGAATTTGTTTTCTCCCAGTGGTAAAATTTCAAGGTCAAAACCTTTACCTTTCGATCTCACAGATTCTTTTAACTCTTCCTTCTTAACCACTCTAATAATAGAGAAGAGGAAAAAAACTCAGACCTCTAATCTCTCTTCTTCGCAAATAAAAATGTTAGATACAAATCTCTCCCTCCTCTTTTTCCTCTCTTCTTCACAAAGAAAAATGTTAGATCCAAATCTCCCTCTCCTCTTTTTCTCCTCTTCTCTTTTTGTCCCCTCCTTTTATAGACGGAGGGGAGGGCTTCTTGCTTCTTCTCCATTGGCTTCAAGGTCGGTTTGTACGAAATCCGAGGCTTGGGCGGTTCTGAGCAGCAATAGCGTACATTCAGATGGGGGCGGTGTGAGCAGTGGAAAGGAGGTGATTTGATGTGAAGGTTGCGTGTTTGAAAAGAGAAGGAGATGAGGGGTTTTATATGATGTGTATGATGGCTTTTTAGGGTTAGGAGTGGGGTTGCCAGTTTAAAATGAGGGAGGAGATGAGGAAGAAAAAAAAAGAACCAATGGGTAGAGGAGGCGCAAGGGTGGTTCTGAGCAGAAATAGCGTGTGTCCAGATGGGGGTGGCGCGGGCAGCAGAAAGGAGGTGATTTGATGTGAAGGTTGCGTGTTTGAAAAGAGAAGGAGATGGGGGGTTGTCTGATGTGTATGATGGCTTTTTAGGGTTAGGAGTAGGGCTGCTAGGTTAAAACGAGGGAGGAGATGAGGAAGAAGAAGGACCAATGGGTAGAGGAGGAAAAGAGGTATTGTCTGATATGTAAAGTAGGTAGGAGACGTAACTCAATTTCCTTTCCTTTTTGTTGATTGCCTTTTTCTCCTTGTTTTCTTCGTCCTTTCTTCATTATCTTCTCCTTCTTCTTTCTTTATTCTTTAGTCTCCAGCCTGAAAACAAAATTGCAGTGGACGGAGTCTCTTCGTCCAACAGAAACTTAGATATGCAAAAGTAGATATACACTGGACGGACCTCATCTTCCATCAAGAGTCTAAACATGCAATGGTCGGATCCTCCTCGTCCAACCAAAAATTAGATGCGCAATGGACGGCCTACTCGTCCAACAGAAACTTAAATATGCAACGGATGGAACCTCCTCAACCAACAGAAAATTAAATGCAATGGACGGTACCTCCTCGTCCAACAGAAGATTAAATATGAAATGGACGGAACCTCTTCGTCCAACAGAATTAAATGCAATGGACTGGACGCGTTCAACAGCAAATGCATTGGAATGGATGGGACCACCCCGTCCAGCAGCAAGTGAAATGGAATGGACGGGACCACCCCATCCCTCAGCAAGTGCAATGGACTGGACTGCGTCCAACAGCAAGTCCAATGCAATGGACGGGACCACCCCGTCCAACAAGTCCAATGTAATGGACGGGACCACCCCGTCCAACAGCATGTGCAAAGCAATGGACGGGACCACCCCGTCCAACAGCAAGTGCAATGGACTGGACTGCGTCCAACAACAAGTCCAATGCTATGGACGGGACCACCCCATCCAACAGCAAGTGCAATGGACTGGCCTGGACCGCGTCCAACAGCAAGTTTGATGCAATGGACGAGACCACTCCATCCAACAAAGAAGTGCAATGGGTCGGCACGGGCCGCGTCAACAAGAAAGTCAAGGTAGTGGGTGGGCGGGACCACCCCGGCCCAACAAAGAAGTAGTGGGTAGGGACGGACGGCCACCCGTCCAACACCAAGTCCAATGTAATGGACGGGGACCACCCGCCTAACAGAGCAAGTGCAATGGACTAGCTCGATCAGCGTCCAACAAGAAGTCAATGCAATGGGCGAGACCATCCCGTCCAACAAAGAAGTCCAATGGATCGGTGAACCAAGCGTCGATGAGCAAGTCCAATGCAATGGACGGGACCATCCCATCCAACAGCAAGTCCAATGGACTGGACTGAGCCGCGTCCAACAGCAAGTGCAATGGACTGGACTGGACCGCGTCCAACAACAAGTCCAATGCAATGGACGGGACCACCCCGTCCAACAGCAAGTGCAATGGACCGGCCTGGACCGCGTCCAACAGTAAGTTAATTATGAGCCCACTCCTTTCTTTATTATTTTCTTTTTCTTCTTTCTCTCTTCACTATTATTATTAGTCTCCTTGAAGCACAATATCATGAAAATTAGAATAAAATATGGACAAAAATGGGTGTTCACAGTTGCCCCTCTTTACTTGTTCCATACTAGAAGACATGATTAGTCGTGAATTTTCATGTATTGTAGTAATGAACAAGTAAAGAAAAATGAACACATATTTTGTCCGAACACGAGGACCTTAGAAGAAAACATTACATCTTGAAAATAAAATGCAGTGGATGGAACCTCCTCGTCCAACAGGAGAGAATTAAATGTACAATGGACGGAACCTCCTCGTCCATCAGAAAATTAAATTCAATGGACGGAACCTCCTCGTCCAACACAAAAAGTAAACATGCAATAGACAGAATCTCCTCGTCTGACAGAAAAGATAACATGAAATGGACGGAAACTCTTCATCCAACAGAAAATTAAATACAATGGACGGAACCTCCTCGTCCAACAGAAAATAAAATTAAATGGACGGATCCTCCTCGTCCAACAGAAAAGTAATTATGCAATGGACGGAACCTCCTCGTCCAACAGAAAATTAAATGCAATGGACAGAACCTCTTCGCCCAACAGAAAATTAAATGCAATGGACGGAACCTCCTCGTCCAACAGAAAAGTAAATGCAATGGATGGAACCTCCTCGTCCAATAGAAAATTAAATGCAATGGACGGAACCTCCTCGTCCAATAGAAAAGTAAATACAATGGACGGAACCTCCTCGTCCAACAGAAAAGTAAACATGCAATGGACTTCGTCCAACAGAAAATTAAATGGACGGAACCTCCTCGTCCAACAGAAAAGTAAACATGCAATGGACGGAACCTCTTCGTCCAACAGAAATTAAATGCAATGGATGGAACCTCCTTGTCCTACAGAAAAGTAAACATGCAAAGGACGGAACCTCCTCGTCCAACAGAAAATTAAATGGACGGAACCTCCTCGTCCAACAGAAAAGTAAACATGCAATGAGCCTTAGAGCTCGAAAATAAAGGTGCGGTGAGCCTCAGAGCTCAAAAATAAATAATCAGTGATCTGAAACAAATGAGAATCCCTTCCTTTTGAGGACAACGGAACCAATTGCTCCATGGAAATGCAATGGATGGAACCTCTTCGTCCAACAGAAAATTAAATGCAATGGACGGAACCTCTTCGTCCAACAGAAAATTAAATGCAATGGATGGAACCTTCTCGTCCAACAGAAAATTAAATGCAATGGACGGAACCTCCTCGTCCAATAGAAAAGTAAATGCAATGGACGGAACCTCCTCGTCCAACAGAAAAGTAAACATGCAATGGACGGAACCTTTTCGTCCAACAGAAAATTAAATGGACGGAACCTCCTCGTCCAACAGAAAAGTAAACATGCAATGGACGGAACCTCTTCGTCCAACAGAAAATTAAATGCAATGGACGAAACCTCCTCGTCCAACAGAAAATTAAATGCAATGGACGGAACCTCCTCGTCCAACAGAAAAGTAAATGCGATGGACGGAACCTCCTCGTCCAACAGAAAAGTAAACATGCAAAGGACGGAACCTCCTCGTCCAACAGAAAATTAAATGGACGGAACCTCCTCGTACAACAGAAAAGTAAACATGCAATGAGCCTTAGAGCTCGAAAATAAAGGTGCGGTGAGCCTCAGAGCTCAAAAATAAATAATCAGTGATCTGAAACAAATGAGAATCCCTTCCTTTTGAGGACAACGAAACCAATTGCTCCATGGAAAAACTTCCACCAACCAAACCCTTGTTCACCGGCCACTCTGGGACGAGGCATCACTCATTCTTTTAACAACATTGGTCACCCAAGAATCTGATAAACTCTGTATGTTATGTTTGTCCTCCCAAGCTTAATTGCATCATTCTTTTGTCGTCCAGTGCATGCTACCTCTTCCATTGAATATGAAGTATTGAGTCTTTTTGGTTCAAACCGTTCATTGGTGCTACCATTTAGAATTATCAAATCATACCATTACACTTATATTTACTTTTATTGAGACATGACCATAGTGATTGAACACGAGAGTGAACACGACAGGGGAGTGTGGAAGAAAAGCCTCTTGCCTTAATACGAGAATTTAGTTTGTTAAGTGACAATAACAAAATTACAAAAGGGATCATGAAGATTTAAAAACAAAGACAAGTAAAGAAAATTACGAGAATCACATAGAATGTTCCCTAGTATTGGTCTTTTGATTTTCATTTAATTGATTCCCCACAGCTTTTTGATGACACAGATCTTGGCTTCTGTTCACGTCATCTTCAATCATTCCTTAACAATTTGGCCCCAGTATACTCAGTTGGATAAAATTGCCCCAGTGTGGTGAGTGCTTTCAGAAGTGTTGGACCATATCCTCCTCCTAGGCTGCCTTTGCAGGTTTTCAGCCTAAGGTTTCTTTGCCCTAACTTTTGCCTAGGTTTCCCTTTCGGGTTTTCCACCTAGCGGGCCTTTGCTTTTCTTTTGTTTTTATTGTGTTTTGCCCTAACTTTTGCCTAGGCTGCCCTTTCGGGTTTTCAACCTAGCGGGCCTTTTCTTTTCTTTTGTTTTCATTGTCCTTTGCCCTAACTTTTGCCTAAGTTGCCCTTTCGGGTTTTCAACCTAGCGGGCCTTCAAGCGTAGAACTTTTTCACAGCATCAGAGTTTACTGGCCTTGGTAACTCTTCCCCATCCATGTTTTTCATAATCAAAGCACCTCCCGAGAATGCTTGTTTGACAATATAAGGGCCTTCATAATTTGGTGCCCATTTTCCTCGGGCATCCTCCTGACTAGGGAGGATTTTCTTTAAAACCAGGTCTCCCACGCAAAATTCTCTAGGACGAACCTTTTTATTGAAAGCTCTTGCCATTATGTTTTGATACAATTGCCCATGATAGATAGCTGCCAGTCTTTTCTCTTCTATCTTGTTCAACTTCTTGATCGTATATTAGTCTGATAAGCATGTAGAGCATATGGCAGCATTTCGTGCCAGTCCTTATAGTTTACAACCATCTTGTCAACGATCTTTTTGACATTTTTGTTTGCTGCTTCAACCGCACCATTCATTTGAGGCCTATAAGGAGTCGAATTGTGGTGTTTGACTTTGAAACTATCGCAAAACTTTTGAATCTCGGTACCATTAAGATTAGCGGCATTATCTGTGATTATCCTCTCTGGGATCCCATATCTACAGATGATGTCCTTCTTGAGGAATTTGAGAAACACCCTTTGAGTTATGCTGGCATATGAAGCAGCTTCTATCCATTTAGTGAAATAGTCTATCGCCACCAAAATGAAACAATGACCATTGGAAGGCTTGGGATTAATGGGACCGATGACATCTATTCCCCACATCGAAAAGGGCCATGGGGATTCTAAACTGTGCAGTGGAAACACATGTGCATTAACCCGGTCTGCATGCATCTGGCAGTTTTGGCATTTACGAACATGCTCCATACAATTTGACTCCATAGTAGACCAATAATAACCACTTCTCAAGATCTTCCTACCCATCATGTGACATTTGGCATGAGTCCCACAGATTCCTTCATGAACTTCGATCATGATCAATTTTGCTTCACGAGCATCCACACATCTGAGTAGGGTACCATCATATCCTCTTTTATACAAGACTTCCTTGTTTAAGAAAAAGGCCATAGCCAGTCTTCGGATAGTCTTTTTATTTACTTCGCTCGCCTCTACCGGGTATTCCTTGTTATGAATATATTACTTGATATCATGATACCAAGGCTTACCATCAGGTTCTCCTTCCAAATGAGCACAGTACGTCGGTTCATCTTGCACTCTAATTTGGATGGGTTGGACATTGATATGGATATTCAGCTTGGTCATGGCAGCTAGTGTGGCTAAAGCATCCGCAAATTGATTCTTGTCTTGACTTAAATGCGAGAAAGTAATCTCGTCGAACTTTGCAATCAACTGAGTCAAGTATTTCTGATACGGAATCAACTTGGAGTCTTTGGTCTGCCATTCACCATTGACTTGGTAAATGATTAAAGCTGAATCCCCGA
This sequence comes from Sophora flavescens, assembly GCA_030762895.1. NCBI lineage: Eukaryota > Viridiplantae > Streptophyta > Magnoliopsida > Fabales > Fabaceae > Sophora > Sophora flavescens. The sequence goes on from CM061069.1 coordinate 29,514,044, forward strand.
AGACTTTCAACTGCTTTATACCCAGTTCAAGTGCCATTTGCAATCCACCAGCACATGCCTCGTATTCTGCAATATTATTTGTACATTCGAATTTTAGTTTTACGGCCATCGGGTACTGCTTGCCATTTGGTGAGATAACCACTGCCCCTATACCGTTGCCATGCATATTGACTGCTCCATCAAAATACATTTTCCACACACCTTCCTGTTCTTCATCTTCCTCGAGGGACATTATCTCTCCATCTGGGAACTCGGAATTGACAGGCCATCCATCCTCAAGAGGATTCTCTGCTAAATGGTCAGCAATCACACATCCTTTGATGGACTTTTGAGTCACATATTTGATGTCAAATTCTCACAATATCACTTGCCACTTCGAAACTCTTAAGGAGATATGAGGACTTTCGAATATATACTTCAAAGGATCCATTCGAGAAATTAGCCAAGTGGTGTGATATAACATGTACTGTCTGAGTCTTCTGGAGGTCCATACCAGTGCACAACAAGTCTTCTTGATTGCCATATAACGAGCTGATGGCCTCCGGCAAGCGAACCGGATCGAAGCAAGTAATATTAAAACGGTGAGAAACCGAGTATCGAACTCAGGGATTGGGAAACCAAGTACCACTTCACAAATTAAACGACTATTTTAGATTAAGAAATAAGTGTGGGAAGATTTCAAAGAAAATAAAAGAAACAATAAAATAAAATCAAATAGGATTTTCAAATAAAAAGAGATTCCAAGGAATTGGGTTACCACAAGATTGTTCATGTTACTAAATTGACTACCACTTGTTAATTATCAAAATTGATTTGAAGGCGAATTTATCCTGAATAAGTTAATGCTCCCTCTCGGGTTACAAAAACCGTGACCAATTAAACCAAACCCTACTCTCGTGGTAGTTGAATTTAGATTGAACCCTTTAAGTTTTGTGACAATTCGTTAATCCTCGAAGGACCGCTTCTAACTCTCGTGATTTAAGTCCCAAGTCTGATTCTAAAGATCCGATACCTAAGTTTACCGCTAGGTTCCTCCTTAGAGTATCTATGACATGCAAATAAGTGCGCACCAGAATTACAAGTAATTAAAACAATAGAAATCAGATCTAAAGCAAAATCGAAATTAACAAAGGGAAAACATCAATTCACAACATAAATAAGATCTTGGGCATAGCCCCAATCCCTAGAAATAAAGCTACTACTTAAGCATTGCCATGGTGATGACAAGCTTGATTAACAACAACATTAAATAAAGCCTAAGAGAAGAGGAAGAGGAGGAGGAGGAGGAGATCCTAAAAATTTGCCTAAGTGTAGCAGCCAAAAGTGTCCCAAAGTCTTTGCCTAATTGCCCTATTTATAGATTAGGGTAATTTGAATCCCAATCAAACACAAATTCAGATCAAATCAGTTGCTATAGATCCATATATCACGCGTCACGGCCGTGATGGTCATCACGGCCAGGCCGTGACGGGTTCTGCCTTGGAGGTTGCTTCACTGGTTGGTCTGTCACGGCCGTGACCACCATCACGGCTAGGCCGTGATCAGTTCTGCCTGTGAGGGTCTGGTTCAGTTGGCATGTCACGGCCGTGATGGGCATCACGGGCTGGCCGTGACCAGTTCTGACTTTAGCCTTCTTTCTTTTCAGCTCTACTCCATCATGGCCGTGATGGCTGTCACGTCTAGGCCGTGATGGACTCTGTTTGGCTCATTTTATTTACTTTTCAAGCCCCATCTTCTTGCAAGCTCCATCATAATTGGTTCTGAGCATTTTAATCTTCATATCCAAATCAATATATCCAAATTAATTGCCAAATCTTATCATATCCTTTATTGTTGTGATAGGCAATTATTATCCAAATCCAATTTGATTTGGATCCAATCTTTTATCTCAATGCCAATTGAATTATCTTTTAATCATAATAATTCAAATCCGTCATGTGGGCCCTTGCAATTTACTTGGCAATCTTCAATTTAATTTCAATCCTTCTTCTTTGTCCTTTCCTAAAAATAAGAAAATATCAGAAAATTAATAAAAATCTAATTAAATGCACACATTGACTCTAAAATAACCAAAATAGGAAAACAAAGTCTAATTTGGGCTAAATCAAGCATTTAACAAAATTTAATTGATGAATTCCGCTCTAAAATAATAGATAAAATATCATAAGCCAGCGGATTATCAAACACCCCAAACTTAAACTTTGCTTGTCCTCAAGCAAACTAAAGCTCAAAAAGACTCAAAACTTGGCAAGCTCAATGGACTCAATCAAACTTCACATAATCTTCATGCAATTTTACCAAAACAATTCCAATCAATGTTTCCCCCTATTTAATTATAGTAATCCCCACATTCATTTACTTCAAACAAAGAGAATTCCGCCATTCATGAAATTATTAATCTAAGCAAAGGGTTCGAGTTACACACAGAAGGGAGATCACCAATTTCAAACATTTGCCTTCCTCACAAGGGCATTTAATAATTCACTCATTCGCTCAATTTGTCTAGGATATCAACTTTCACTCAATTTCACATTTCAAGAGTACTTTCCATGAATTTGATTCTCATCTCAAAAATAGTTCCCACGAAAACATGCATGCATCATCAAAGGTCTTTCATAGGTCGTAATGGGGTCTGGTTAAAGGTAGGATATTCAAAGGTACTAGGCTTAAGTCCCTAGGAACTAAGAGAGCATGAAACTTTTTACACTTTTATTTTCACTCTAATTCCTTTTACCATTTTTCTTTTTGACACTTTGGGTGGCTACAACCTATTTCCTTTGACACCCTTTTATTTTCCCCTTTTTTTTGGCATTTTTATTTATTTATTTATTTATTCTTTTTGCCTTTGGCTTCAACCTATATTTTTTTCTTTTTCTCAATCCAAAACAACATATCATATCCTTGTAGCCACCCCAAACTTAGTTTCCTTCAACCCTTATCTTGCTAAGCATCCATGCTCTCCTAAATCCTAAGATTGGGTTAACATTGTTTTTCCGGATTTTTGGCTTATAACATAAGGTCGTCAAAAAACAATAGGCTATTAGGCTCAATGTGGCTACCTAGGGAACATGGATTGGGGATGGTTCTTTTTTAGGCCAAGTAGCTATTTCAAAGAAAATTGCCTAAATCATTTGATGCAACCATATAAACATGCAAACCATGAAGCGATTCAAGCAAATCCGGGAAAGTGTAACTTAAAAGTGATTCACACAATTTAAAAACAATGTTGGAGGCTCAAATTCTTCACCTGGACATTTTTCACAAATTGTTTGACCGAGATACACTCCCTAATGTGTGCATCCCTTCACCCCAAACTTATCATAAATTATGCAATCACAATAAAATTTCTCAAAGTTCAATTTTCAATTTTCCAAATGGGGATCAATTTTCAATTTTCAAATCATTAGGGGAAATCATCAAAAATCAATATTTATCATGCAATCCATTTATGCTAAATTTAATAAAATCCATTCAAGCTTACCAACACAAGACTCATACAAATATGACTCAAGTAAAGAAAAGAAAAATAATTAAAAAGAGAAGGGTTTAGAAAAACACATTGAAGATGCTTCCACCCGGATCCCATAGCCTGTGGTAAAAAGACCAAGAGATGCCCAAGATGTAAGACCTTCCACCGGGGTCCCATGGCTTGTGGAGTGGAGATGGAAGAAACAAGTGTGATGAGATTTCATTGACTTCTTTAAGTGATATGATGGGATCACTTCCTCCTGGGTTATATGGTAAGTCACCTACTCCAAGAATGGCCTTTATGTAATTAGTTTCTCCATGAAGCACTAGAACCATAACTTTTTGAGGCGATCTTAGAGCCTTTGCCGCTATTGATGAAAACTCCCAATTCTCAGGCAATGACTTGAACTCCAAAGTTGGTATTTTTACTAAGTAATGTGATAGAAAAATTTTAGGAACCAACTATGTAACATCCACACATGCATGCAAACCAACATACTTATCCAACTCAGAATTTTTAGGCTCCTCAATAGGAATGGTGAGAGAAGTATTTTCCACATGATTGGTCTTTTTTGTCCCTTGCAAAGGAACAATAGGAGATATTTACTCCTTGCACTCCTCTTCATGATCCTCTCCTATTGAATCATCTTCCACCACCACTTCATCTTCATTCACGTCCATGCTAGCAAATAGATTCTCTTCAATTTGAATTCCATGTTGCTTTTCTGCCAGCAATTTAGAAAATTCACTAGCTTGTTCTTCTAACTTTTGAAAGTTGTTACTTAGCATCTCCGTTACCAGTTGAGAACGCTTCTTACGCATTTTATGCCTTTGAATCATGCCACTAAATTCCTCCTTGTAACGCTCTATGCTCTGGATCAAATGTTGAGCATCTACATCCCAAAGTGATTCCAGCATATCGGGATCCAGCTTAATGTCTGGTGGTGGTTGTAGGGATGACAAATAGGATCTCCATTCCTCTTTGGAGTATATCTTCACGTTCTTATCAGTGATACCATCAAATACGATCCAATCAAGTTGATATTCCCAAGTTGGATAGTAACGATAGTCCATGTGTTTCATCAACCTTGCACAAACAAAACTCAAAAGAAAAGGTCAACTATATACAAATAAAAATTTAAAAGACTAAATTAGTTGCCTCCTTTGTTAATAATGATATTGGTAAATCCAATCCCCGGCAATGGCGCCAAAAACTTGATGGGCTCTCACAAGCGAACCGGATCGAAGCAAGTAATATTAAAACGGTGAGAAACCGAGTATCGAACTCAGGGATTGGGAAACCAAGTACCACTTCACAAATTAAATGACTATTTTAGATTAAGAAATAAATGTGGGAAGATTTCAAAGAAAATAAAAGAAACAATAAAATAAAATCAAATATTTTTGGGATTTTCAAATTAAAAGAGATTCCAAGGAATTGGGTTACCACAAGATTGTTCATGTTACTAAATTGATTACCCCTTGTTAATTATCAAAATTGCTTTGAAGGCGAATTTATCCTGAATAAGTTAATGCTCCCTCTCGGGTTACAAAAACCGTGCCCAATTAAACCAACCCCTACTCTCGTGGTAGTTGAATTTAGATTGAACCCTTTAAGTTTTGTGACAATTCGTTAATCCTCGAAGGACGGCTTCTAACTCTCGTGATTTAAGTCCTAAGTCTGATTCTATAGATCCGATACCTAAGTTCACCGCTAGGTTCCTCCTTAGAGTATCTATGACATGCAAATAAGTGTGCACCGGATTTACAAGTAATTAAAACAATAGAAATCAGATCTAAAGCAAAATCGAAATTAACAAAGGGAAAACATCAATTCACAACATAAATCAGATCTTGGGCATAGCCCCAATCCCTAGAAATAAAGCTACTACTCAAGCATTGCCATGGTGATGACAAGCTTGATTAACAACAACATAAAATAAAGCCTAAGAGAAGAGAAGAAGAAGAAGAAGAAGGAGGAGGAGGAGGAGGAGGAGGAGGAGGAGGAGGAGGATCCTAAAAATTTGCCTAAGTGTAGCAGCCAAAAGTGTCCCAAAGTCTTTGCCTAATTGCCCTATTTATAGATTAGGGTAATTTGAATCCCAATCAAACACAAATTCAGATCAAATCAGTTGCTATAGATCCATATATCGTGCGTCACGGTCGTGATGGTCATCACGGCCAGGCCGTGACGGGTTCTGCCTTGGAGCCTAAGTGTAGCAGCCAAAAGTGTCCCAAAGTCTTTGCCTAATTGCCCTATTTATAGATTAGGGTAATTTGAATCCCAATCAAACACAAATTCAGATCAAATCAGTTGCTATAGATCCATATATCGCGCGTCACAGCCGTGATGGTCATCACGGCCAGGCCGTGACGGGTTCTGCCTTGGAGGTTACTTCACTGGTTGGTCTGTCACGGCTGTGACCACCATCACGGCTAGGCCGTGATCAGTTCTGCCTGTGAGGGTCTGGTTCAGTTGGCATGTCACGGCCGTGATGGGCTCTGTTTGGCTCATTTTATTTACTTTTCAATCCCCATCTTCATGCAAGCTCCATCATAATTGGTTCTGAGCATTTTAATCTCCATATCCAAATCAATATCTCCAAATTAATTGTCAAATCTTATCATATCCTTTATTGTTGTGATAGGCAATTATTATCCAAATCCAATTTGATTTGGATCCAATCTTTTATCTCAATGCCAATTGAATTATCTTTTAATCTTTATAATTCAAATCCAAATTGATTTGGATTCAAATCCGTCATGTGGGCCCTTGCAATTTACTTGGCAATCTTCAATTTAATTTCAATCCTTCTTCTTTGTCCTCTCCTAAAAATAAGAAAATATCAGAAAATTAATAAAAATCTAATTAAATGCACACATTGACTCTAAAATAATCAAAATAGGAAAACAAAGTCTAATTTGGGCTAAATCAAGCATTTAACAAAATTTAATTGATGAATTCCGCTCCAAAATAATAGATAAAATATCATAAGCCAGCGGATTATCACGAGCCTCACAGGCGTTAAACTTCTTACTCAGATAGTAAATTGCCTGCTCCTTCCTGCCAGATTCATCTTGTTGTCCCAGCATTGCCCCCATTGAGGTTGGTAGTATGGTGATATAGAGTAACAATGGACGACCTTGGGTAGGTGGTACCAATGCTGGGGGATTCAGTAGATATGCCTTTATCCTATCAAAGGCTTCTTGACAGTCATCATCCCATCTTCCTGGATTATTCTTCTTGAGGAGTTTGAAGATTGGTTCGCATGTGCTAGTCAGATTTGCAATGAAGCGTGCAATATAGTTCAATCTTCCAAGAAAACCCTTACTTCTCGCTCGTTCCTAGGTGCTGGCATGTCATGTATTGCTTCCACCTTGTTAGGGTCCACCTTTATTCCTTCTCTACTGACAACAAAGCCAAGTAAGTTCCCCGCGGATGCACCGAAAGTACATTTTGCAGGGTTGAGGCGTAACTTGTACTTCCTCAGCCGCTCGAACAACTTTCTCAAAACTGCCACATGGCTTTCTCCTTCCTTGGACTTAGCCACTATATCATCAACGTATACCTCTACCTCCTTATGCATCATATCATGGAACAATGCTACCATAGCACGTTGGTAAGTGGCCCCAGCATTCTTTAATCCAAAAGGCATCACTTTGTAACAAAAAGTTCCCCAAGGAGTGATAAAAGTTGTATTTTATTTATCGTCACTGTCCATGAGGATCTGATTGTACCCAGAATACCCGTCCATGAAAGAAAACCTATGACTTCTGGCTGTACTGTCTACAAGGACATCAATATGAGGTAGGGGAAATCATCCTTTGGACTGGCTTTATTCAGGTCTCGGTAGTCCAAGCACATTCTGACCTTTCCATCCTTCTTTGGTACGGGAACAATATTAGCTAACCATTCCGGGTGTCTAGCTACTTCCAGAAAGCCAGCCTCCAACTGCTTGGTCACTTCTTCCTTGATCTTTAGCGGCATCTCAGGATGCATTCTCCTTAATTTTTGCTTCTTTGGAGCCACATCTGGGTATAATGGAATTTTATGCGATGCTATCTCAGGATCTAATCCTGGCATATCTCTGTAGTACCAAGCAAAAACATCCAGATATTCTTTGAATAGTGCAACCATTTCTTCTCGCTCTGGGTTATCCACTATTTTCAACTCCTTCTTGTCTTCCTCGGTTCCTATATTGATCACTTCTGCAACCTCATCATTCGGGCTAATCCCTTCCTCTGACCGCTTCACCACTTTTATGAATTCTTCAATGTCTTCTTCTTCCTCATCGGATTCAAGGCTGTATTCATCAGCGGCCGCGAGGGAATCAATAGATGAGTTTTCAAAGTTCCTTTCCTGAGGTAATTTTGTAGTGGAAGAAGTATTCCTGGAAGAAAATTCAGGAATAGGAGAAGTATAGGCAAGGGTCTTATTTATGACAGAAAAGATTAAACAAAATAAATAAATGAAACAAACGATGGAATCAAAAGGAACACACCAGACAGAGTGTTACATTTTCATTCATGTCTCAAAGAAAGTAAACATCGGTTTGTAATTAGTACAATAAGATAATTACTTTATGGAAACAACATCAACAAATGGTTCTGATTTCCAATTGTTGAGAACTTCATTGCTAGCAGGGAGATAGATGACATGGTTCTCGTCCAGCTCCTCTTCAAGTGTGCTGATAGTGAAGTGAGGGGAAAATGACTTTGCGGGACTGATAACTTCAGCATCTACTGGGAAAGTCTGTTAGAAGGGGAATATACTTTCTCTCACCCTCTTCTTCTTCCTTGTTATCAAGAGTCATGAATTTCATCCATTCTGTCAGGTAAGGCTGATACCCCAATCCGTGCCTTCCTTCTCTCATAGCTGCTTCAATTGGCCGAGAGATCCCTTGCAGCTGAGGCTCTAGGCCTTTTCCTCTTTGATACCCGTTCTTTTCCATGATGCGGACTACTACTTCATTCACATTCTTCATTGGGGGCTCCCTTTTCTTGTTCTCTGACTTCAATACCTCAAAACTACGCAGCGAGCCATCTTCCATCTGCTTTGTACTTTCCACATAAGGTACTGTGGTGGGCTTTGTCAGCATGATTTCCTCTTCACCACGGACAGTAATAATGGATCCATCTTGGATTTACTTCAAACACTAATGCAGAGTCGATGGGACCACTCCTGCTTCATGAATCCAAGGCCTCCCCAGAAGCATGGTATAAGCTGGTTGGATTTCCATGACCTGAAAGAGGACAGGGAAAGAACTAGGCCCTGTTTCAAGGGACAGAGTTATCTCTCCTAAGATTCCTCTTACTGTCCCATCAAAGGCTCGTACAATCATTTCTTGTGGTGTCAAATCCGCCACGCTTATATTTAGCTGCTTGAGGGTGGACATCGGAACCACATTCAACGCCAAACCACCATCTACAAGCACTTTTGCAATCACAAACCCCCTACACTTTAGGGTGATGTTTAAGGCTTTTCTGCTACTGTGGGATTTTGAGGCCACTTCATCTTCTGAGAAAGTAATCATGTTGACATGCCTGATTGGGTCCACCATATTTACCACATTTTCCGGAGTGACGTCAGGTTTGACATACGCTTCATTCAACACCTTCAATAATGCCTTGCGATGCAACTCTGATGTCAAGACAAGCGACAAAAGAGATATCCTTGCCGGAGTTTTCTTCAACTGTTCCACCACATCATATTCACTTTGCTTCATGATCTTCAGAAACTCTTCTTCTTCTTTCGCTTTCCCTTCATCCATAGTTTCCTCTTATTTGGATTCCTTCATCATTTTTTCTTCATCAGGGGTGTAGCATCGCCCGCTCCTTGTAATGCCTCCAATTTTCACAATATTAGTAATTTGGGCCTTCGAGGTCTCTCCCACGGCTCCAGTTAGTTCAACCTTCTGTTCATAATTCCATGGTACAGCATGTGTATCAACATAAGCAAAAGGAGTTGGATTTTTCACCCTTATGATGACTCTTTCTGGGTTTGAAGGTTTGTTCATGGGTGGTACTCGGAGTACAACTTTTTCAACTACAATGACTTCCTCTGCAGCACCTCGTCTGGCCTGAATCACCCCCAAGGTGAGTAACCTCTGAACCTGGACTTTGAAATCCCAACAAGTTTTGATGTCGTGCCCCACTTGCCCACGATGATAGTCACACCTTAGATCCTTGGCGTACCCCCTTTCTTCTCTTGGGATTCTCACTGGTGCAACAATGTTGTATCCCACCTTCTTCAGTTCTTCGAAAATCTTCTGCATTGGCACTCGTAGTTCCAGTACCTTCCTGATTGGGGACCCTGTTACCTCCAAATTGTTTACTCGATTTCCATCATTATGATTCGGGATTGGATTCTTAACGATATTAGGCCCGACCTCTTCTTCAAACCCTAGCCTCCCACAAGCAATCAACTTTCTCACTGCCATCTTAAAAGCTTCGGAATCCTCAATAGAATGTCCTGTGACATCCATATGATACTTGCAAGTCTGATTTGGATTGTACCAAAAAGGAAATGGTGGTTCTAAGGGACGTACATGGTTTCCCGCAATCAAGTGGCGATCAAACAATTGTTGGAAGAAATCCGCATTAGAGATGGACAATTTCAGGAAGGGTGGCAGATTTGGACTTTGGAAACGTCCTTGGTTTGGGAAATTTGGGCGAGGCGGAGGATAGTTTGGGCGGTTTTGTGGGGGTGCAGACGGGTAACGGGTGTATGATGGGCGGGCAAGGTTATATGGTTTTTTTGGGGGGGGGATATTGCTGATTTGGTTTTGCGGGTAAGTGTTGGTTTGTGAGGATGATTGTAACGGGTAAAGCGGGGTTTGTGTCTGGTATGGGATATGTTGGTTAGGGTTATAGGGTGCTTGGCACTGCAGATTAAAGTTTCGTTGGCGTTGTACATAATGCGCCTCAACTTCCTTTTTCTTTGGTTGAAATCCCTTCCGGGATGCACTTCCTTCACCATCGTTCATGGGGAGTTTTTCAGCTCTTGCCAAAAATTCAACCCTTTCACCGACGGTGATCAAGTCGGAGAAATCTTTATAGGCGGCCCCAACCATGGCCCCTATAAAAGGTGCTCCGAGGGTTCCTAGAAAGTATGAGTACATTTTCGATAAAGTCAACGGGGGCTGAACTTGTGCAGCCAAACTCCTCCACCTTTGGGCATATTTCTTGAAGGGCTCCTCACTTCTTTTCTGCAGTGTAGTCAATTGTTCACGACTCAGGGCTGTATCCAGGTTGAATTTTTACTGGTCCATGAATAAGTCAGCCAATTCCGTCCGTCATGAAATCTTGGAATGGTCCAATTGGAGGTACCATTCTAAGGTGAGGCCAGTCAAACTTTCGTGGAAAAAACTGATAAGGAATTTGTCATCCTTGGACCAGATTGCCATCTTGGTGGCGTAACTAATGAGGTGGAATCGTGGGTTCCCACTTCCATCATATTTGGAAAAATCAGGAATCTTGAAGTCCTTGGGGATCACGACATCTGTGGCGGGACAGAGTTCTTCTATCTGGAGAGGGCCGTAGGTACTCGGGCCTTTTATTGCTTTTATCTGTTCTTCCATTTTCTCCATCCATTCATCTCTTATCTTATCCTTACCAGCCTGGACTCCCGCTGACTGACTGTGAGTAGATACATGTGGTTGCTCCCATGTTGGTGCGGTGTAGCCCAGGACTTCATGATAGGCATTTTCAAAAGGGGGGTATCCTTCTCCAATGGGAAGTGTTATTGGTGCCGTGTGATGTGTCTGGTTGGGGACAGATACTCCCTGTATAAGACCCGTGCTAATGTTTGAAAACATTGGTGCTGTTACCACAGAAGAAATCCGCTGCCTACCAGGTTCAATTGTATCTCTGTTCGCGCTAAGCATGCTGAGAGATTCCCTCATATCCTGTAGTATGGCTTCTAATCTTGCTTGGGTTTCAGCCATCTCGCTCATTCTTCCCCTCACATCATCTATCTCAGAGATTAGGTTTCTTCCTTCCTCAGATGCATTGGCAGCCATCCTGGTCCGAGATCTGGTATCGTAAACTCGGGTTTGGTTGGTGTTACCTTTCCTAGGTCGCGCAATGGTTCCTGAATCATCAGAAGGATGTGACTCTGTAAAGCATTAAAAAAATCTCATCAGTCAATCCCAAAATTTTGTGTGCGTGTATGTATGCATGTGCAGGTTAACATCCTTCGTTCGATTGTAAGGGTACTCTTAGGAAGACTGTCGTATACATCTATAGCAAGAAAACTCATCCTGCAATCAAATCTAGTGGTATGGTTCCTTCTAGTTTGAATGCAGTTGGTGTCAAGTCCATGGGAGAATCCACTCCTCGATAAACCACACCGTACTAGCAACGTCCTTATTTTTACACAGAAAACACGTCGTTTTTAGGGTAAAAATATAGTTGATGATGGATCTAAGGGAGAATGAACTCCTCGATAGATATCATCTAAAAACGCTCGACAATCATTGATGAAAAACTTTCATTCCATTACAAATACAAATCATGAGCCTTTGATCAAAATAAAAGAAGTACATTGATAGTTTCCTTCTTTCTCTGAGGTTTACAAAGTTCTACGTTAAGAGTCTCGTCTTTTTTTTCCTGAACCCTCTGGCGAGTTTCCCAAAATTATTGAAGAATTCGGTCACCTTTGGTGGTAGCTGAAGAAAATGGTTCATACGAATGTGGACGGATGCCTCTTCAAACCGTTCCACCAGTTGGGAAGCGTGATATTGGAGCTTATCCATCACGTCCTCGTATTTTCTCTTCCATGTTTCCTTTTCATTCATTACATCTTTCACCACTAATTTCCATCCTTTTACCCATTCTGCGTGACGTTGAGCTTCAACCCTTTCAGAGTCTTTTATCTTGTTTCTGAGCCAATTTTCTCTCATGTTGGCTTCTGCTAATAGCTCGCGATACTTGACTGCTTCGTCCCATCCTCGTTCAGAGTACACTTCTGTTTGGGCCAAGTATTCCTGCAGGGATTCAACCCTCTCTTCTAGTACATGTATTGTTTCAACGTGAACCCCTATATTTGTCTCGAGCTCTTCTTTCCTTTTTTGAAGTTTCACAAGCATCTTCACTTGACATCCTATTTTTGCCAGAAGCTCCTGAATTTCTGCTTCTTTGTCTTTTCTTGCCCTTTTTACACAATTCGGGGCTTCATGGGCATCGACACATTCATCCTTCAAATGCTCGATTTGTAAACTCAGCTTCTGCACTTGTCTTCGGAGCGTGATAATGGTTACTTCGGCAGCTTGGTCTTTCTCATCAAAAATCCTCATTTGAGCTTTTAAAACTTCGATTTATTTCAACATTTGATCTTTAGTTAGAGGATTATTTTCCTTATGGAGAGGGGATGCAGGTCTTGGAGGGAAACCTCTTCTTGCTTCTCTCCATACTTCATATCTTTTTGTGTGAGCTATGACTCGCCTTCCTAATTCCTCTGGTCCTTTTATATGAATATCATTCCATGCTGACCTTACTGCCATCGTTTGACTCTTGATGCCTTCACCTTCTTGGTATAGGAAGAATATCCCATCGAGCAGCTCTTCGGGGGGTTCATCCTGTGTCCACTTGAGTTGACGCATTACCAAAGCTGGTGAGTATGATACACAACCTCTGGGACCCATCAATGGAACATTTAACAAACTTCCACAGCTGAATACAACTGAATCTCCATTATACCATGGACACATCCAACTAAATGACCGCGGGTCGACCTGATCAAACTCTTGTTTCCACTCATATAGCTTACGTGGCTTTAATTGTATGCGAGTGAATATTTTCAGCGGGTCATCTGTTCTATCAATTTTATCACGAGCGTACAAGTGAGTCATGATCCAGACATACAATATTGACGCACAACATCGCAGTTTCCCTTGTTGATTATGATTACAAACCTGTAGGGAGAGGAAAGTTTCAACTAAGATAGCAGGGACCGGGTTTACACCATATTCTTCAACCCTATAGAAAACATCCATGGCTGACTGATCAATCAGATCTGGTACAGAAGGAAAGAGCACCAACCCATATATCATGAGGGCTAGTACTTTGTTGAAAGTAACCCATCATTGTTGTTTGACTTGGTCAAATATTAGTTATCTTCTTCAAATTTAGATAAATTGGTCACCCAATCCTTGTGTTCGATACTCGGTAAATACTTATCGTTTCAATTATTACTTGCTTCGATCCGGTACACTTGCCGGAGCCTATCATAGGTATTAAATTTATTTTGTACTAGCAGTCAATCACTTATAAAAAAAGGTATGTATATGTTAATTATCATTAACTTACTCTTGTAACTATAGATGATGATGAGATACAAAGTCTAAAGTATGCTTCTGTGAAGAATATTTCCACCCATGTTCAAGAGTGAAGAAATGAAAGTGTTTTGATGATGATTGATGATGATGTAATTGTTTTGATGTTTTGTGTATTGGGAGTGTGAATCCCAAGGTTACTCAAGAGCAAAGCATCTTTTGAGGGGTGTAAATCTTTGTTGGTGTGGTATTCAATCAAAGTAAGGGTGAGGCATCCCTTTGTTTACAAGAGTGTGGTATCTGTTGTGGTGATTGTTTGTGAGGTATCCAACAAGGTGTAAGGGAGAGGCATCCCTTTGTGAGTTGTTGGTGAGGTATCCTAGAAGATTCAAGAGTGAGGTATCTCTTGAGAGTGTGGTACTTGTGGGTGAGGCATCCTACAAGGGAGAGTGACTTTTGTAAGGAGTGTGGTATCTCTTGTACAAACTTTGTCACAATGAATTTCTCCAAGAGGATTCTTGGGGACTGGACGTAGGCCACCCAGGTTGTGGACCGAACCAGTAAAATTCTTGTGTCACTTTCTCTATCTCTACTCTCTTTACTTTCTTGCAAATTTTATTCTCGTATGCATGATTCTTTATGTTATATGCTTATGGTATTATAGTGCATGATTGTTGTATGATACATTCTCTTAGCTTATGCAATTGTATATCTTTCTTTAAATACATTCTTGAATTGATATAGCAATTGTTTCTTGCTTAAGTTTCAAGGAAAATTTACTCTCTTGCTACACCATTTGAAAAGGGAATATAAATCTTGTTTTTCGAAAAGTTTTTTTTAAAAGGTAAATTCACCCCCCTCTTGACTTAGAACCGTTTCCACAACTTACAATTGGTATCTAGAGAGGGTTCCTGAATAAGGTTAATCACCTTTCAAGTCTCGTGGAAATGGGTTCTCAATCAAATGGGACAAGTGATTATGTTTATATTTCTAAACCCCCTATTTTCAATGGTGAAGGTTATCCTTATTGGAAAGCAAGGATGAAAAATTTCATTGAGACAATAGATGTAGATATATGGGATACGATTTTGAATGGTCCTTTTATGCCTAAACATGTTGTTAATGAAGAATAAAAAGATAAACCTAGATCTTTATGGATCGATGATGATAATAAGAAGGTCCAATTAGATAAGAAGGCTAAGAATATCATTACTACGGGAGTTAGTATTGATGAGTTCTTTAGAATCTCTACTTTCAATTCCGGAAAGGAAATGTGGGATACACTTGTAATAGCCCATGAGGGCACGAGTGAAGTAAGGAGATCTAGGATGAACACTTTAACCCATGAGTATGAATTGTTTAGAATGATGCATGGTGAATCTATATGTGATATGCAAAAACGTTTTACATATATTGTTAACCAACTTAGTGCTCTTAGTAAAGTTTTTGATAATGAGGATCTTATTAACAAAGTTCTAAGATGTTTGAATAGGTCTTGGCAATCTAAGGTGACGACTATTGCAGAATCAAGAAATCTTTCAACAATGACACTTGCTACACTCTTTGGAAAGCTTCAAGAAAATAAACTTGAGCTATCAAGATTAAATGAGAGTGAAGATCAAGACAAGAGGAAGAAAGGCATAGATTTGGTTGCATCTTCAAGAAAGGAAGATCTAAGTGACAGTGACGATTCAAGTGAAGATTTCCAAGAGGAGCACCTCAACTTGTTAGTGCAGAAATTTGGAAAATTCATCAAGAGAATATGAAACTTCAAGAGATGAAACTTCAACAAGAAGTTCACAAAGAAGGAGAGTACTTCCAACCCAACTTGCTATGAATGTGGAAAACTCGGTCATATGAAATATGATTGCCCCAACTACAAGAATAAGAATGATAAAGATGAGAAGAAGGGCAAGAAAGACAAGAAAGGAAAGAAAGCATACATAGCTTAGGAGGAAAATGAGATATCATCCTCAAGTGATGAAGATAATCCAAGTGAAGAGGCAAACTTATGCTTAATGACTTCACATCAAAGTGAAGATGACGTATCGAATGATGAACTCTCTCTCTCTCTCTCCCTCTCTCTCTCTCTCTCTCTCTCTTACTTATGATGAGTTGCATGATGCTTTTGAAGAATTGCATAAAGAGTCTCTTGATTTAGAAAAACTTGTTTTGAAACAAAATAATTTGATGGCTCAACTTGAAAAAGAAAAATTTGTTTTAAAGAAGCAAGTTGAGGATCAAAAGCTAGAGATTGAGACTATGCAAAAGATTAGTAAAAATTCTTCAAAAGGAAAAGAGTGTTGCACCACTTGTGAAAATTGCAAGAATTTGGAAAGTGAAAACATTGATTTGAAAAAGTCACTTGCAAGATTCACAAATGGTAGTAACAATCTTAATGTCTTACTTGGAAAACAAACTGTGGGTTTTGTTAAGGTCGGATTGGGATACAATCCATTTCATGCTAAAGCCTCTAACAAGACTCAATTTGTTCCATCAAGTAAACAAAATAAATGAACAATAAACCCAAGACTAACATACAAGGACCCAAGCCAAATTGGGTCCCTAAAGGGAGTAAACCCAAGACTAACATACAAGGACCCAAGCCAAATTGGGTACCTAAGATTGGATCTCTTTTGTATAGATATACTTGAAAACGCTATTGAAGGAGTGGTACTTGGATAGTGGATGCTCTAAACATATGATCGGAGACATCTCCAAGTTTTCCCTTCTATCTCCAAAGAAAAGTGGTCATGTCACATATGGAGATAACAACAAGGGTAAAATTCTTGGAGTGGGTAAGGTTGGTAAGAATTCTACTACCACAATTGATATTGTGCTATTGGTTTAAGGTGTAAAGCATAAGTTGTTAAGCATTAGTCAATTATGTGATAAGAGCTATAAAGTTGTTTTTGATGAAAAATGTTGCTTAGTTGAAAGTTTGTAAGAAAAAAAAGTTAGGTTTATAGGCAAGAGAATCAATAACATATATATGCTTGATTTGAATGAAATTTCATCTTCCATACAATGCTTGATTAGTAAAGATGACGATGCATGGCTATGGCATAGAAGAATTGCACACATTCACATGGATCACCTTAACAAACTTATCTCTAAGGATTTAATGATTGTTTGCCTAAGATAAAATTTAACAAAGAAGGTTTATGTGATGCATGCCAAAAGGGTAAACAAACTAGAGTTAGTTTTAAACCCAAGAATGTTGTTTCTACTACTACACCTTTGCAATTGCTTCATATGGATTTATTTGATCCTTCAAAGACAATGAGTTTTGATGGAAACTATTATGCTCTAGTGATTGTTGATGATTTCTCAAAATTTACATGGACATTGTTTTTAGTTCATAAAAGTGATGCATTCCATGCTTTCAAGAAACTAGCTAAAGTGATTCAAAATGAAAAAAAAAAAAAGATTTGAAAATAGCATGCATTAGAAGTGATCATGGTGGGGAATTTGAAAACCATGAATTTGAATGTTTTTGTGATAAACATGGAATTGAACATAACTTTTCGGCTCCAAGGACCCCTCAACAAAATGGAGTTTTTGAGAGGAAGAATAGGTCCTTAGAGGAGTTGGCAAGAACTATGTTAAATGAATCTAATCTACTTAAATATTTTTGGCCGGATGCGGTCAATACCGCTTGCTATATGTCTGACAGAGTGCTTATTAGACCTATCTAGTTGAAAACTCCTTATGAGTTATATAAAGGATGAAAACCAAATATATCACATTTATATGTCTTTGGATACAAATGCTATGTTTTAAATAATGGAAAAGATAATCTTGGAAATTTTGATGCTAAAGCGGATCAAGCAATCTTTCTTGGTTATTCATCATCAAGTAAAGCATATAGAGTTTTCAACAAAAGAACTAAAACTATAGAACAATATATTCATGTATCATTTGATGAGTCTAACCCCCAAGGAATTGGGAAAATGCATATTGATGATATTGTAGATACTAAAATGGATTCTCAAGAAGGTCAAGCAAAGGACAATGAAGAAGAACCAAGCATGGAGCCTTGAGATCAACTACAAAGAGATGATGAACATCCTAAGGAGTGGAGAATGACTAAATACCATCCAATTGATAAGGTGATAGGTGACATCACCAAAGGGGTAACAACTTGTTCTTCTCTTAGGAATGTATATCATTTTATGTCTTTTGTGTCTCAAGTTGAACCTAAGACAATTGATGAGGCTATTATAGATGAACATTGGGTAATTACTATGCAAGATGAGTTAAATCAATTTACAAGAAATGTTGTATGAGAACTTGTACCTAAACCTAGTAATAAACAAGTAATTGGAACTAAATTGATTTTTAGGAACAAGATAGATTAAAATGGTACAATTGTTAGAAACAAACCAAGATTAGTAGCCAAAGGCATAGCTATGAGGAAACTTATGCACCCGTTGCTAGGTTAGAAGCTATTAGATTGCTTCTTGGTTTTGCATGTCTTATGGATTTTAAGCTCTATCAAATGGATGTCAAAAGTGCTTTTCTTAATGGTTTAATTCAAGAAGAAGTTTATGTAGATCAACCGCCCGATTTTGAAAACTTTGAAAAACCCAAATTTTGTTTTTAAACTTAAAAAGTCTCTCTATGGTTTGAAACAAGCTCTAAGACCTTGGTATGAGAGACTTAGCAAATAGAGGGGAGGTTGACACTACTCTTTTCATTAAATAGAAAAAGCATGATATTTTGATTGTACAGGTATATGTTGATGACATTATAATTGGAGCCACTAATGAATCTATGTGCAAGGAATTCTCTAAGTAAAAATGCAAGGTGAATTCGAGATGTCTATGATGGCTGAACTCACTTTCTTCTTGGGGCTACAAATCAAACAAGTGCCTAGTGGAACTTTCATAAACCAAGCCAAGTATTTCAAAGAACTACTCAAAAGATTTGGCATGGACAAGGCAAAATAAGCGTCCACACGAATGGGCACATCCTCCTATCTTGACAAAGATGAACATGGTAATCCGGTAGATATAACTTAGTATAAAGGTATAATTGGTTCTCTACTTTATATTACGGCTACTAGACCGGATATAATGTATAGTGTATGTATGTGTGCTCGATATCAATCAAGTCCTAAAGAATCTCACCTAACCGCCGTAAAAAGAATAATGAAATATTTGTTAGGTACAACTACTGTAGGACTTTGGTATCCTAAAGGATCTAGTTGTAGTTTAGTTGGATATTTGGATTCGGACTTTGCCGGATGAAAACTTGATAGGAAAAGCACTAGTGGCACATGTCATATTTTTGGTAATTGCTTAATTTCATGGTTTAGTAAATAGCAAGTTAGTGTTGCTTTATCAACCACCGAAGCGGAATACGTTGCGGCCAGTAGTTGTTGTGCCCAAATTCTTTGGATGAAACAACAATTTTTTGACTATGGAATACAATTGGATGAAGTTCCAATTAGACGTGATAATACTAGTGCCATAATCTATCCAAGAATCCTATGCAACACTCTAGGATTAAACATATTGAGATAAGGCACCATTTCTTAAGAGATCATTTCAAAAAGGATATATTGTTCTAGACTTTGTTGAATCAAATAAACAATTAGCTGATATCTATATATACCAAACCTTTGCCTAGAGAAAAATTCTTTTATATAAGAAGAGAACTAGGGATCATAGATGAAACATGTATTGATTGATCTTATATGCTTTGATTGTTTGGATGCATGTTTGTTTGATTCATATCATATATATACCTGTTGATCTTTAATCTTACAAGGATGTGATTTGATCTCTAGATGAGCAATATGTGTGACACCCTCTACCCCGTATGTATTCATAACACATAAGAGAGATAAAAAAAATAAAAGAAAGAGAACACATGCATATTATATCATAATAATAAAAACCGAGCAGAGGTTCCCGCATTGTAACATAACTTCTCCAATGCGGAAAATAAAAAATATTTTAAAGAAATATAACTGAAAACATAAACGAAACCCAACCCCGATGTCGCATTAAAGCTGGTATAACCATAGTCCGAAACATATCAGATAGACAACATAAACTAAAGAAATCCTAACTACGAGTAGCGGCTCCTCAGAGTCACTCCTCAACAAGCTGCTCACCGTCCTCTGCATAACAAAAAAAAACATGCAAAACAAACAACAAAAGATGGGGAGTAATAAACATGTATAAAAGATAATGGCATGGAAGCAGTTAGCAAGATTAACATGCATCATAAAAACATAGCATATCAAACACAACCATCTCATCACATCAATATCATATATATATATATATATATATATATATATATATATATATATATATATATATATATATATATCATTCCAAACAAGGTATGTTATGCGATGTAACGCTACTTCACTACTCCAATGCATGAATGAGCAACACAACGCACAACCAACAATCACCACCTCCCCTTGGGCCACTCGGCTACCCAAGTTCATCATTATCATCAACATTATCTTTCATCTTTAGTCTTTAATCTTTTATCACATAATCTTTTCACTTACACTCTGGCCAAAAAGCACCAGATCTCACACCTTGACCATTAAGCATCAAGGTCCTCTTAGCCACTCTGCTACCAAGGTCCAATATCTTTTAACAACACCTTGACATTATGCATCAAGTCCCCCTTGGCCACTCGGCTACCAAGGTACAGAACAACAACACTCTGGCCAATAAGCACCAGAGCTCAACACCTCAACCACTCGGCTATGAGGCCCCTTTGGCCACTCGGCTACCAAGGTACATAACAACATCTTTTCACTTTAGTTATTAACACTCTTGTCCATAGACACCAGAGCTCAACACCTTGACTATTAAGTATCAAGGCCCCCTTGGCCACTCGGCTACCAAGGTACAATATTATCTTTAAGTTATCTAATTGGTCTTTACTTGGTTTGGTGTCTTCTTCATTATTATAAGTGTTTGGGGTAAAACATCCCTTGTTACTGTTCTGCGTTATGCTTTGCATAGGAAAGCACGACCGTGCTTCCCCCACCACGGGCGTGCTGACTGTTAAGGGTTTATGAAAGGGTTTATGAACCCTTGCTATGTTTCCTAGGGCATTCAAAGATCAATCTTATTGGCTTTTAACTATCCATGAGTCCTCAATTTCATTATTCTTAATCAATCTTCATGTCTTATCATTATGGGGAATTAATCCTTTAATTCCAGCTTCATTAATAATGTTCCTAAAACACTCATGAACCAGTCCTAGGGTCTTTAACTAAACCTTTGAACATAACCTTGACTCTCATACTATATTCATGTCTTATGAACAAATTGGGAAAGCGTCCCTTAATTCTTAAACATCATTGTTATCATATTTAACTGTCTTATTACCCTTATTAATAAGTCCTATTATTTAATTAGAGTCTTATTAATATCACAATTTATCTCAACAACCAACACCATCATCCATGGCATAACAACATCATTCATGGCATAACAGCATAATAACATTTATTGATATCAGCATTTATCCCAACAACCATAACAACCAACACTATCATGCATGACATAACAACATCATTCATGGCATAACAACATAACAACATTTAATGGTATCAACATTTATCTCAACAACCGTAACAAACAACACTATCATCCATGACATAACAAGATCATAAGCATTCATGAATAAACATGCCAACTATAAGCAAACACGGATAAACATGTAACAAGACAACAAATAGGCAAATAGCAAACAATAGGATCATGGGTTAACCCTTCATCTTATGCTTCCCCCAATGCCTACATGTTCATACTATCCCTTCTCCCCATACCTGGTATGAAGATTGAAATTCCAAAGGAAGAGAAGAAAGTCTGCTAAGATCCCATCTCACGAACGCTTGTCTACTACCTTAAGGATGATAAGAAACATCTTGATTCAACTCTAAGATCAAGAAATCAAAAGGAAAATATCAAGAGGGACGAGGTGCACGAATTCTACCTGGTTTGAAAGTCTAAACATCAATTACAATTGATCACGTGATCGCAACGATGTTCCCCAATAGAAGAACGATGGAGAACAGTGCACGGGTTGATCCTCTAGGAAGAGTTTTAGAGAGAAAAGGGCTAGGAATTCAAAGAGGAGAGAATGAAGGCTGATCTAGAGTGGTTTAGATATATAACATTAGGTTAAGGTCATGGTTTAGGAGGTTAAGGACGTTTTATGCACAATTGGGCTTAATTATAGCCCGAAACACGTTTCTAGATTTGCACAGTTCGCGGGGTGAACAAAGATTGTGGCGCGAGGCATACTAAACAATCGAATTGGACAAAACACATAAAATAAGACTTTTAGATAATTCTCTTACATTTCCAACTCATCAAAGATCACCTCAATCTAACATCTATAACTCAAAATATGGATAAAACGGTAAAATAAGTTACTAGGACTCTAAAAGGATTGAACCTTTCTAAGGCTAAGCTTCCTCAAACATAAACTTAGACATCAAAAACAAACATAACAAGCATGTACAAACATATTTATAACATATATAAATGCATTAAGTTTATTTACAAAAAACGAGGTGTTACAATATGTATAAATATATGTGAAATCTATGTGAGTTTTGCTCTTTGTCCAGGTAGTATTTGTAGATGATGATGAGAATCAAGTCTCAAGTATGCTTCCGTGAAGAATATCTCCACCCATATTCAAGAATGAAGATATGAAATGAGTTTTGATGATGATCATGTTGATTGAAAATGTTGTAATCGTTTTGATGTTTTTATGTTTGCTTTTCTAGGGTTTTGATGTAAGTCATAAGTAACTTAGTTTGATTAGATGACTTAACAAAATTAAGAATATAATAATGCTAAACCTAAAAATAGAAATCAATTAGAGCTATTATCAAATGCCAAATGTTGAAAAATGTTTTTAAGGTATAAGTAATCACATACATAGTTGTATATTGGTCTACTTTGAGGAAAATATGAAATTCCTTCAAGATTATTCAAATACCAACTCATGTATTCCATTACACATGCATTTTGTAAATTTTTGAAGGGAGTATTCGAATACCCCTGTGAGTATTCTGTAAGACTAAGCCCTCATTCATGTTTTGATGTATGACAAACAAAGTCTATTTTGCATAAGATTTTTAATTTTGACTACGTACTCATTACGTGTTAAGTTGCATGCAAGATCACTCGTCCAACAAAGCAAAACTAGTGCACGTCCAACACAGGGAAAATATAAGCGCTCGCTCAATGAAGTGAACCAATAATGACGTCCAACAAAGTATAGAGCTGAAGTCCAATGAACAATTAAAGAGCTCGTCCACTAAAGGAGCAACAAAGTAAAAAGCTGACGTCCACTAAAAGAACAAAGAAAGCGCGTCCACTAAAGGAACAACAAAGTAAAAAGCTGTCGTCCATTAAAAGAGCACAGATGTGCGTCCACTGAAAGAAACAGAAGATCTCGTCTGCTGACGTGGCACAGAAGCGCGTCCACTGAAAGAAACAGAAGATCTCGTTTGCTGACGTGGCACATGAAGCGCGTCCACTAAGAAAATAGAAGATCTCGTCTGCTGACGTGGCACATGAAGCGCGTCCACTAAGAAAACAAAAGATCTCGTCTGTTGACATGGCACAAGAAGCGCGTCCACTAAGAAAACAGAAGATCTCGTCTGCTGACGTGGCACTTGGAGCACGCGTCCACTGATGTAAAAGAAGAGCGCGTCCACTGATATAACAGAAGCACGCATCCACTGAAAGTAACAAGAGCGCGCGTCTACTGATGGTAACACTTGGAGAGCTCGTCTACTGATGGAAAAAGGAGAGCTCGTCCACTGAAAGTAACAAGAGCGCGCGTCTACTGATAGTAACACTTGGAGAGCTCGTCTACTGATGGAAAAAGGAGAGCTCGTCCACTGAAAGTAACAAGAGCACACGTCTACTGATAGTAACACTTGGAAAGCTCGTCTACTGATGTAAAAAGGAGAGCTCGTCTACTGATAGTAACACTTGCAGCCCATCTACTAATGATACACGCTAAACTAGAAGCTCCGTCCACTTACATGACATATAAAGCTCGTCTACTAGTTGGAGCCCTTCCAATTGCCTTGTGTCAGCACGCTCGTCTACCAATTGGAGCCCGTCTAATTACCTTGAGCTAGAACTCCCGTCTGCTGACATGGTAAAAGGCAACATATATTTTTCTCTTCAAATAAACACGGATGAATTACTCTTCAAAAAGATATGGCTATCCTTTCAGATGGAAACAGTTATATCTCAAGAAGGATGCAATCTCTACAAAGATCAAACAAAATCACATTTCAAGATCCAGAATCAAGAAAGCAGATTTTGATAAATCAGATCCAAATCTATCTTAAATAATCCCAATGGCTATAATTTGTCTTCTATATAAAGAGGGATCATAGGAACACTTTTCCACAACAATAACAACAACAAAAACTAATTCTGATCCAAAGTGCTTCATTGCTGAGAAAAGTGTGATAGTAGTTAGAACTTCAATTTGTTTTATCAGGCTTTTAGAGTCTTACTTTTACTCAATTCTTTTTGTGAATTAGAGTGACTAAGAGAGGGTATCTCTTAGGGTTCAACAAGGATAGAAGGGATCCTTGGGTAAAGAAAGCTAGTGTGCTTTCTGGAGATTTTTCAAGCAAGGAGGGTATCCTTGTGTTGCTGTAATTAGAATTGTGTAATTGCTGATTATAGTGAAGAAATCCACAGAGGTGTGGGACTGGATGTAGACTTACCAGAGGAGGTAGCCGAACCAGGATAAATTCGGTTTGTGTGTTCTTCTAATCCCTAATCTCCATATACTTGTTTAAACTTGAATCTTTAAATCTGAAATCTGTGTTAAAATCTGTTGTTATTACTTATAATTCTTCTTGTCATCATCACTTATTCCATAACCTAATTCTTGGGAATTAAAATTGAGTAAAAACCAATTTTCTTTAAAGAAACACTGTTTTACTTTAAATTGTTGAATAAATTTTCAATATCTCAATTCACCCCCCCCCCCCTCTTGAGACCGTAGCCACCACCAACAATTGGCATCAGGGCTAAAACTCTTGTTACAAAGCTTAATAGCTTCAAGAGATGGCTACAAATGATATCCTGGGTGATGGGGCTTCACTCACTAGACCCCCTGCCTTTAATGGCTCCCAATACATGTATTGGAAAGAAAGAATGCTTATCTTTCTTGAGGCTGCAGGTTTAGATGTTTTAGATGCTGTTGAAAATGGTCCCTATGTTCCATTTATTCTTGATGCTAAGGGAAATAAACAAACTAAACCAAAAGATGACTGGAATGATGATGATAAAAGAAGAGTTGGTTATAATTCTAAAGCAAAGAATATTATAACAGCTGCTTTGAATTATGATGAGTTTTTCAGGGTCTCCAATTGCAAAACGGCAAAGCAGATGTGGGATACTCTTCAACTCACTCATGAAGGAACCAATGATGTGAAAAGAGCAAGGATGAATGCACTAGTCCATGTTGTTAATGAAGAGGAAAAGGATAAACCTAGATCTTTATGGACCGATGATGATAAGAAGAAAGTCCAATTAGGTAAGAAGGCTAAGAACATCATTACTACAAGAGTTAGTATTGATGAGTTCTTTAGAATCTCTACTTGCAATTACGGAAAGGAAATGTGGGGTACACTTGAGGTAGGCCATGAGGGCACAAGTGAAGTAAGGAGGTCTAGGATGAACACTTTAACCCATGAGTATGAATTGTTTAGAATGATGCATGGTGAATCTATATGTGATATGCAAAAATGTTTTACATATATTGTTAACCAACTTAGTGCCCTTTGTAACACCCCGATTTCTTGATTAGGGTTTAAGGAAGAGATTAAGGATAATTAAAGACTTAATCATGTTCCTTAGGTGTTAGTTAGCTTGCGTTTCAAGTTTGAGGAGAAACGGAGCTGAAACGGGTCCGGAACGCAAACCGGGCGATTAATCGGTCAATTAATTAATTAATTGAGAGTTGGAATATTAAAATTAGGTCGGGCTTGATCATAATAAGCTTTTGGGAATAGTCTAAAATAATTAATAAAAATATTCTAGCAGTAGGAAGATACAGAAGAAAACACCCGATTGTGCCGACGGAGCAACACGCAATGACACGTGTCGTGATATCATGGTTCCACCTCACACTCCACTAACATATCCTAATGACACTTGTTTTCCACTAACTTTTGCATGGATGACACCTAGCCTAAGTTTTGACACTTGTTTTCCACTAACTTACAAAAAAAAAAAAACTACCTAAATTCATCTAAATTAAAAATAAAACAACAAAAGTGACTTCATCTCCTCCTTCTGACTCATTTCACTCATACTTACATAGCCAATTTCATCTCCTCACCTCTTCATGTGCTGGATGAATAGTTAAGTGAAGGAAAGAACAAGTTACACACTCATTCACACCCAAAAACTCATCCTACCATGTTTCTGTGAAATCGTCACCATATATTTGTCAACCGTTGGATCATGCTCAAATTTGATATGAAGGTTCAAGACTTGTTCTTCTTCATATCCAACAGTCAAAATTGCAAACAAACCTTCAGAGAGTGAGATATTCATCTCACACAGTGGACTTAGATGGTGAGAAACTCAATCCGTATAACATCTAACCTGTCACCATAGAACGACCATCCGAGGTTCACCGTTGGATCGGGATGAACATTTGTGAGGAGGTTTAGCATAGGTAGTTCTTCGTTCTCACCATTCAAATTTGTAACTAAAGGCCTGGAATGTGATATATGGAGCTCGAATAGTAGCCTTGAAATATAGAATATCCATTCCCAAACCCACAACTATGTCTCTGTAAATTCACAACTGCGGATTTGTGCACCGTTGGATCGATCTGAAACTTTGGCAGATGTTTTAAGGTTTGTTTTTCTTTATTTTCAGCCGGTGGACTTCTGAGTAGAAGCCTGAAGCTCAGATTGTAGTGGTTTCGGTTGTCGGATTTTCAAATCAATCGCGTATTCGTGCTCTTGACTTCGACTTCTTTGTAGCTACTTCCTTGCATGTGAGAATCGTCGAGGCTTTTACGTGTTTTTCTGCCGAATCAGTCGACCAGGAATCGACCGTGGGAGTGGAGGCAGATATGATTTTAAAGCCTACAACCACTGTTATTATTCAAGGTTGTTGTTGGAAAGTGTGCCGAGGTTCGTGCCGATAACGCAGAGGCAATCAAAGCATTTACGGGAAAGTATGCACGTCAATAAGGTGGGGAGAAAGCGACTATCACGTCGGGGAGGCAACTTATTTTGTCTGCGTAGAGTGCCCCAGACCCTATTAGCTAGTTGTCGAGTAGTCGATGATGATCAAACCCTACTTGAAAATGATTTGAAATGATAATTTGGGTTTAAATAGACTTGTCGATATTAGGGCAAAATAGTATTTTTTAAGTTTATATGCTTGAGGATGCATGTGATATTTGTTTTATGTGTTTATGGATGTTGTAATGTCTGACGTTTTATCTGTGATAACATGCTTAATATGTTGTTTGGATATATTTATTATTGATATATATGTATGTCATTGTTGTTGAGGATGATTGTCTGGCTGTGATGATGTTAGAACACTAGTTGACACCCTAAGGGTACTCTGTTTGGTTTGATGTTGGATAACGGTATATGGGTACCGTGTTGAGCTGTGGATGTGTTGGTATCGTGAAGAATGTAGGAATGAGTTTGGTATCGGTGTCAACTTAGGATGTTTGTGCATTGCATAAGTTGCCAAAGTGGAGGGCCGTGTGACTGGGAGTCACGCGAGGTTGGTGTACCCGGGTGTGGGTACGGAATATGGAGAGGGACGGTTCTGGGAACCTTGGGGATGTAGTCCGGTCTCGAATGGTTTTCAAGGGACCAGTGATTTGCACCCACTGTGTCGAGACCGCTGTGGAGGCTTGGCTATCCCGACGTTTGGCCTTGAGTATTCCAATCACAGGTGGACCCTCCGAGGAGACCAAGATACCCTTATTGGAGTTGTAGCTCATAGGAGGAAGCACCCTTATTGGTCACGGTGAGCGAAAAGGTACCCTGAACAAACCAACTGACATTCTCTGGGAAAGGGAGGCCTGAATGTGAGAAAGAAAGAGAATGTCTGGGAATCAGAGTTCCCTGTGAGAGTGATCGACCGACAGCAAAGGAGTGTGACTCCTTAGAGGATTTAGACCCTAGATGTGCATCGAGGATGTTCTGTAAATGGTTGACTCGCGAGATGTTTATGATCTGTGCCAATCTCTGTTGTATGTTAACATGTTTTATTGTGCCCCGACCCCTTTTATGGTGTTATAGTAGCTTATCTCCCTTCTCTATCTCTTTTCTCTGTATGTACCGTACGTTCGATAGATGAGCAGTAGCAGCTGTACAACGACATCGATAAGATCGAAGCACAGACTGATGCACTACCAGCAGAGGATTTTGTCGGAGGATCTTGAGGAGCAGCAACGAGTCTGTGAGGACTTAGGCGTAGAGGCGTCGTTACGTCAATGGTGAGGGTAGTTCCAGACACCCATATCGTCGTTGATATGGTATGTCGGTAGCGTCTATTAGGGAGAGCCTCTGAGAGTTATTTTGGATTTGATGTATTTTGTGTGAGGCAGGGCGGGTAGATGTTGTATGTATAGGTTTTTGTAACTTCTACGAGACCAGTGTTTTGTGACTTGTTTACCAGTTCTTTTACTTTATCAGTTGTACGGTTGTTCTAGGATTATGATCCCTCTGTTGGGATCGACTATACTTTGAAGACTTATTGTACATATTGTGTACATACGTTGTTCTATTTTTATTCCGCTGTGCATGTTTTATAAGTTTTAATTTTCCAGCTTCTGCAAAGTATTATATTTTTGTATGTAATAATCACACTAATGCTAATAAACGGATTGAGGATTAGTTAATTAGGATTGTTCTTTAATGGGACATCGGGGTGTCTCACTCTTGGAAAAGTGTTTGATAATGAGGATCTTATTAACAAAGTTTTAAGATGCTTGAATAGCTCTTAGCAACCCAAGGTGACGGCTATTGCGGAATCAAGGAATCTTTCTACAATATCACTTGCAACACTCTTTGGCAAGCTTCAAGAGCATGAACTTGAGCTATCAAGATCAAATGAGAGTGAAGATCAAGACAAGAGGAAGAAAGGCATAGCCTTGGTTGCATCTTCAAGAAAGGAAGACCTAAGTGATAGTGATGATTCAAGTGAGGAATTCCAAGATGAGCACATCAACTTTTTAGTGAGGAAGTTTGGAAAGTTTCTCAAGAAAAGAGGCAACTTCAAGAGAGGCAAATTCAACAACAAGAAGTTCATAAAGAAGGAGAGTACTTCCAACCCAACTTGCTATGAATGTGGAAAGCCGGGTCACATGAAATATGATTGCCCCAACTACAAGAAGAAGAATGATAAAGATGAGAAGAAGGGTAAGAAAGACAAGAAGGGTAAGAAAGCATACATAGCATGGGATGAGAATGAGATGTCATCATCAAGTGATGAAGATAGTCAAAGTGAAGAGGCCAATCTATGTTTATTGACTTCACATCAAAGTGAAGATGAGGTATCAGATGATGAACTCTCTCTCTTTTACTTATGATGAGTTGCATGATGCTTTTGAAGAATTGAAAAACAATCTCTTGATTTAGCCAAACTTGTTGTGAAACAAAAGAATTTGATGGTTCAACTTGAAAAAGAAAAATTTGTTTTGAAAAAGCAAGTTGAGGATCAAAAGCTAGAGATTGAGACTATGCAAAAAAATTGTAAAAATTCTTCAAAAGGAAAAGAAAAAGAATGGGGCACCACTTGTGAAAATTGCAAGAATTTGGAAAGTGAAAACATTGATTTGAAAAATTCACTTGCAAGGTTCACAAATGGGAGAAACAATCTTAATGTTTTACTTGGTAAACAAACTATGTGTTTTGTTAAGGCCGGATTGGGATACAATCCATTTGATGCTAAAACCTCCAACAAGACTCTATTTGTTCTATCAAGCAAACAAAAGAAATCAACTATCAAATGCTATTTTTGTTGCAAGCATGGACATCATATTTCAAAATGTTATATCAATAGAAAATGTGTTGAGAATTGTAACTTGATGTGGGTCCCTACAGGGAGTAAACCCAAGACTAACATACAACGACCCAATTCAAATTGGGTACCTAAGTTTTGATCTCTTTTGTATAGGTATGCTTGAAGACACTATGCAAGAAATGGTACTTGGATAGTGGAAGCTCTAAACATATGACCGGAGACTTCTCCAAGTTTTCCCATCTATCTCCAAGGAAAAGTGGTCATGTCACATATGGAGATAACAACAAGGGTAAAATTCTTGGAGTGGGTAAGGTTGGTAAGAATTATAATACCACAATTGATAATGTGCTATTGGTTGAAGGTCTTAAGCATAACTTGTTAAGCATTAGTCAACTATGTGATGATGGCTTTAAAGTTGTTTTTGATGAAAAATGTTGCTTAGTTGAAAGTATGCATGATAAACAAGTTAGGTTTATAGGCAAGAGAATCAATAACCTATATATGCTTGATTTGAATGAAATTTCATCTTCCATACAATGCTTGATTAGTAAAGATGATGATGCATGGCTTTGGCATAGAAGAATTGCACACATTCACATAGATCACCTTAACAAACTTAACAAAGAAGGTTTGTGTGATGCATGCCAAAAGGGTAAACAAACTAGAGTTAGTTTTAAATCCAAGAATGTTGTTTCTACTTCTAGACCTTTGCAATTGCTTCATATGGATTTATTTTACCCTTCAAGGACAATGAGTTTTGGTGGAAACTATTATGCTTTAGTGATTGTCGATGGTTTCTTAAGATTTACATGGACATTGTTTTTAGTTCATAAAAGTGATGCATTCCATGCTTTCAAGAAACTTGCTAAAGTGATTCAAAATGAAAAAGATTTGAAAATAGCATGCACTAGAAGTGATCATGGTGGGGAATTTGAAAACCATGAATTTGAATGTTTTTGTGATAAACATGGAATTGAACATAACTTTTCGGCTCCAAGGACCCCTCAACAAAATGGAGTTGTTGAGAGAAAGAATAGGTCCTTAGAGGAGTTGGCAAGAACCATGTTAAATGAATCTAGTCTACCTAAGTATTTTTTGGCAGATGCGGTTAACACCGCTTGCTCTGTGTCTAATAGAGTGTTTAATAGACCTATCTTGTTGAAAACTCCTTATGAGTTGTGTAAAGGTAGAAAACCAAATATATCACATTTACATGTCTTTAGATGCAAATGCTATGTTTTGAATAATGGAAAAGACAATCTTGGTAAGTTTGATGCTAAAGCAGATCAAGCAATATTTCTTGGATATTCATCATCAAGTAAAGCATATAGAGTTTTCAAGAAAAGAACCAAGACTATAGAAGAATCTATTCATGTATCATTTGATGAGACTAACCCCCAAGAAATTGGGAAAGTGCATAATGATGATATTGTAGATACAAAAATGGATTCTCAAGAAGAGCAAGCAAAGGACAATGAACAAGAATGAAGATTGGAGCCTCAAGATCAACAACAAAGAGATGAGGAACTTCCTTAGGAGTGGAGAATGACTAAATACCATCCAATTGATAAGGTGATAGGTGACATCACCAAAGCGGTAACTACTCGTTCATCTCTTAGGAATGTATGTCATTTTATGTCTTTTGTGTCTCAAGTTGAACCTAAGACAATTGATGATACTATCATAGATGAACATTAGGTAATTGCTATGCAAGATGAGTTAAATCAATTTACAAGAAATGATGTATGGGAACTTGTACCTAAACCTAGTAATAAAAAAGTAATTGGAACTAAATGGGACTTTAGGAACAAGTTAGATGAGAATGGTATAATTGTTAGAAACAAAGCTAGATTAGTAGCCAAAGGTTATAATCAAGAAGAAGGCGTAGACTATGAGGAAACTTTGCACCCGTTTTTAGGTTAGAAGCTATTAGATTGCTAGATTGCTTCTTGCTTTGGCATGTCTTATGGATTTTAAGCTCTATCAAATGGATTTCAAAAGTGATTTTCTTAATGGTTTAATTCAATAAGAAGTTTATGTAGATCAACCACCCGGCTTTTAAAACTTTGAAAAACCAATTTTTTTTTTTAAACTTAAAAAGGCTCTCTATGGTTTGAAACAAGCTCCAAGAGCTTGGTATAAGAGACTTAACAAATTTTTTTTGCAAAAAGATTTTCAAAGAGGGAAGGTTGACACTACTATTTTCATTAAAAAGAAAAGGCATGATATTTCGATTGTACAAGTATATGTTGATGACATTATTTTTGGAGCCAATAATGAATCTATATGCAAGGAATTCTCTAAGCAAATGCAAGATGAATTCGAGATGTGTATGATGTGTAACACCCTGTATTTTACTGTTTTAAATAACAGTAAATACATATAAATATATTTATAAGTTTATTAGAGTTTTATAAAGTTATTCTAAGTGAACGGAGGATAGTATTTAATCCTACTTGACCGTAGGAAACTACGATTAAAATTTAGGTTGGAAATTCAGAAGAAACTCGGTGCAGAATTTCATTGACAGTATAATAATGCTGTTCAAAAGACCTAATTTTAATTCGTGAACGAGAGACTTAAGCTTAGTATTTTATTTTCTACAACTTTGTATGTTTAGAATTTTTTTCAGAAAAAAATAAAATAATTTGAGTATTACGGGCGGAGAGTGTAATCGGGTAGACGACGGAAAGGAGATTAGATATTCTAAGAGTAGTAAGAGGATTTAGTTTAGGATTTTGAGATGATTCAAGGGGATGAATCATATTTTTAAGTTTAGAAGGTTTTTCAGGATTAAATAGAGATTTTTGAAATTTACGGTTAAGTCCCTGAACTTTCTGTAAATTACCATTTTGTCCATAAATTAGTTTTTTTCGTTTTTTTCAAATGGATTGGGCTAGAATCCCTTTTTCTAATCCTAAATGGTCGTGGCCTATAAGCCCAAATATTGTTAGTCCATAGTTGAGTCCATAAAGCCATTCAAGTTTTCTTATCTTAGGTTAAAAGGCCTAAATCTTCAAAGTGGGTCCCACAACCCATAAGAAAATGAAATCAAGCCCAAATGTTCAAGCCCATTCGAAAGCCCATGTAAATTATGGCTGCCTATTTTAATTGGAATTGTCAAGATGATTCTAGAATTTTCTAAAGGTTTCTACTTAACCTAGATTTGTCTACAAGTTTCTTGATTCTTCTAATACATTGAATTATCTACTTTCTTAACTTGTTTTGCACTCATAAATTCAGCCAAGTAAGTCAAGGATAAGATGGCATTTAATGTGATTAAACCCATCATCATGACATTCTATTGTCTATTTGCAAACTAGTCCTTCAACTATTGGAATCTTTGCAATTTGGTCCTTGGAACTTAATTGCACTTTAATCCTTTTAACATGACAACTCATCTTATCTAGATCCTTCTTGAAATGTCGCCACTTACACTATAAATACCTTTCTCTCATTTTTCATTTAGTTCTTTGGCTACTTGTCTTCTAAAACTCTAAAGTTCTAAGTTCTTAGTTCTAAGTTTCTCAAAGCAAGTTCTTGGATTGTCTTCATCATTGATTATCAAGAGGTAAATCCTAATCTTTGTCTTAAATCATGTCTATGTTCTTTAGATAGTTTCTTGATTCAAGCCTTATATCATGGAAGTTCATCATTTTCAAGTTTCAAACCCTAGGTCTTTGAAAAATCATAATAAATCCTAGGAAAATCTAATGATGATGAAACTACTTTCTATCTTCTAGATATCATGTCTACTATCTAAATCCAAGGGCATGAAGTAATTTAGTTACCTTAAATTATATTTTCCGAAAGTAACCAGCGTAATATACTTATAATTTATAATTGGGTATTAATGGGATAACCCTAGAGTAGGGTGTCGCATGATGGGTGAACTCACTTTCTTCTTGGGGCTACAGATCAAACAAGTGCCTAGTGGAACTTTCATCAACCAAGCCAAGTATTTCAAAGAACTACTCAAAAGATTTGGCATGGACAAGGCAAAAGAGGCTTCCACACCTATGGGCACATCCTCCTATCTTGACAAAGATGAACATGGTAATTCGGTAGATGTAACTAAGTATAGAGATATAATTGGCTCTCTACTTTATCTTACCGCTACTAGACTAGACATTATATGTAGTGTATGCATGTGTGCCCGTTATCAATCAAGTCCTAAAGAATCTCACCTAACCATTGTAAAAAGAATAATGAAATATTTGGTAGGTACAACTAATGTAGGACTTTGGTATCCTAAAGGATCAAGTTGTAGTCTAGTTGGATATTTGGATTCGGACTTTGCCGAATGCAAACTTGATAGGAAGAGTACTAGTGGCACATGTTATATTTTTGGTAATTGCATAATTTCATGGTTTAGTAAAAAGCAAGTTAGTGTTGCTTTATCAACCGTCGAAGCGGAATACATTGTGGTCAATAGTTGTTGTGCCAAAATCCTTTGGATGAAACTACAATTGTTAGACTATGGAATAGAATTGGACCAAGTTCCAATTAAATGTGATAATACAAGTGCCATCAATCTATCCAAGAATCCTATCCAACACTCTAGGACTAAACATATTGAGATAAGGCACCATTTCTTAAGAGATCATGTTCAAAGAGGAGACTTTGTTCTAGACTTTGTAGAATCAAATAAACAATTAGCCGATATCTTTAACAAACCTTTGCATAGAGAAAACTTCTTTTATATAAGAAGAGAAGTAGGGATCATAGATGAAACATGTATTGATTAATCTTATATGCTATGATTGTTTGGATGCATGTTCGTTTGATTCATATCCTGAATATATTGATCTTTAATCTTTTATGAATATGATTTGATCTCTGGATGAGCAATGTGCATGAATATATGTGAAATCTATGTGTTTTTTACTCTCTATCTAGCAAGCATTCGAATACCACCACAGAGTATTCGAATACTTTGTTTTTTTTTGGGTGGTATTCGAATACCCAAACCTGTATTCGAATACCAGCAAAAAAATTGGTACAGATTTTTGGGAGTATTCGAATACTCCTCCTGGTATTCGAATACTCTGCAGATTTGAAAAAAAAATTCATGGTTTATAAGTGCTTTGCTCAACCAATGATGCATAAGAACCTCTCTTCTCTAACATTCTTCTCATATATAGCAAGAACATCATCTTTAGACCATAGTTTCTTCATAAAACATCATTCTTGGTCTTTGTTCTTCATACACTTCTCTCTAGACATCATCAAACTCTCATCTATCTATCCTAAACTCCTTCATCACCATGGATTGAAAGAAACCTCGCACAATAGGAGGAACCTCATCCTCTACTCAACCATCTCCTTCACCCCAACCAAGAAGGAAAAGTGATAGGTTGGCTAGTGGATCTGGAAAAGGAAAGAAGAGGGTTGCTTTGGAAGAAGTAATCTTTATGGAAACCGAAGAGTTGGAAGATAGCTCTACAGAAGGAGAGGAAGAACAAGTGGAAGAAGAAGAAGAAGAAGAAGAAGAAGAAGAAGAAGAAGAAGAAGAAGAAGATGATGATGATGATGATGATGCTAATAGACTGGACATGTCTTCTTGATAGGAATACCTTATGTAGGACTTGAGATCTCTGATCCCTCATCCATTACAAACTTTTATAGGAGAGGAATTATAGAAAGTTTTGCTAATGGTCCTATCCCTGATGGCCTAGAGAGAAAGCCTAAGGTTGGCTTACTTAACCTGGAGGGTAGATTGCTTCACTATGCTATAGCTACTATTTTGAACCCTAGGCAATCTAACACCTCTGTGATGCTTGAAGAAGATCTATTTCTGATATATTGCATGAAGTATAATGTGCAAATGAATTGCGCATGGTACATTTCTCAAAGATGGTTGTCTTGTAAGAACAGACGTCGTAGCCCGATTCAATATGCAAATCTAACCCAAGCATTTCTGGAATATTTTGATGTTCATATCAATACAACTTATCTGCCCGTAACAAGAAGATTCGGCGTTACTACCTTAGACAAAATGAGTATTAAGAAAGTGAATGCAAATTGGTTCCATGATGGATCCCCGGTGGACCAGGCTCAGTATGAACCGAATGTGCTAGATGCGGCTTTGAACATGGTTGATCAAATACATGCTTCACACAGTTCTCAGCCTAGACACCCTGCTCACACCTCTGCAGCTAACTTCTCTGATCCATTTCAATCCTATGTGGCTTCAAGCTTGAACCGCCTGGAAACAATATTGGAAACTTTTAAAACACGAATGGATACAAGGTTCACATACATGGAGGGTTACTTGAAAACTGAGTTTACAAGCATGGATGTTCGCAATCAAGGGATCTCCAATGATATGGCAGCTTTAACAGACAAAGTAAGGGGGTTGCAGTCGCAGTTCAATGATGAAGATGATGGAGATGATGATGATATTTGATATCTCTTGTTCCTCTTTCTATGCTTTATATGATTATATTTTGTGGATGACTGTATGATCTCTTTGTTGCTCTGATACCACTATGGATTTGTGTGATGATACTATTTGACCCCTGTTTCTATATTCCTGGATGGCTGTATTAGTATACCTCTATTGGTATACGAACTTGACTCTGATACACTAGACTATGTTATTATGGATGTTAGTATGCATACGTTGACCTTGATATATTTTGTTTATGCATGTATGACATCTATTACAAATATATTTGGGAATATTGTGTCTTTTGAAGGGAGTATTCGAATACCCCTGTGAGTATTCGAATACTACCCATTCTGTTAAGTTTGTTGGGTTCTGTTACAAGGAGTATTCGAATACTCACCCTAAAATTCAGCAAAACATCAGCTTTTCAGCTCCAGTTGAAGTCTATATAAAGGGTATGTGTTTAAGAGTTTTGGCAACGAAATCATATGCAAAAATATACTGTTATAAAGCCAAAATAGAAAGCCATCTATTCATTCTTTGTGCTAGGATTTTCTCTTCTACTCAATTTGTTTTCTTTTGTATTGGGAGTGTGGATGCAAAGGTTCTCAAGGGTGAGGCATATCTTGAGGGGCATAAATCTTTGTTGGTGAGGTATCCTTCAAAGTAGCCATTGGAGAAAAATATTTGTTGGTGATGTATCCTTCAAAGTAAAGGTGAGGCATCCCTTTTTGGCAAGAGTGTGCTATCTCTTGAGGTGATTATCTGTGAGGTATCCAACAAGGTGTAAGGGTGAGGCATCCCTTAATGAGTTGTTGGCGAGGTATCCAACAAGGTTCAAGAGTGAGGTATCTCTTGAGAGTGTGGTACTTGTAGGTGAGGTATCCTACAAGGGAGAGTGACTTTTGTAAGGAGTGTGGTATCTCTTGTACAAACTTTGTCATAGTGAATTTCTCCAAGAGGATTCTTGGGGACTGGATGTAGGCCGCTCAGGTTGTGGGCCGAACCAGTAAAATACATGTGTCACTTTCTCTATCCCTACTCTTTTTACTTTCTTGCAATCTTTATTATCGTATGCATGATTCTTTATGTTCTATGCTTATGATACTATAGTGCATGACTGTTCTATGATACTATCTCTTAGTTTATACAATTGAATATATTTCTTTAAGAGCATTCTTGAATTGGTATTGTAATTGTTTCTTGCTTAAGCTTCAAGGAAAGTTCATTATCTTACTACTCCATTTGAAAAAGGGAACTTAAATATTGTTTTTTGAAAAGTTTTAAAAAGGTAAATTCACCCCCCCCCCCCCCCCCCTCTTGACTAAGAACCGTTTCCACATCTTATATATTCGAATACCACCACAGTGTATTCAAATACCACACACAAAATTCTCTGTTTTTTGGGAAGTATTCAAATACCACATGCTGTATTCGAATACCAACAAAAATCTGGTACTTTTGATGACATTACAGTATACGGAGGTTACATTTCCAGTTTAATGATGAAGAGGATAGTGATGATGATGATATTTGATTTCTTTAGTCCTCTTTCTATGCTTTTATTATGCTGGTTAACTGCATAACCTTTATATAAATACTGTTATCTAGGAAAATAGAACATGTACCTTATATATGCATGAAACATAAGTATGAAAATTAAAGATGATAGTGAGAAGTGAGTTTCTAGATTAAAAGGTCATTGGTCTAATTTACATAAAATGCAATTGGTATACAAATTAAAGATGATGATGAGAAATGATTTCTCAATTTTCTCTGATATATCCTGGACCTCTGAGATGTTACTTTTATGACCCGTATTTTATACATTCTGGATGACTGTATTAGTATACCTATGTTGGTATACAAACTGACTCCGATACACCTGACTTTGATAGACTTATGTGTGATAGATGTTTGTATGCATGCCTTGAACTTATCTGATATTTTGATTCTGCATATATGGCATCTATTAACTTTATTTGTGAATATTGTGACTTTTCTCTCCAAATATAATATGCTTTTTGATAATTCCAAACGGGGAGAATAGGAGTGCTTTGTGTTTATTTTGCAGGACTCACTACTCTACTCAGAAGGAGTGTCATATATTCAGGGGGAGTTCGGGAAAAATCATGATACACCTTATTCACAAGTCAAATTCAATCAAAACCTTATGATACAAAAGCAAAGCAAGATTCAAGTTTATTCAATCCATCAAAGAGTTGTCATCATCAAAATGGGGGAGATTGTAGATGATGAGATACAAAGTCTCAAGTATGCTTTCGTGAAGAATATCTCCACCCATGTTCAAGAGTGAAGAAATGAAAGTGTTTTGATGATGATTGATGATGAGTAACCGTTTTGATGTTGTATGTTTGCTTTACTAGGTTTTGATGTAAGTCATTATGTAACCTAGTTTGATTAGATGACTTAACAAATTAAAACGGTAATAATGCTTAACCTAAAAATAGAAATCAATTAGAGCTACTATAAAATGCCAAATATTGAAAAATATTTTAAAAGTATATAATTAATCACATACATAGTTGTTTATTGGTCTACTTTAAGGAAAACTCGAAATTCCTTCAAGAGTATTCAAATACCAACTCA
The DNA here is from genome assembly GCA_030762895.1 of Sophora flavescens. Lineage (NCBI taxonomy): Eukaryota > Viridiplantae > Streptophyta > Magnoliopsida > Fabales > Fabaceae > Sophora > Sophora flavescens. The sequence continues at coordinate 29,552,836 of CM061069.1, forward strand.
TGTATGTTATTACTCAAGCATTTTGCAATACCCCTACTTGGTATTCGAATACCCTCTGTTCTGTTGAGTTTGTTGGCTTCCGTTACATGGAGTATTCGAATACCCTGCAGAGTATTCGAATACTAACCTGAAAATCAACAAACTTCAACCTTTTTTTAGCTCCAATTGAAGTCTATGTAAATGGTATATGCTTAAGAGTTTTAAAAGACGAAATCATAGGCAAAAATATACTGTTATAATGCCAAAATAGAGAGCCATCTATTCATACTTTGTTAAAAGTGATCTTAGAAGCTTTTTCAAGCTTTGGCGCACAAGTGTTGTGCTAGGAATTTCTCTTCTACTCATTGTATTTAAGAGTTTTGTTTTTGGACTGTGAATCCTAAGGTTACTCAAGAGTGAGGCATCACTTGAGGGGTGTAAATCTTTGGTGGTGTAGTATCCATCAAAGTGACCATTGGAGAAAAATCTTTGTTGGTGTGGTATCCAATCAAGGTAAGGGTGAGGCATCCCTTTGTTTACAAGAGTGTGGAATCTCTTGTGGTGATTGTTGGTGAGGTATCCAACAAGGTGTAAGGGTGAGGCATCCCTTTGTGAGTTGTTGGTAAGGTATCCAACAAGATTCAAGAGTGAGGTATCTCTTGAGAACTTGTAGGCGAGGCATCCTACAAGGGAGAGTGATTTTTGTAAGGAGTGTGGTATCTCTCGTACAAACTTTGCCATAGTGAATTTCTCCAAGAGGATTCTTGTGGACTGGACGTAGGCTACTCAGGTTGTGGGCCGAACCAGTAAAATACTCGTGTCACTTTCTCTATCCCTACTCTCTTTACTTTCTTGCAATCTTTATTATCATATACATGATTCTTTATGTTCTATGCTTATGATACTATAGTGCATGATTGTTGTATGATACTATCTCTTAGCTTATACAATTGAATATCTTTCTTTAAGTGCATTCTTGAATTGGTATTGCAATTGTTTCTTGCTTAAGCTTCAAGGAAAGTTTACTATCTTGCTACTCCATTTGAAAAAGGAAACCCAAACATTGATTTTTGAAAAGTTTTAAAAAGGTCAATTCACCCCCCTTTTGACTAAGAACTGTTCCCACATCTTACAGTATTCGAATACCACCACAGTGTATTCGAATACCACACACAAAATTCTCTGTTTTTTGGGAAGTATTCGAATACCACATGCTGTATTCGAATACCAACAAAAATCTGGTACTTTTGATGACATTACAGTATATAGAGGTTACATTTCCAGTTTAATGATGAACAGGATAGTGATGACGATGATATTTGATTTCTTTAGTCCTCTTTCTATGCTTTAATTATACTGATTAACTGCATAACCTTTATATAAATACTGTTATCTAGGAAAATAGAACATATACCTTATATATGCATGAACATAAGTTTGAAAATTAAATATGATAGTGAGAAGTGAGTTTCTGGATTAAAAGGTCATTGGTCTAATTTACATAAAATGCAATTGGTATGCAAATTAAAGATGATGATGAGAAATGATTTCTCAATTTTCTCTGATATATCGTGGACCTCTGAGATGTTACTTTTTTGACCCCTGTTTTATACATTCTTGATCACTGTATTAGTATACCTGTGAACACCCAATTTTGTCCGTCTTCATTTTATTTTATTCTAATTTTAGTATTATGTTATTATATTTCAGGGAGATTAAAATAAATAACAGTGAAGAAATAAGGAAGAAAAAGAAGATGATTAAGAAAGGAGGAGATTCCGTCCGTTGCGTATCTAATTTTCTATTGGACGAGGAGGTTCCGTCCATTGCATATCTAATTTTCTGTTGGACGAGGAGGTTTCGTCCGTTGCGTATCTAATTTTCTGTTGGACTAGGAGGTTCCGTCCGTTGCATATCTAATTTTCTGTTGGACGAGGAGGTTCCGTCCGTTGCATATGTAATTTTCTGTTGGGCGAGGAGGTTCCGTCCGCTGCATATCTAATTTTCTATTGGACGAGGAGGTTCCGTCCGCTGCATATGTAATTTTCTGTTGGACGAGGAGGTTCCGTCCACTGCAATTTTATTTTCAAACTGTGAGGTTTTCTTTTGAGCTCCTCACGTTTTCTCGGACAAAATACGTGTTCATTTTCTTTACTTGTTCATTACTACAATACATGAAAAGTCACGACTAATCATGTCTTCTAGTATGCAACAAGTAAAGAGGGGAAATTGTGAACACCCATTTTTTCCGTCTTCATTTTATTTTATTCTAATTTTATTATTATGTTATTATATTTCAGGGAGACTAAAAAAAATAATGAAGAAAGAAGGAAGAAAAAGAAGATAATGAAGAAAGGAGGAGGTTCCGTCTGTTGCGTATCTAATTTTCTGTTGGACGAGGAGGTTCCGTCCATTGCATATATAGTTTTATGTTGGACGAGGAGGTTCCGTCCGTTGCTTATCTAATTTTCTGTTGGACGAGGATGTTCTGTCCATTGCATATCTAATTTTTTGTTGGACGAGGAGGTTTCATCCATTGCGTATCTAATTTTCTGTTGGACGAGGAGGTTCCGTCCATTGCATATCTAATTTTCTGTTGGACAAGGAGGTTCCGTCCGTTGCGTATCTAATTTTCTGTTGGAAGAGGAGGTTCCGTCCACTGCAATTTTATTTTCAAACTCTAGACTAAAACAATAATAGTGAAGAAAGAAAGAAGAAAAAGAAAATAATGAAGAAAGAAGGAATAAAAGAAGGAGAAAAAACAATCAGCAAAAAGAGAAGAAAGGAGATTGAGTTACTTCTCCTAACCCTAAAAAGCCCCATTTTACATATCAGACAAAACCTCTCTTCCTCCTCCCACTCTTCAACCGCCCCTACACCTCCTCTACCCATTGGTCCTTCTTCTCCCTCATCTCCTACACTCTCTTAACCGCACCACACTTCCTTCCCTCTTCAAATACGCAACCTTCACATCAAATCGCCTCCTTTCCTCTGCTCGTGCCACCTCCATATGGACACACGCGATCTCTGCTCAGAATTGCCCAAGTTTCGGATTTTGTGGGACCAACCTTGAAACCACTAGGTAAGGAGAAGCATGAAGCCCTCTCCTCCATCTATAAAAGAAGGGGGGGTGGGGGGGAGAACGAAAAAGAAGGAAGGAGACACAGAGGAAGGATACGAAGACAGAGGGGGAGAGATTTTTTATCGGATGTTTTCTTTGTGAAGAAAAGAGATTGGGTTTGAGGTAGAAATGGAGGGGATCTTCGTTTTTTAAACATAAAGAGGGGATTTTTGGGTTAGGGATTTGAGTTTTTTTTCTCTTCTCTGTCATTAGAGTGGTTCCAAATTTTCAGAAGAAGAGAGAGTTAAAGGAGTCAGTGAAACTGAAATGTGAGGGTTTTGATCTTAAAATTTTACTACTGGGAGAAAGCAAAATCATTGTTATTCTGCTCTCATTTGGTCATCCTTGTTCTCTTTGTTGATATTATTCATGAGTTTCTCTTGACATTCTTATTTTTCGGTGTCTCTGTTTATGATGAAAATAAAATCCATGGATATTGAAACTGAATGAGTTAGTATGATGTTTGCTATATGAGTTCTTATGTCTGTTTCATAAATGGTGTATCGTAGGTTCCTATTTCATTGTTTGCTGTCATATGCTGAAATGCATGATACACTAGAAATCTTCATATGGCTATACTGTTACTAAACACTTAAAATGTTTCATTTTTGTTCTATTTTCATAAGGAAAAACTATTTTTTTACATAAAAATGAAAGATGATCACTTAAATCCCCTTCAACCGTTTTGTCCCCTTTTTTACAAAACAAAGTAAATTGCCTCTTGATAAATAAATAATTGAACTTGTTTTATTTAGGGATGGCCTATGGACTTGGTTACCATATTAAATCCCTTAGAATAAAGGTTGCCCTATGGACTTATGTGCCATGTTCAACCTATTTAGGACTTTTCAACATTTAATAAAAAAGGTAGAATAAAATAAAAAAATGAGATCATGAAATAACATTTCTCTTTCTAATTCCTATGTGGCGTTTTTCTAAATATTTAATTAAATCAATGTTATTTTTGGGTTGCTCTATGACAAGTGTCATGCTCAACTTTTAGATTTTGAGGTTGCCCTGTGGACTTACGTGCCATGCTCAACCTCATTTAGGTTTAAGCGAAAAATTTTCACTAATATAAAACCAATAAAAAATACAAAATATCTTAAAATTAAAAATGATTTCTTCCTTTAAATGATTTTCGGGGTAAAATAAATATTTTCAAAGTTACTAATAATTTACACAACTAATTTTGGGTAACCTTTTTTTTATGGATGTTCTAGGGTGCCGTGGGGTTAAGTCTCCATGCTTCCCCTAGACGTAATCGACTCCCGAACCCAAAGTTTTTTTAAAGGGTTTTCCAATTTTCCCAAAATTAAATAAAATTGGTGGTGACTCCATATTTATTTTCTAAATGAAAATCAGGTTTTCTTTTTGTTCGCCGTTGCGCCGCGATCACGATTACGACAGATGGCGACTCCACTGGTGACTTTTTAAAGAGTCAAGCCCGTAAAAATTAGTTTTGCAAATTTTTAATAACTTGTAGATTATTTGTTTTACCTTTTTTATTGCTATATCTTACTTTTTTTTACAATAATTAAATAATAAAAACAAAAACAAAAACAAAAATGTTTTTATTTTTAATGATGTTTGTTTGGATTGTCCTTTTTGTTTGGGTTTTCCTTTTATTTAAATAAAAATGAGAAAAACTAGTTGTATATATATTTTAACTCATGTTATTTTTGTATATGTTTCACTAACGATGTTTTTGTTTCCTCCTCCTTTCTCTTCTTTTTCCTATATTTTAACAATAGGGTAGAGGACTTATAACCATTTTTATATATACCTATGTTTTATTTTGCAGGTTTTTCTTGTCTTTTTTTTTAAGTTACAGGTTTGTATGCCTTCTTTCACACATATCACTATCATATATTACGCACACTCTTGGCTCTATACCCGAGCTTTCTCAACACCCAAGGATTAGGCCGTGCTCCGACATTGTCATTGAAGAGGTCTTGTACCTCCATGATACTTGTCGGTTCACCACTCAGATTGTACATGAGATCATGGAATAGTCATATTGAGAGGGTTTATCCCTACTTATGACTAGATTCATGAATCGGATCCTTATAAGGGTAATCCGGGGACCATGACTTTTAGAGGTCTAGACCCGTCCCAATTTTCTCTAATAGAGCAAACCTAGTGGCCGACCTGTTTAGAGTCCTAACTTAGGGTGTGTCCATCTTAGGTTTTACCTGGATTAGGACAAAAGGGGGGCGTACTTTTCTCTTCTCTCTCTATCATCATAAGCATATATTGTCATGCATGTTCATTGTGAATATTCACAAAACTAGGGGCGTCACATTGTCGCCTCAAACCTGAATGACATATTTGAATATTATTGCACATCTAATAGGCGATATGTCATAATGAAGGTGATGCTTTGCCAGCATACCCGTTAGGGTTTTCAACCCCATTGGGTCTCAAACAACACGAATCATGCAAGATATATTTGTTTCACTATACTCAATTTTTTTTTCGCTTGTGCCTCTTTGAAGGAAGACTTTGGTATTCATCTTATAGCTAGACAATGGAAAAGTTTAGTTCCGAAAAGAGTACTAGCAATGCGAGCTATTCCAAGAAAAGTATCAAGATCGATGTGACACTCAATGACGTGAAGAGTTTATATGAAGTTAGCCAGCAAATGCCAGAAAAAGTACGCTCAGGCTTTGTCAGCAAGTATGGCAGAATATTGGACCTATTGCGTGTTTCGGTGGAAGCCCCCGCTCTGAGTGCGTTGGCCCAATATTGGAATTCAACTTTGAGAACCCGTGTCTACATGTATTATGGCCAATATGTAACAGATTGGAAGATAGCAAGTCTATTGGAGCTTCGACCAGAACAGCTAGTGAAAGCGGAAAAAGGAACCACCAAAGGATTGAATAGGCGATTTTTGGAAGTGTATCTCAACAAGCTGGCCCAGTAACAACGAAGGGTTACTTTCAACAAAGTACTAGCCCTCATGATATATGGGTTAGTGCTCTTTCCTTTTGTACCAGATCTGATTGATCAGTCAGCCATGGATGTTTTCTATAGGGTTGAAGAATATGGTGTGAACCCGGTCCCTGCTATCTTAGCTGAAACTTTCCTCTCTCTACAGGTTTGTCATCATAATCAACAAGGAAAACTGCAATGTTGTGCATCAATATTGTATGTCTGGATCATGACTCACTTGTACGCTCGCGATAAAATTGATAGAACAAATGACCCGCTGAAAGGATTTGCTTGCATGCAACTAAAGCCACGTAAGCTATATGAATGGAAACAAGAGTTTGATCAAATCGACCCGCGATCATTTAGTTGGATGTGTCCATGGTACAATGGAGATTCAGTTGTATTCGGCTGTGAAATTTTTTCAAATGTTCCATTGATGGGTCCCAGAGGTTATGTATCATATTCACTAGCTTTAGTGATGCATCAGCTCAAGTGGACACAGGATGAACCCCCCGAAGAGCTGCTCGGTGGGGTATTCTTCCTATACCAAGAAAGTGGAAGCATCAAGAGTCAAACAATAGCAGTAAGGTCAGCATGGAATGATGTTCATATGAAAGGACCTGAGGAATTAGGAAGGCGAATCATAGCTCACACAAAAAGATATGAAGTATGGAGAGAAGCAAGAAGAGGTTACCCCCCAAGACCTGTATCCCCTCTCCGTAGTGAAAACAATCCTCTTACCGAAGATCAAATGTTGAAGGAAATCAAAATTTTAAAAGCTTAGATGAGGGTTTTGGATGAGAAGAACCAAGCTGCCGAAGTAACTATTGTCACGATCCGAAGCCAAGTACAGAAGCTAAGTTTACAGATTGAGCATTTGAAAGACGAATACACCGATGCCTACGAAGTCCCGAGTCGTGCAAAAAGGGCAAGAAAAGAAAAAGAAGCAGAGATTCAAGAGCTGCTGGCAAAGATAGAATATCAAGTGAAGATGCTTGTCAAACTTCAAAGGAAGAAAAAAGATCTCAAGACAAATGTAGGGGTTCATGTTGAAACATTACATATACTAGAAGAGAGAGTTGAATCCCCGCAAGAATCCTTGGCCCAAATAGAATTGTACTCTGATTGAGGATGGAACGAAGCATCCAAGTATCGCGAGCTACTAGCGGAGGCCAACATGAGAGAAAATTGGCTCAAAGCCAAAATAAAAGACACTAAAAGAGTTGAAGCTCAACGTCACACAGAATGGGTAAAGGGATGGAAATTAATAGTAAAGGATATAATGAATGAAAAGGAAGCATGGAAAAGAAAATACGAGGACATGATGGATAAGCTCCAACATCACACTTCCCAGCTGGTGGAGCGATTTGAAGAAGCATCCATCCACATTCATATGAACCATTTCCTTCAGCTACCGCCAAAGGTGACCGAGTTTTTCTATCATTTTGGGAAACTAGACAAAGGGTTCAGGAAAAAGAAGATGAGACTCTTAACATAATGCTTTGTGGACCACGGAGAGAGGTGGAAACTATCAATGTGTTTCTTTATAATGGAATGGAAGTTTTCATCAATGGCTGTCGAGCATTTTTTAGATGATATCTATCGAGGGGTGTGATGCAGCGCGAATCCGCATATGAACGGCTTCGTCGTCAAGTAATAAAAAGATCGAACCCACAGAGACCGTGATCTTAAATAACTATCAATTATTAAATCAATTAAACTGGACTAGAAAAAGATTTGGAAAAGATTTGGTTTTTAAAAGATTAACTAACAAATCAAATATCTAAAACGCAATCAAACAAAATAGCAATCAAATCAAATCTGAGATTTTTCAATATCAAAAGAGATTTCCAGGAATTGGGTTACTAACAAGACTGCTCATGTTACTAAATTGACTATCCCTCTTGTTAATTATCAAAATTTGCTTTGAAGGTGAATTTATCCTAATTAAGTTAATGTTCCCTCTCGGGATACAAGAACCGTGCCCGATTAAACCAACCCTTACTCTCGTGGTAATTGAATTTAAATCGAACCCTTTAAGCTTTGTGACAACTCAGTGAACCCTCGAAGGACCGCTTCTAACTCTCGAGATTTAAGTCCTAAGTTTGATCCCTGTAGATCCAATACCTAAGTTCACTGCTAGGTTCCTCCTTAGAGTATCTATGACATGCAAATAAGTGCGCACCAAATTCACAAGTAATTCATGCAATAGGAATCAAATCGAAAGCAAATTGAAATTAACAAGAAGCAAAACGTCAAATCATAACACAAAAAAAAATTATCACTAGTGCAATAAGTGCTTTTTACGTCAGTTAAAATTGATTTTTTACGTCAGAATACTGACTGACGTAAATACAACTGACGTTAAATATAACACTATTAACGTCGGTTCTTTAACACAACTGACGTTAATTTTGTCAAAATTAACGTCATTTCTTTAACAAAACCGACGTAAATTTTGTTAAAACTAACGTCAATTGTTATCAAGAACTGACGTTAAAGGTCTTAATTTTAACGTCAGTTGTAATAAACAACTGACGTTAATAGTGTACTGTATATTTTTATAAAATACTTTTTAACGCCGGTTGTATGATACAACCGACGTTAATAGTATTTTTTTTTAAATTCAGTTTTAAAATATCACTCCTTAAGCCATCCCCGCATTCAAGAAATATCCCAAGAATACGTAATATCACACACATTACTGAATTGCAAAGGAAAAATGGAACAATGATCCATATGTATGCCTGTTCAAAACAATATATATTTATTAACATAGGTTATAAATGTATACTAAGTTTAAACTACCTATATCAATATCCCTTCGTGATGATCATCACGAGTGGCATGTACTTCGTCCACCTGTGTCTCCTCGATTATAGTAGGCATGTTTGTTGAAAAAGAAGGAGTCTCAGGAATATCAAGATTTGAATCTTCATTTTCATCACTACCATTATACATGCTTTTTCCTTGGAGAACCACGGACAACCTTTTGTTAGAAGGATCAGTGATGTAGAACACTTGTTTTGCTTGGGAGGCCATTATGAAAGGCTCATTTATATGACCTAACTTGTTGAGGTCTACCAATGTGAACCCCAATTCATCGGTTTGTACACCACCGTTACTATCAACCCACTTACATTTAAATACCGGCACCGTAAGCTTAGTGTAATCGAGCACCCAAATATCTTCAATATATCCAAAGTAAGGTGTCGGTCTTTAAACGGGTTTTGTGTCCTTTGCACTAGAGAAGTGCATTGCTTCGGCCACGATCATAACCCCACTATTTTGCATGGTACTCTTGTTATCTTGTTCCTTTGTATAAAAGGAAAAGTTATTTATGTCGTATCCACTCCAACATATGACGTTGAAGTTAGGTCCACGTGCTAGCCATTTTACGTCATCAGAAGCAGTACTACCATCCTTAAGCATTTCTTCCTTGAACCATGGTAAGAAAGTCTTGTTATGCTTGTTCAACAACCACCTTTCGCTCATTCGAGGGTTTTCTTGATTGACTTTTCTTTTATGTTCAAATAAGAAAGGCTGAACACATTCGATGTTGTTCAATACATACAAATGTGCTTGAAGCACTTCCTCCCGATCCTTCCTATTAATTCTTAATCCATGTGTACCCTTACCTTGACATCTAATCTCATCATGCCGAGGCTTAGGAACCCCTATAGGATCTGTGTTATGAAGGTAGTCCGAACAAAACTCAATAGCTTCTTCTGCAACATACCTTTGAACAATAGATGCTTCCGGACGATGAGGATTCTTCACGTACCCTTTCAATATCTTCATGTAGCGCTCAACTGGGTACATCCATCTCAGAAAAACCAGCCCACATAATCTAATCTCCCTCACCAAATGAACAATTAAGTGAACCATTATGTCGAAAAAGGAAGGAGGAAAATACATCTCCAATTGGCACAAGATTGTAGCATCCTCAACTTCCAAGTCATCCAACATACGGGGGTCAACGACTATGCTACATATAGAATTGAAGAATGAGCACAACCGAGTAATGGCATGTCTCACATTTTTTGTAGCAATACCACGAATAGCAACGGGCAGAAGTTGTTGCATCAAAATGTGACAATCATGAGACTTCAAGCCAACCAATTTAAGATCACTAGAGACAAGCCTCTTCATATTTGAAGAGTAACCATGTGGAACTTTGATGCCCTGAAGACACCCGCAGAAACTTTGTCTCTCTTTTTTTGACAAAGTATGACATGTCAGGCAAATAAGTCCGCTTACCATCCTCAACAACTGGAGCTAACTGCTCTCGTATACCCATAGCAACGAGGTCGAGACGAGCATTCACACCATCCTTTGTCTTGCCCTGAATGTTGAGAAGCGTCCCATCATCACACTATCACACACATTTTTCTCCACATGCATCACATCAATGCAAGATGTCGACATCAAGCTTGCGCCAGTATTGAAGATAAAAGAATATCGACCTCTTCTTCCATATGTTTTTCTCAACATCTTTACCTTTCTTTTTGGACTTGCCGAATATAACATCGATGTCCTTTACCCTCTGATAAACCTGCTCTCCAATTAAGGCCACCGGCGCTTCTTCTGTCTCTTGGCATCCATTAAAAGCTTTTTTCATCTTACGATATGGGTGATCACGTCTAAGAAATCTCCGATGCCCAAGGTAAACCGTCTTCTTTCCATGATGCAACTGAGTGTAGCATGTGCCTTCTTCACATATAGGGCATGCTTTATGCCCCTTGACACTGTACCCGGGCAAGTTACCGTATGCTGGAAAGTCGTTGATGGTGCAAAATAACATGGCACGAAGCTTGAAAGTCTCATGAGAATACCCATCAACTACATCAACACCTTCCACCCACAACGTTTTCAAGTCTTCAATCAAGGGACCTAGATAAACATCTAAGTCATTTCCCGGTTGCTTTGGGCCCGAAATCATCATAGACAACACCATGTATTTGCGCTTCATGCACAACCAAGGGGGCATGTTGTAAATCACCAATAGAACAGGCCATGAACTATGAATACTACTCATGTTACCATAAGGATTCATTCCATCCGTAGCAAGTCCAAGCCTTAGGTTTCTTGGCTCATCGGCGAAATCCGAAACATAGTATCGATATTCTTCCATTGAATAGAATCAAAAGGATGACGAACCTTTCCATCACGCTTCCTCTCATCATTATGCCATCTAAGATTCTTCGCATCTTCGTCGATTGGCAAACAATCGCTTGAACCTTGGAATTATTGGAAGATACCACAACACCTTCGCAGGAGGACCCTTTTTTCTCACATCATCAACATCATCATGATCATCACCACCCTTCACTTTGTATCGTGATAACCCACATTTGGGGCAATCGTGTTTGTCTTCATGAACACCAGTGTACAATATGCAATCATTGGGGCATGCGTGTATCTTCTTATACTCCATACCCATAGGACACAATACCTTCTTGGCCTCATAGTTACGGTCAGGCAATGTGCTGTCCTCCGGATGCAAGTCTTTCAACACTTCAAGCAATTCCGTGAAGCTTTTATCGCTCCAACCATTTCTCGCCTTCACACAAACCAATTTTAGCACCGCCGACAACCGTGTATGAGTAGTACACCCTGGATATAAAGGCTTATCCGCATCACCGCACAACCTATCATACACATGCGCTCGATGAAAATATTCTTGTCCAATATCACGGATCATGTCCTCTACTCGATCATCCTCCATATCTACGTCAACTTCCTCACTTTGGGAGACACTCGTCGTATTACTACTCAACAACATATCACCATGCCATATCCATCTTGTATAACTCAAGCAAATCCCTTCTCAAATCAAATGAGTACGTATATCCTTCACCGTACATTTCCTCGTATTCAAACACTTGACACAAGGACAACAGAACATTCCATTACTATTAGGAACATTCCTTTGAGCAAATGCTATAAATTCTCCCACCCCCTTCAAATACTCAAAGACTAGTACGCTTACAAACCATCCAACTACGATCCATAACTAGATAGGTCCTGTAGATATACAAAACATATATATATCCAATATAAGGACAATACGGAGATTGAAAACTATAGTTTTTAAAGATTAATTGCCAAGATCGTCACGCCTGGCAGTGATGTCCATCACGCCGTAACGTGCCAACCGAATGCACCATACCATCACAGTGCGGGCGATCACGGCCTAGCCATGATTAGCATCACGGCCGTGACGGATCAACCAATGCAGCAACATACACTCAAAACCAAAAACAGAGACGTACATTCCAAACAACTCAAACTCACGGTTTCAAGTTTCAACTACTGAGACTACAGTTTCAACATACACTCAAAACCAAAAATACAAAAATGTGCCCTAAATACTCACCAGAAATAGGTGCTCGCGTGGTGGTGGGGAGGGGAGCTCGAGTGGTGACCAACGTTCAATGTGGTTACTGAGAGCAGAGGGACAAGGAGAGTTAGTGCGCGGGAAGGGGAAAGAGAGATGTACGTCAAGTTATTGCAAAGAATGAATGGAAAGACGGAGTTAGGGTTAATAGTGTACCTCACGGTGGTGGCGAAGAAGCCCTCGCGGTGGTTGCGGTGGAGATGAGCTCGCGATTAGGGTTCTGTGCTGGGTGAGAGTGAGAGTGAGGGTTGATAGTGATTTAGGGTTGAGCGTGATGAAAAGAGAAAAGAGACGTACGTACAGAGCAAAGTGCAGAAGGCACGCGGGTGTAAACGTTATATAAAACAACATTTAACATCAGTTGTATTAAACAACTGACGTTACAATTAATTTTTTAACGTCAGTTTGCAGTTTTATTAACAAACTGACGTTAAATATTAATATTTTTTTAAAAAAACGCTTTTAACGTCCGTTGTTGAATACAACTGACGTTAAAAGTGTTGTGTCTCTGTATAAAGTAACATTCTTCTCAGAATACCTGCAATATCGCCTTCTTCTTTTCCTCTATATTTCTATTCCTTCACAAAATGGCTCTGAGACCTGTATTAATTGAGTGACAACAGGCATTTCGGGATAGCTAGGATATAGGATTATTTACGTCAGCTATTTATTTAACTGAAGTAAAAAATCACACTTTTAACGTCAATTGTATAAACAACAGACGTTAAAAATAAATATTTTTTATTTTAAAAACACTTTTAACTTCAGTTTTATTCAACAACTGATGTTAACAGACCTGTGTTAAGAGTGACAACAGGGCATTTCAGATAGGGATATAGGATTATTTACGCCACTGCTTATTTAATCAAGTAAAATTACACTTTTAACGTCAGTTGTATAAACAACTGACGTTAAAAATAAATATTTTTTTATTTTAAAAACACTTTTAACATCAGTTTTATTCAACAACTGACGTTAAAAGTGTATAAGTTTCTTCCTATTCCTTCGGGCGTTTTCTTTTCTGCACGTTTATAATATATGGCTGCCAACTCCCAATGCGCCTTGGAACCTAATGCTCTTAATGATCAATTTAATTTTTTAGCAACTTACGACGCCTAGTAACTTCATCCCCTACTCCTATAAATAGCTTCCTTCCTTCCTTTAATTTTTCTGCGCTTCACAAGATGGCTCGCCATGGAGATTAACTTCATCACTCTTTCTTCCTATACCTAGACTTAAAGGTCTTTGTCTTAATGGTCAAACAACTTCTGAGGTTGTGTAAATCGCATTACATGGGTGATAAGGGTGTGTAAATCGCATTATGTGAATTGCACACACCATCATCCTTCTGGAGAATCAACAACTACAGCCTAAAACCTCGCTTTGGAACCAAGTGGCTGTTCCAAGAATATTGTCAAACAGATCGAGTGCACCCTTCACTCTGCCACGGCTCCAAAGTGACTGTGGATTCAGATGGAGCATCGACTTCAAATGAGGGAGGGGATGCATTCAATGTTGGAGATTCTGAGGACAGGACTGAGAAGAAAATGATGTTGAAGCAGAAACTTTTTTATATTTTAGTGCTATCTTGCGGAAATTTTTTATCTTTTAAACATGTAATTGTAACTTATGAATCGCTTCAATGAGATACGATTTGATTATACATATATAACTTGTTTTATGTTAAGTGTTTATTTATTTTAATTTGCACAAGAATTTGTTAATTTACTAATTCAAGCTAATTAATTAAGATTAAAAATAAACTTTTTTAAGAAAAAAGATTAGAAATAAACTGCACTATATGGAGTGATAATCTGCGTTAAGAGTGACAACAGGGAGATGACAACGAAAGAAAGATATGAATGAGTTGATTATTTACGTCAGTTATTTATTTAACTGAAGTAAAAATCACACTTCTAACGTCAGTTTTATAAACAACTGACGTTAAAAGTTTTAATAATTTCTTGCAAAACACTTTTAACGTCAGTTCATTAAACAACTGATGCAAATAGTGATTTCATATTTACAAAACTGCCACCGCCTCACTTTTAACGTCAGTCCTTAAAACAACTGACATTAACAGTGAATTAATGAAGTCTGATATTTACAAAACTGCCACCGCCCCCTTTTTAATGTCTAGTTTTTGGTTAACTTACGTAAACCTTTACCGTCTAATGTATATTTTCCACTAGTGTATAGGCATAGCCCCAATTCCTAGAAATAAAAACATTACTCAAGCATCGCCATATTCATAGCAAGCTTGATTAACAAAAGCATAAAAAGAAAACCTAAGATAGAAGAAGAAATTGAGAAGAAGAGAAATACTAGTTTTTGCCTAAGGTAGCAGTCCCCAGGGATCCTATTTTCGAGCCTAATTGCTCTATTTATAGAATAGGGTAACTTGAAGCCCAAGTAATTACAAAATCAGATCTAATCAGGTTTTAAAATTCAAGTTATTGCACGTCACGGTCGTAATGCCTATCACGGCCAGGTCGTGACAGATTCTGTCTTGGAAAACTTGGCAGAGATGGCCTGTCACGGCCGTGATAGCCATCACGGCCTGGTCGTGACAGGTTCTGACTTTTGTGTACTTTTCTTTTCAGCCTTGCTCGATCATGGCCGTGATGGGCTCTGTTTGGCTCATTTTTCTTACTTTTCATGCTCCATCTTCATGCAAGCTCCATCATAGTTGATCTTGAGCATTTTAATCCTCAATCCCTACACATAAACACCACAAAACCGCATTACCCGTTCCAAGGTAAAAACAAACAAAAATCAAATTAAAAATACCTAAACTACATGAAAATGTATGCAATATGATAAAGAAATATTAGATGTAATCACACTCATCAAACTACCCCAAGCTTAAGATTTTGCTTGTCCTCAAGCAATAACCAAGGCCACACAAGATAAACAATCAGAGCATGGACAATGAACCAAGAACCTGAGTAATAAATCCAAGTAACAGGAACATCCAAATAAGTACCCAAGAGACAATCAATTTCAAGTCCAATGAGAAGCTTAGGTTCCCTAAATTCATACCTCTCACTAATTCGGGCACTCTTCTCACCTCACTCAAGTGTTCAAGGGTATATGACAATTCACTCAATTTCGTCAAGGAAGGTACCCTACCATAAGCTTGACTATTAACCAAATCTCTACTTTATTAATGAAAACACATAAGAATCAAGAGGTCTTTTATTTTGGTTGTAATGGGGTCGTGGGATTAATTGTTAGGTGGGGAAATCAAGAAAGGAAAAATTCAAGAAGGCTAAACAAAATATCAAACAATGCAAAGCACGACAACCTTCTAAAATACCTTTTTGGGCTTTAATTCACTGTTCCACCTTTCTTTCTTTTTATTTTATTTTATTTCTCACTTTCTTTTTCACATCCCCTTCTCCAATTTTTGATTATTTTATTTTATTATTTTTTTTCAATTTGGAAAAGGGGAGATTTCCAACTTAAGAGAAATATTTTTCTAACTTTGTCATCCCACAATTTATTTTTTTTCAAATCACCTTTTTACTCTTTTTGTAATACTTTAAAAGGTGTCATACCAAGCATCATTCATCAAAATAAATTAAGGTACCAAGAAAAGTATTTTATTCTTTTAGGCTCAAAATTGGGCAACTAAGGGGTATCATTTAATCAGTCAAAGCTTAGAAGGCCAGAAAAACACCTAGTGCATTAATCATTTTCAAATATGTTTTCAAAAATTTTTAAGTTTCAAAATGGTTTCAAGTCAAGTTCTAGAGAACACAATCCAAGAGAAATAAAACACTCAATCATAAAGAATGTGGTAGATTTAGTGAGTACCCCTTTTAGGCTCAAAAAATCTCACATTTAGTAGTTTAAAATAAATGAGAAACATAAATCTAAGGAATCACATGCTAATTATCAACTATCAGAAGATCATCTCAAGCATTTTTATTTTTAGCCTATCACAAGGATACAAAAATTGGGTTCAAAAATTCACTGTCTCAATTCATTTGGCGCAAAGTTCTCACAATTGGATGCATACTCTAAGCAAGGGGCAATCTAATCATGTGATTAAGCAAAACTACGCCTATATGAATGCAACATGAAAAATACAAAAATTGTAAAAAGAAAATGCAAAAATACCCCTACCACAAGCATAAAAACTTACATTGTCCCCAACGTAAATAATCAAGTCGGAGAGAGGAGAAAAATGGAACAACTCACCGAGGTGGTGGAGGGTGCTGGCTCACATGTCAGTCAAAGAGCTGTTGGAAGACGTGTCACGGCCGTGACATTCATCACGGGCAGGCCGTGACCAGTTCAGGTGTCAAGCGAGTGCCCATCACGGGCGTGATATACGTCACGGCTAGGCCATGATCAATTCGGGTCTATAGGAGCTGGCCTCTCACGATCGTGACTTCCATCACGGCTAGGCCGTGATACATTCTGATTTTCTGGGTCCTTCTCATCACGCCCGTGAGGGCTATCACGACTGGGCCGTGTTCCTTTCTGATCTTCAGCTGTTGGCTAATCACGGCCGTGACCCCCGTCACGGCCTGGGCGTGATCAATTCTGGTCTCACATCATGGCCATGATGGATATGAGGTGCAGGCCATGATCTCCTCTTACTTCGTTTTTCCATGCCTTTTTTCTCTTCATGCCTTCATAACCTGAAAATACTTTGAAAAACCATCAATTTGTGATCTTTCTTCTCTTAATCTTCTCAAATTATTCAACAACAAAATTCAAAAACAAATTGAAAAGGGAAAGAAAACTTGGGTTGGCTCCCAAGAAGCGCTTATTTATGGTCTTAAGCTTGACCATACTGCCTTAGATCAACCAGGATCAGCTAGGCTTGGAAGTGAAAGAACACCTCTCTTCCAAGGAAGTCCATCAAAGAGCCTATTTTTTTCATATGGCCACATGTGCTTTCGCTTTCCTCTTTTCACTCTGAGTTTCATGGCCTTACTTCCTTCCGGCGGAAGTTTTAACTCCACATATTGAGCAACTCCGATTTCATTATTGTTTGGTGCATCATTTGTCATGCAAAGTTTCGGAGTTGCTTCCATGTTAAGCTCTTCCTTCACCTTTGGAGGCATTATCTTAATCCTGCACACGTGACTCTCAAAAGGAAGGTTGTTATATGAGTTAGTCAAATCAAAATCCACCCTACCTTCCTCTACATTCAAAGAAAGCTTACCATTTTTTACATCTATTATTACTGCAGCTGTGGCCAAGAATGGCCTTCCAAGAATGATAGGGAATTTAGAATTCCCATTCATATCCAACACCATGAAATCGGTAGGAATGAAAAATTTCCCTACCTTTATGGGAACATTCTCTAGTATGCCTAGAGGAGTTTTAGTTAAGCCATCCGCAAATTGTAAAGAGGACTTAGATGGACTCAATTCCTTGGTTCCTAACCTCTCAAAGATAGTAAGCGGCATCAAACTCGCACTAGCCCCTAAGTCACATAAGGCTTGTCTATTTTTAATTCTCCAATTGAGCAAGCAATAGAGAAACTTCCTGGATCTTTTAGTTTAGGAGGAATATTAGTTTCTATCATGGCATCATGCTCCTCAATTAAGCTCTTAGTTTCTTTTTCTACTTGCTTTTTCTTGACCAACCTTTGTGGGAAAGGTATTGGGGGTTGGTAAGGTGGTGGAGGGCCATACTTTGGCTCTACCTCTTCATGTTCACTCATGTCCTCCTCACATTTCACATCCTTTTCAACTACCCCAAGCTTATCATCCCTCAAGGATATAGCATTACAGTTCTCATTGGGATTAACTTCGGGTTGTCCTGGAAACGTACCCTTAGTTCTAGAATATGCGACAGCTTGTTGGGCAATCTGAGTTTCTAACATCTTATTATGGATGCCTAAGTTATCTACCTTAGATGCTAACTCTTTTATTTCCTCATTGATTGCCCTACCTTGTTGCCTAAACTCTTCATTTTGCTTTGTTTGAGTTTCAACAAAATTTTCCAAAAGAGACTTAAGTTTAGACTTTTGTACCTGAGGATACCCCGATGCGGGTTTCCTATTACCTTGGTCTTCCTGGAATTCGTGGTTCAACGTGTTGTTGTAGTTCCCGTTGGAGAGATAAGGATTATTCTTCCTCACTTGGTTGTAAGGATTTGGGGGAGCATAATTTGGCAACTCCGTATTCGTGTCATAGAAGTTGTGACAGGAGTTCACTTGTTCCCCCGAAGCACCGGATCCAGCAGCAATACCATGTGGGCACTCCATTATGTCATGTCCTTGCATTCCACAAATCTCACAAACAACATTAGTAGAACCTATTGAACTCACATTAGCCTTTTCAAGTTTATCAAAGCGTTTATTCAATGAGTCAAATTTAGACATAATCAAATCAGTGCTATTCATTTCAAACTTACCCCCAGAAAGCTTTTTCTGGTTATTACCTCTTTCCGAACCCCATTGGTGATAGTTGGTGGCTACGTTTTCAATGATATTGAATGCTTCAGTCAGAGGTCTATTCATAAAGGCTCCACCAGCTGCGGAGTCAAGTGACACCTTTGAAGAGTAATCCAATCCGTTGTAGAAGGTATGCACTAACAACCACCTCTCGAGTCCATGATGTGGCCAAGACTCTAGCAATTCTTTGTAACGATCCCAAGCTTCGGATAAGCATTCTCCGCCCTTTTGGAAGAAGCCAGTGATCTGAGTTCGTAGGTAAGCAGTCTTGGATGGAGGGAAGAATTTCTCCAAGAATGCCTACTCCAGTTGGTCCCAAGTTGACAAAGTATCAGCGGGGACTTGCTTCAACCAAGGTTTTGCCTTTACAGTCAGAGAGGAGGGGAATAACCTCATGCGATTAGCATCAATCGGGGCACCTTGAATTTGTATTGCATCGGTGAACTCCAAGAATGTCTTCACATGATTAGTCGGGTCCTCCGAGGGTAATCCTCCAAATTGATTTTGTCTAATCATGCCAATTAACAGAGGCGGTATAGTGTAGTTCTCCGCCTCAATTTCTGGCCTAGCAATCCCAGTTCATAAACCCCTAACATTTGGGGCTGCATAGTCCTTCGGTGGTTTGGTATCCGGTAGATTCGCCATGAGTGGAATGGGAACAAACCTCTCTCTCTCTTTGTCTTTGTAGTCTCCCACGTCTACGAAAGGTCCTTTCGATCTCGGGGTCAACTTCAACAAGATTTGCAAGACTTTGGGATCTTTGCATAAAAGATAAAAATACCTGCAAAGAGAGATAGATACTCTAGAAAAAGAAAAGAGATAAATGAAAAAAGAGAAAATTTTAATATAAAAAAAGGTCCAGAAAAAATCAATTTAAAAATTAAATTGAAATTCAAGAAAGCACAGTCCCTGGCAACGGCGCCAAAAACTTGATGGGGCGCGAATCCGCAAGTGAACGGCTCTTTTGTCAAGTAATAAAAATATCAAACCCACAGTGACCGTGATCTTAAATAACTACCAATTATTAAATCAATTAAACTGGACTAGAAAAAGATTTGGAAAAGATTTGGTTTTTAAAAGATTAACTAACAAATCAAATATCTAAAACGCAATCAAACAAAATAACAATCAAATCAAATATGAGATTTTTCAATATCAAAAGAGATTTCCAGGAATTGGGTTTCCAACAAGACTACTCATGTTACTAAATTGACTATGCCTCTTGTTAATTATCGAAATTTGCTTTGAAGGTGAATTTTTCCTAATTAAGTTAATGTTCCCTCTCGGGATACAAGAACCGTGCTCGATTAAACCAACCCCTACTCTCGTGGTAATCGAATTTAAATCGAACCCTTTAAGCTTTGTGATAACTCAGTGAACCCTCGAAGGACCGCTTCTAACTCTCGTGATTTAAGTCCTAAGTTTGATTCCTATAGATCCAATACCTAAGTTCACCGTTAGGTTCCTCCTTAGAGTATCTATGACATGCAGATAAGTGCGCACCAAATTCACAAGTAATTCATGCAATAGGAATCAAATCGAAAGCAAATTGAAATTAACAAGAAGTAAAACGTCAAATCATAACACAAAACAAATCTTGGGCATAGCCCCAATTCCTAGAAATAAAAACACTACTCAAGCATTGCCATATGCATAGCAAGCTTGATTAACAAAAGCATAAAAAGAAAACCTAAGAGAGAAGAAGAAATTGAGAAGAAGAGAAATCCTAATTTTTTCCTAAGGTAGCAGCCCCTAGGGATCCTATTTTCGAGTCTAATTGCTCTATTTATATAGTAGGGTAACTTGAATCCCAAGCAATTACAAAATCAGATCAAATCAGGTTTTAAAATTCCAGATATTGCGTGTCACGGCCGTGATAGATTCTGTCTTGGAAAACTTGGCACTGATGGGCCATCACGGCCTGGCCGTGACAGGTTCTGACTTTTGTGTACTTTTCTTTTCAGCCTTGCTCGATCGTGGCCGTGATGGTTGTCACGGCTAGGCCATGATGGGCTCTGTTTGGCTCATTTTTCTTACTTTTCATGCTCCATCTTCATGCAAGCTCCATCATGGTTGATCTTGAGCATTTTAATCCTCAATCCCTGCACATAAATACCATAAAACCACCTTACCCGTTCCAAGGTAAAAACTAACAAAAATCAAATTAAAAATGCCTAAACTACATGAAAATGCATGCAATATGATAAAGAAATATGAGGTGTAATCACACTCATCAGAGTGTGTTCTCCCTTAGATACGTCATCAACTATATTTTACCCTAAAAACGACGTGTTTTCTGCGTAAAAATAAGAATGTTGCTTGTACGGGTGTGGTCTATTGAGGAGTGGATTCTCCCTTGGACTTGACACCACTTGCATTCAAGCTAGAGGGAACCATATCAGTAGATTTGATTACAGGATGAGAATTCTTGCTATAGGTGTATACGACAGTCTTCCTAAGAGCACTCTCGCGATCAAACAAAGGGTGATAACTTGTACATGCATACACACACACACAATTAGAAGTAATAGTATAGATTCGTTATATGTTTTATGTTAGTTTATTACTTAAAAGTAATAATCTTTTGTCCAATTAAACTTGCAGATATTCAACAATCCATCTCCATTGTCTGGTTCTGACATCAACATCATAAAGAGGCGTTGGGCAACTTTCTTTCTTGAAGTGTACCACCCATAGTTTGTATATATGTAGTTAGTTTAAAAACTTATCATATACTAGCTATAGTGTACGTACCTTTGACTGATGATATGTATTAGTGCTCAGGTCTGGTTCAATTTTTCTTCTCTCGTGTTTTGATGTAGC
This sequence comes from Sophora flavescens, assembly GCA_030762895.1. NCBI lineage: Eukaryota > Viridiplantae > Streptophyta > Magnoliopsida > Fabales > Fabaceae > Sophora > Sophora flavescens. Next base: position 29,574,514 of record CM061069.1, read on the forward strand.
TTTGATAAAGTGTTGTTTTCATTCATAAGAAAATTGAATGAAGTATGTTTTGCTTTTGAATGATTGTGTCAAAACTGGTTTGGTGTTCTGTTGTTGTTTCTTGTTTGATCAGGTCTTCTTTGGTTTGTTTATTGATCCGCATTAGTGAAACAGGAATGATTGAAATGTAAATATCGATTAAAAAAAAGAGATTTTACACATCGGTTCTCGATGGAATCGATGTGTATATTTAACTTTCTACATCGGTTTTACATAAAACCGATGTGTAAATTTAATTTACACATCGGTTCTTTATAAAACCGATGTAGAAGGTCAATTTTACACATCGGTTTTTTGCAAAACCGATGTATAAAGTTAAATTTACAACTGCTTATCAATTGCTAAATTAATTTTACACATCGGTTAGTATTAAACCGATGTTTAAAATATACTTTACACATCGGTTTTAAAACCGATGTGTAAAGTGGCAATAAACCACATCGGTCGTTTCCACATCAGTTTCAAAACCGATGTGGAAAGCCAAAAATAACCGATGTGGAATCCCCTTTGTGCACTAGTGATTCTTGGATGCTTTACAGAGTCACATACTTCTGAGAATCCGAGAACCATTGCGCGAACTAGGAAAGGTGACACCAATCAAACCCGAGTTCACAATACCAGATCTCGGACCAGGATGGCTGCCAACTTGCCTGAGGAAGAAAGAAACTTAAGCTCTGAAATATATGAAGTGAGGGGAAGGATAAATGAAATGACTGAAACCCAAGCAAGATTAGAAGCCATACTGCAGGATATGAGGGAATCTCTCAGCATGCTTAGTGCTAACAGAGATGCAAATGAACCTGGTAGGTGACGGATCTCTTCCGTAGTAACAACACCGATGTTTTCAAACATTAGCACGGGTCTCATTCAGGGAATATCTAGCCCCAACCAGACACATCACATGGCACCAATAACAATTCCCATTGGAGAAGGATACCCCCCTTTTGAAAATGCCTATCATGAAGTTCTGGGCTATACCGCACCGACATGGGAGCAACCTCATGTATCTACTCATAGTCAGTCAGCGGGAGTTCAGGATGGTAAGGATAAGATGAAATATGAATGGATGGAGAAAATGGAAGAACAAATTAAAGCAATGAAAGGTCTGAATACCTACAACCCTCTTCAAATAGAAGAACTATGTCCCGCCACAGATGTCGTGATCCCCAAGGACTTCAAGATTCCTTATTTTTCCAAATATGATGGAAGTGGGAATCCACGATTTCACCTCATCAGTTATGACACCAATATGGTAATTTGGTCCAAGGATGACAAATTCCTTATCAGCTTTTTCCACGAAAGTTTGACTGGCCTCACCTTAGAATGGTATCTCCAATTGGACCATTCCAAGATCTCGGGATGGACGAAATTGGCTGAATTATTCATGGACCAATACAAGTTCAACCTGGATGCGGCTCCGAGTCGTGAAAAGTTGACTACAATGCAGAAAAGAAATGAGGAGCCCTTCAAGCAATATGCCCAAAGGTGGAGGAGTTTGGCTGCACAAGTTCAACCCCCGTTGACTTTATCTTAAATGTGTTCATACTTTTTAGGAACCCTCGAAGAGCCTTTTATAGGGGCCATGACTTGGGCAGCCTATAAAGATTTCTCCGACTTGATCGTTGTCGGTGAAAGGATTGAATTTTTAGCAAGAGCTGGAAAGCTTCCCATGAATGATGTTGAAGGAAGTGCATCCCGGAAAGGATTCCAACCAAAGAAGAAAGAAGTTGAGGCGAATTATGTACAATGCCAACAGAACTTTAATCCTCAGTACCAAGCATCATATAACCCTAATCCACATATTCCATACCAGACACTAACCCCACTTTACCCGTTACAATCATCCTTACGAACTAACACTTACACACAAAACCAAATCAACAATATTCCTACCCCTTAACACTATAACCTTGCTCTCCCGTCATACGCCCGTTATCCACCTGCGTCCCCATAAAACCGCCCAAATTATCCTCCGCCTCGCCCAAATTTCCAAAACCAAGGACGTTTCCAAAATCCAAATCTGCCACCCTTCCCGAGATTGTCCATCTCTAATGCGGGTTTATTCCAACAATTGTTTGACCGCCACTTAATTGCGGGGAACCCTGTACGTCCCCTAGAACCTCCATTTCCTGCTTGGTACAATCCAAATCAGACTTGCAAGTATCACATGGATGTCACAGGACATTCCATTGAGGATTGTGAAGCTTTTAAGACGGCAGTGAGAAAATTGATTGCTTGTGGGAAGATAGGTTTTGAAGAAGAGGTCGGGCCTAATATTGTTAAAAATCCAATCCCGAATCATAATAATGGAAATCGGGTGAACAATTTGGAGGTAAGAGGGTCCCTAATCAGGAAGGTACTGGAATTACGAGTGCCAATGCAAAAGATCTTCGAAGAACTAAAGAAGGCGGGATACAATATTGTTGCACCAGTAATAATTCTAAGAGAAGAAAGGAGGTATGTCGAAGATCTGAGGTGTGGCTATCATCATGGGGCAAGTGGGGCACGACATCGAAACTTGTTGGGATTTAAAAGTCCAGGTTCAGGGATTACTCACCTTGGGGGTGATTCAAGCTAGACGGGGTGCTGCCGAGGAAGTCAATGTAGTTGAAAAGGTTGTACTTCGAGTGCCACCCATGAACAAAGCTTCAGTCCTAGAAAGAGTCATTGTGAGGGTGAAGAAGCCAACTCCTTTTGCTTATGATGATACACATGCTGTACCATGGAATTATGGACAGAAGGTTGAACTAGCTGGAGCGGTGGGAGAGACCTCGAAGGCCCAAGTTACTAATATTTTGAGAATTGGAGGCATTACAAGGAGCGGGCGATGCTATAGCCCCGTTGAGGAAGAAATGATGAAGGAATCCAAAGAAAAAGAAACCATGGATGAAGGAAAAGGAAAAGAAGAAGAAGAATTTATGAAGATCATGAAGCAAAGTGAATATGATGTGATAGAACAGTTAAAGAAAACTCTGTCAAGGATATCTCTTTTATCGCTTGTCTTGACATCAGAGTCGCATCGTAAGGCATTATTGAATGTGTTAAATGAAGCATATGTCAAGCCTGACGTCACTCCGGAGAATGTGGTAAATATGGTGGACCCAATAAGGCGTGTCAACATGATTACTTTCTCGGAAGATGAAGTGGTTTCGAAATCCCACAGTAGCACCAAAGCCTTACACATTACCCTAAAGTGTAAAGGGTTTGTGATTGCAAAGGTGCTTGTAGATGGTGGTTCGGCGTTGAATGTGGTTCCAATGTCCACTCTCGAGTAACTAAACATAAGCATGGCGGATTTGACACCACAAGAAATGATTGTACGAGCCTTTGATGGGACAACAAGAGGAATCTTAGGGGAGATAACTCTGTCCCTTGAAATAGGGCCTAGTTGTTTTTCTGTCCTCTTTCAGGTCATGGAGATCCAACCAGCTTATAATATGCTTCTGGGAAGGCCTTGGATTCATGAAGCAGGAGTTGTTCCATCGACTTTGCATCGGTGTTTGAAGTATATTCAAGATGGGTTCGTGATTACTGTCCGTGGTGAAGAGGAAATTATGCTGACAAAGCCCGCCGCAATACCTTATGTAGAAAGTACAGAGCAAATGGAAAATGATTCATTGTGTAGTTTTGAGGTATTGAAGATAGAGAACAAGAAAAGGGAGCCGCCAATGAAGAATGTGAATGAAGTGGCAATCCACATCATGGAAAAGAATGGGTATCAAAGAGGAAAAGGCCTAGGTCCTAAGCTTCAAGGGATCTCTCAACCAATTGAAGCAGCTATGAGAGAAGGAAGACATAGATTGGGGTATCAACCCTACTTGGCAAAAAAGATGAAATTCATGACTCTCGAAAACAAGAAAGGAGAAGATGATGAGAGAAGGTATCTTCCCCTTCTGACAGAGACTTTCCCAGTAGCCGTTGAAGTTATCAGTCCTGAAAAGTTATTGTCCCCTCACTTCACTATCAGAACACTTGAAGAGGAGCTGGACGAGAACCATGTCATCTATCTCCCTGCTAGCAATGAAGTTCTCAATAATTGGTGATCTAAACCGTTTGTTGACGTTATTTCCATGAAGTAATTATCTTATTGTACTAAATATGAACTGATGTTTACTTTGTTTGAGACATGAATGAGAAAGTAGCACTTTGTCTGGTGTTTTCCTTTTGATTCCATCATTTTTTTTCTCTCTTTCATTTCTTTACTTTGTTGAAGCATTTCTTTCATGAATAAGACTCTCGCCTATACTTCTCCTATTCCCTACGTTTTCTTCCAGGAAGACTTCTTCCACTAAGGATTTACCTCAGGAGAGGAACTTTTGAAAACTCATTTATTGATTCCCTCGCGGTCGTTGATGAATACAACCTTGAATCCGATGAGGAAGAAGAAGACATTGAAGAATTCATAAAGATGGTAAAACAGTCAGAAGAAGGAATTAGCTCGAATGATGAGGTTGTAGAAGTGATCAATATGGGAACCGAGGAAGACAAAAAGGAGTTGAAAATAATGGATAACCCAAAGAGTGAAGAAATGGTTGCACTATTCAAAGAGTATCTGGACGTTTTTGCATGGTCCTACAGAGATATGCCAGGTTTAGATCCTGAGATAGCATCACATAAAATTCCCTTATACCCAGATGTGGTTCCAAAGAAGCAAAAATTAAGGAGGATGCATCCTGAGATGTCGTTGAAGATCAAGGAAGAAGTGACCAAGCAGTTAGAGGCTGGCTTTCTGGAAGTAGCTAGACACCCGGAATGGGTAGCTAATATTGTTCCATTACCAAAGAAGGATGGAAGGGTCAGAATGTGCGTGGGCTACCGAGATCTGAATAAAGCCAGTCCAAAGGATGATTTTCCCCTACCTTATATTGATGTCCTTGTAGACAGTACAGCCAGAAGTCATAGGTTTTCTTTCATGGATGGGTATAATGGGTACAATTAGATACTCATGGATGATGATGACAAAGAAAAGACAACTTTTATCACTCCTTGGGGAACTTTTTGTTACAAAGTGATGCCTTTCGGGTTGAAGAATGCTGGGGCCACTTACCAACATGCTATGGTAGCATTGTTCCATGTTATGATGCACAAGGAGGTAGAGGTATATGTTGATGATATAGTGGCTAAGTCTAAGGAAGAAGAAAGCCATGTAGCAGTTTTATGAAAGTTGTTCGAGCGGCTAAGGAAGTACAAGTTGTGGCTCAACCCTGAAAAATGTACTTTTGGTGCATCCGCAGGGAATTTACTTGGCTTTGTTGTCAGTAAAGAAGGAATAAAGGTGGACCCTGACAAGGTAAAAACAATACGTGACATGCCAGCACCTAAGAACGAGCGAGAAGTAAGGGGTTTTCTTGGAAGGTTGAACTATATTGCGCCCTTCATTGCAAATTTGACTAGCACATGCGAGCCAATCTTCAAACTCGTCAGGAAGAATAATCCCGGAAGATGGGATGGTAGCTGTAAAGAAGCCTTTGACAAGATAAAGGCATATTTACTGAATCCCCCAGTACTGGTACCACCTACCCAAGGTCGTCCATTGTTACTCTATCTCACAATATTGCCAAACTCAATTGGGGCAATGCTAGGACAACATGATGAATCTAGCAGGAAGGAGCAGGCAATTTATTATTTGAGTAAGAAATTTAATGCCCGTGAGGCTCGTTATATGGCAATCGAGAAGACTTGGTATGCGCTAGTGTGGACCTCCAGAAGACTCAGATAGTATATGTTATATCACACCACTTGGCTAATTTCTCGAATGGATTCTTTGAAGTATATCTTCGAAAGTCCCTATATCTCCTTAAGAGTTTCGAGGTGGCAAGTGATATTGTCAGAATTTGACATCAAATATGTGACTCAGAAGTCCATCAAAGGAAGTTCGATTGCTGATCATTTAGTAGAGAATCCTCTTGAGGATGGATGGCCTGTCAACTCCGAGTTCCCAGATGGAGAGATAATGACCCTCAAGGAATATGAAGAACAGGAAGATGTGTGGAAGATGTATTTTGATGGAGCAGTCAATATGCATGGCAGTGGTAGAGGAGCGGTGGTTATCTCACCAAACGGCAAGCAGTACCCGATGGCCGTAAAGCTAAAATTTGAATGTACGAATAATATTGCAGAATACGAGGCATGTGCTAGTGGATTACAAATGGCACTTGAACTTGTTATAAAGCAGTTGAAAGTCTTCGGAGATGCAGCTCTAATCATTTACCAAGTCAATGGTGAATGGCAAACCAAAGACTCCAAGTTGATTCCGTATCAGAAATACTTGACTCGGTTGATTACGAAGTTTGCCGAGATTACTTTCTCGCATTTAACTCGAGACAAGAATCAATTTACTAATGCTTTAGCCACACTAGCTGCCATGACCAAGCTGGACATCCATACCAATGTCCAACCCATCCAAGTTAGAGTGCAAGATGCACCGGCATACCGTGCCCATGTGGAAGGAGAACCGGATGGTAAGCATTGGTATCATGATATCAAGCAATATATTCAGAACAAGAAATACCCGGCAGAAGCGAGCGAAGAAAATAGAAAGACCATCCGAAGACTGGCTATGGCCTTTTTCTTAAGCAAGGAAGTCCTGTATAAAAAAGGATATGATGGTACCCTACTCAGATGTGTGGATGTTCGTGAAGCTAAGTTGATCATGATCGAAGTTCATGAAGGAATCCGTGGGACTCATGCCAATGGCCACATGATGGCTCGGAAAATTTTGAGAAGTGGCTATTATTAGTCTACTATGGAGTTGGATTGTATAGAGCATGTTCGTAAATGTCAAAAATGTCAGATGTATGCAGACCGGGTCAATGCACCTCCATTTCCACTGAATAATTTAGCATCCCCATTCCCCATGGCCTTTTTCGATGTGGGGAATAGATGTCATCGGTCTCATTAATCCCAAGGCTTCCAATGGTCATCGTTTCATTTTGGTGGCGATAGACTATTTCACTAAATGGGTAGAAGTTGCTTCATATGCCAACATAACTCAAAAGGTTCTCAAATTCCTCAAGAAGGACATCGTCTGTAGATACGGGATCCCAGAGAGGATAATCACAGATAATGCTGCTAATCTTAATGGTGCCGAGATTCAAAAGTTTTTTGATGGTTTCAAAGTCAAACACCACAATTCAGCTCCTTATAGACCTCAAATGAATGGTGCAGTTGAAGCAGCAAACAAATATATCAAGAAGATCGTTGCCAAGATGGTTGTAAATTATAAAGACTGGTACGAAATGCTGCCATATGCTCTACATGCTTATCGGACTAATATACGATCAAGCACTGGGGCAACCACTTTCTCTTTGGTATACGGGATGGAGGCTGTCTCACCTATCGAAGTAGAACTCCCTTCGCTAAGAGTCTTGATGGAAGCATATTTAGAAGAATCTGAGTGGGTGAAAACTCGATATGAGCAGTTGAACATGATAGAAGAGAAAAGACTGGCAGCTATCTGTCACGGGCAATTGTATCAAAGCAGAATGGCAAGAGCTTTCAATAAGAAGGTTCGCTATAGAGAATTTTGTGCGGGAGACCTGGTTTTAAAGAAAATCCTCCCTAATCAGGAGGATGCCTGAGGAAAATGGGCGCCAAATTATGAAGGTCCTTATATTGTCAAACAAGCATTCTCATGAGGAGCTTTGATTATGCAAAACATGGATGGGGAAGAGTTACCAGGGCCGGTAAACTATGATGCTGTGAAAAAGTTCTATTCTTAAAAAAAACGCTAGGTTGAAAGCCCGAAAAGGGGGCCTAGGCAAAAGTTAGGGCAAAGAACAATGAAAACAAAAGGAAAAAAAGGCACGCTAGGTTGAAAACCCGAAAAGGCAACCTAGGCAAAAGTTAGGGTAAAAAAACCTTAGGCTGAAAACCTGTAAAGGCGGCCTAGGGGGAGGATATGGTCCAACACTTCTGCAAGCACTCACCACACTGGGGCAATTTTATCCGACTGAGCATACTGGGGCAAAATTGTTAAGGATTGATTGAAGAAGGTGTGTTTGAAGAATCAGAAACAGGAGCCAAGATCCATGTCATCAAAAGGCTGTGGGGAATCAATTAAATGAAAATCAAAGGACCAACACTAGGGCAAATTTTATGTGGTTCTCGTAATTTTCTTTGTTTATCTTTGCTTTTAATCTTCATGATCCCTTCTATAATTTTTTTCTCATATTGTTATTTTCTCTTAACAAACTAAATTCTCGTATTAAGGCAAGAGGCTTTTCCTTCATACTCCCATGTCGTGTTCACTCTCATGTTTAATCACTATGGTCATGTCTCAATAAAAGTAAATATAAGTTTATTGGTATGATTTGATAATTCTAATGGTAGCACCAATGAATGGTTTGAACCAAAAGGACTCAATATTTCAAATTCAATGGAAGAGATAGGATGCACTAGACAACAAAAGAATGATGCAAATAAGCTTGGGAGAATAAACATGACATCCACCTCATATGATTCAGATTCTTGGGTGACCCATGTTGTTAAAAGAATGAATGATGCCTCGGCTCAGAGTGGTCGGTGAACAAGGGTTTGGTTGGTGGAAGTTTTTCCATGGAGCATTTGGTTCCGTTGTCTTCAAAAGGAAGGGATTCTCATTAGTTTCAGATTACTGATTGAATTTTTTCGAGCTCTGAGGCTCTCTGCATATCTAATTTTCTGTTGGACGAGGAGATTTCGTCCGCTGCATATCTGATTTTCTGTTGGACGAGGAGGTTTCATCCGCTGCATATCTGATTTTTTGTTGGACGAGGAGGTTTCATCCGTTGCATATCTAATTTTCTGTTGGACGAGGCATATCTAATTTTCTGTTGGACGAGGAGGTTTCGTCCGTTGCATATCTAATTTTCTGTTCGACGAGGAGGTTCTGTCCGCTGCATATTTAATTTTCTGTTGGACGAGGAGGTTCAGTCTGTTGCATATTTAATTTTCTATTGGACGAGGAGGTTCCGTCCGTTGCATATGTAATTTTCTGTTGGACGAGGAGGTTCCATCCGCTGCATATCTAATTTTCTATTGGACGAGGAGGTTCCGTCCGCTGCATATGTAATTTTCTGTTGGACGATGAGGTTCCGTCCGTTGCATATCTAATTTTCTGTTGGACGAGGAGGTTCCGTCCACTGCAATTTTATTTTCAAACGGTGAGGTTTTCTTTTGAGCTCCTCACGTTTTGTCGGACAAAATACGTGTTCATTTTCTTTACTTGTTCATTACTACAATACATGAAAAGTCACGACTAATCAAGTCTTCTAGTATGCAACAAGTAAAGAGGGGCAACTGTGAACACCCATTTTTGTCCATCTTCATTTTATTTTATTCTAATTTTATTATTATGTTATTATATTTCAGGGAGACTAAAAAAAAATAATAGTGAAGAAAGAAGGAAGAAAAAGAAGATAATGAAGAAAGGAGGAGGTTTCGTCCGTTGCTTATCTAATTTTTTGTTGGACGAGGAGGTTCTTTCCATTGCATATCTAATTTTATGTTGGACAAGGAGGTTCCGTTCGTTGCATATCTAATTTTCTGTTGGACGAGGAGGTTCTGTCAGTTGCATATCTAATTTTCTGTTGGACGAGGAGGTTCCTTCCATTGCGTATATAATTTTCTGTTGGACGAGGAGGTTCCGTCCATTGCATATTTAATTTTCTGTTGGACGAGGAGGTTCTATCCGTTGCATATCTAATTTTCTGTTTGATGAGGAGGTTTCGTGCACTGCAATTTTATTTTCAAACTGGAGACTAAAAAAATAATAGTGAAGAAAGAAAGAAGAAAAAGAAAATGGAGGGGATCTTCGTTTTTTAAACAGAAAGAGGGGATTTTTGGGTTAGGGATTTGAGTTTTTTTCTCTTCTCTGTCATTAGAGTGGTTCCAACTTTTCAAAAGAAGAAAGAGTTAAAGGAGTCAGTGAAACTGAAATGTGAGGGTTTTGATCTTAAAATTTTACTACTGGGAGAAAACAAAATCATTGTTATTCTACTCTCATTTGGTAATCCTTGTTCTCTTTGTTGATATTATTCATGAGTTTCTCTTGACATTCTTATTTTTCGGTGTCTCTGTTTATGATGAAAAGAAAATCCATGGATATTGAAACTGAATGAGTAGGGTTCCTGTTTCATTGTTTGCTGTCATATGCTGAAATGCATGATACACTAGTAATCTTCATATGGCTATATTGTTACTAAACACTTAAAATGTTTCATTTTTGTTCTATTTTCATAAGGCAAAACTATGTTTTACATAAAAATGAAAGATGATCACTTAAATCCCCTTCAACCAGTTTGTTCCCTTTTTTAAAAAACAAAGTAAATTGCCTCTTGATAAATAAATAATTGAAATTGTTTTATTTAGGGATGGCCTATGGACTTGGTTGCCATATTCATGGACTTATGTGCCATGTTAAACCTATTTATAACTTTTCAACATTTAATCAAAAAGGTAGAATAAAATATAAAAAAATGAGATCATGAAATAACATTTCTCTGCCTAATTCCTATGTGGTGTTTTTCTAAATACTTAATTAAATCAATGTTATTGTTGGGTTGCTCTATGACAAGTGCCATGCTCAACCCTTTAGATTTTGAGGTTGCCTCATGGACTTACGTGCCATGCACAACCTCATTTAGGTTTAATCGAAAAATTTTCACAAATATAAAACCGATAAAAAATACAAAATATCGTAAAATTAAAAATGATTTCTTCCTTTAAATGATTTTCGGGGTAAAATAAATATTTCAAAGTTACTAATAATTTACACAACTAATTTTGGGAAACCTTTTTTTTATGGATGTTCTAGGGTGTTGATGTTTCGCGAATCCGCAAGTGAACGGTTTCGTCATCAAGTAATAAAAAGATCGAACCCACAGAGACCGTGATCTTAAATAACTATCAATTATTAAATCAATTAAACTAGACTAGAAAAATATTTGGAAAAGATTTGGTTTTTAAAAGATTAACTAACAAATCAAATATCTAAAACGCAATCAAACAAAATAGCAATCAAATCAAATAGGGGTTTTTCAAATATCAAAAGAGATTTCCATGAATTGGGTTACCAACAAGACTGCTCATGTTACTAAATTGACTACCCCTCTTATTAATTATCGAAATTTTCTTTGAAGGTGAATTTATCCAAATTAAGTTAATGTTCCCTCTCAGTATACAAGAACCGTGCCCGATTAAACCAACCCCTACTCTCATGGTAATAGAATTTAAATCGAACCCTTTAAGCTTTGTAACAATTTAGTGAACCCTCGAAGGACAGCTTCTAACTCTCGTGCTTTAAGTCCTAAGTTTGATTCCTATAGATCCGATACCTAAGTTCACCACTAGGTTCCTCCTTAGAGTATCTATGATATACAAATAAGTGTGCACCAAATTCACAAGTAATTCATGCACTAGGAATTAAATCGAAAGTGAATTGAAATTAACAAGAAGTAAAATGTCAATTCATAACATAAAACAAAACTTGGGCATAGCCCCAATTCCTAGAAATAAAAAGACTACTCAAGCATTGCAATGTTCATAGCAAGCTTGATTAACAAAAGCATAAAAGAAAACCTAAGAGAAGAGAAGAAATTGGAGAAGAAGAGAAATCCTAGTTTTTGCCTAAGGAAGCAGCCCCCGGATCCTATTTTCGAGCCTAATTGCTCTATTTATAGAGTAGGGTAACTTGAATCCCAAGCAATTACAAAATCAGATCAAATCAGGTTTTAAAATTCCAGATATTGCGCGTCACGACCGTGATGGCTGTCACGGCCAGGCCGTGACAGATTCTGTCTTGGAAAACTTAGCACTGATGGCCTGTCACGGTCGTGATAGCCATCACGGCCTGGCAGTGACAGGTCCTGACTTTTTCGTTCTTTTCTTTTCAACCTTGCTCGATCATGGCTGTGATGGCTGTCAGGGCTAGGCCGTGATGAGCTCTGTTTGGCTCATTTTTCTTACTTTTCAAGCTCCATCTTCATGCAAGCTCCATCATGGTTGATCTGGAACATTTTAATCTTCAATTCCTGCACAACAACACCACAAAACCGCCTTACCCGTTCCAAGGTAAAAAACTAACAAAAATCAAATTAAAAATGCCTAAACTACATGAAAATGCATGCAACATGATAAAGAAATATGAGGTGAAATCACACTCATCAAACTACCCCAAGCTTAAGATTTTGCTTGTCCTCAAGCAATAACCAAGGACAGACAAGATAATCAATCAGAGCATGGACAGTGAACCAAGAACCCGAATAATAAATCCAAGTAATAGGAACATCCAAATAAGTACCCAAGAGACAATCAATTTCAAGTCCAATTAGAAGCTTAGGTTCCCAAAATTCATATCTCTCACTAATTCGGGCACTCTTCTCACCTCACTCAAGTGTTGAAGGGTATATGACAATTCACTCAATTTCCTCAAGGAAGGTATTCTACCATAAGCTTGACTATTAACCAAATCTCTACTTTATTAATGAAAACACATAAGAATCAAGAGGTCTTTTATTTTAGTTGTAATGGGGCCATGTGATTAATTGTTAGGTGGGGAAATCAAGAAAGTGAAAATTTAAGAAGGTTAAACAAAATATCAAACAATGCAAAGCACGACAACCTTCTAAAATACCTTTTTGGGCTTTGATTCACCTTTCCACCTTTCTTTCTTTTTCTTTTTCTTTTTCTTTTTTATTTTATTTCTCACTTTATTTTTCACATCCCCTTCTCCATTTTTTTTGTTTATTTTATTTTATTTTATTTTTTTCAATTTGCAGAAGGGGAGATTTCCAACTTAAGAGAAATATTTTTCTAACTTTTTCATCCCACAATTTTATTTTTCAAACTACCTTTTTGCCCTTTTTGCAATACTTTAAAAGGTGTCATACCAATCATCATTCATCAAAATAAATCAAGGTATCAAGAAAAGTACTTTATTCTTTTAGGCTCAAAATTGGGCAACAAAGGGGTAGCATTTAATCAGTCAAAGCTCAGAAGGCCAGAAAAATACCTAGTGCCTCAATAATTTCCAAATATGTTTTCAAAAATTTTTAAGTTTCAAAACGGTTTCAAGTCAAGTTCTAGATAATACAATCCAAGAGGAATAAAACACTCAATCACAAGAATGGGGTAGATTTAGTGAGTACCCCTTTTAGGCTCAAAAATCTCACATTTAGTAGTTTAAAATCAATGAGAAACACAAATCTAAGGAACCACATGCTAATTATCAACTATTAGAAGATCATCTCAAGCATTTTTATTTTTAGCATATCACAAGAATACGAAAAATGGGTTCAAAAATTCACTATCTCAATTCATTTGGCGCAAAGTTCTCACAATTGGAGGCATACTCTAAGCAAGGGGCAATCTAATCATGTGATTATGCAAAACTACGCCTATATGAATGCAACATGAAAAATGCAAAAATACAAAAAATGCAAAAAAACCCCTACCCCAAGCTTAAAAACTTACATTGTCCCCAATGTAAATAATCAAATCGGAGAGAGGAGAAAAATGGAACAACTCACCGAGGTAGTGGAGGGTGCTGGCTCACATGTCAGTCATAGAGCTGCTGGAAGACATGTCACGGCCGTGACATTCATCACGGCTAGGCCGTGATCAATTCTGTTCTGTTGGGGTCCTTCGCGTCACGCCCGTGATGGCTATCACGACCTGGGCGTGATGCCTTCTGGTTTCTAGCTTCTGGCCCATCACGGCCGTGATCCTCGTCACGGCTAGGCCGTGATCTCCTCTGACTTTATTTTTCCATGCCTTTTTGCTCTTCCTGCCTTCATAACCTGAAAATACTTGGCAAAACCATCAATTAGTGATCTTTCTTCTCTTAATCTTCTCAAATTATTCAAAGACAAAATTCAAAAACAAATTGAAAAGGGAAAGAAAACTTGGGTTGCCTCCCAAGAAGCACTTATTTACGGTCTTAAGGTTGACAATACTCCCTTGGATCAACCGGGATCAGCTGGGCTTGGAAGTGCAAGGACACCTCTCTTCCAAGGAAGTCCCTCAAAGAGCCTATTTTGTTCATATGGCCACATGCGCTTTCGCTTTGCTCTTTTCACTATGAGTTTCATGGCCTTACTTCCTTCCGATGGAAGTTTTAACTCTATATGTTGAGCAACTCCAACTTCATCATTATTTGGTGCATCATTTGTCATGCAAAGTTTCGGAGTTGCTTCCATGTTAAGATCTTCCTTCACTTTTGGAGGCATTATCTCAATCCTGCACACATGACTCTCAAAAGGAAGGTTGTTATATGAGTTAGTCAAATCAAAATCCACCCTACCTTCCTCTACATTCAAAGAGAGCTTACCATTTTTTACATCTATTATTGCTCCAGCTGTGGCCAAGAATGGCCTTCTAAGAATGATAGGGAATTTAGAATTCCCGTTCATGTCAAACACTATGAAATCGATAGGAATGAAAATTTTCCCTACCTTTATGAGGACATTCTCTAGTATACCTAGAGGAGTTTTAGTTGAGCCATCCGCAAATTGTAAAGAGAACTTGGATGGACTCAATTCCTTGGTTCCTAACCTCTCAAAGATGGTATGGGGCATCAAACTCGCACTAGCCCCTAAGTCACATAAGGATTGGTCTATTTTCACTTCTCCAATTGAGCAAGCAATAGAGAAACTTCCTCGATCTTTTAGTTTAGGAGGCATATTAGTTTTTATCATGGCATCATGCTCCTCAATTAAGCTCTTAGTTTCTTTTTCTACTTGCTTTTTCTTCTTGCTTTTTCTTGACCAACCTTTATGGGAAAGGTATTGGGGGTTGGTAAGGTGGTGGAGGGACATACTTTGGCTCTACCTCTTCATGTTCGCTCATGTCCTCCTCACACTCCACATCCTTTTCAACTATCCCAAGCTTATCATCCCTTAAGTATATAGCATTACAGTGCTCATTGGGATTTACTTCGGGTTGTCCTGGAAATGTACCCTTAGTTCTAGAATATGTACTAGCTTATTGGGTAATCTGAGTTTCTAACATATTATTATTGATGGCTATGTTATCTACCTTAGATGCTAACTCTTTTATTGCCTCATTGACTGCCCTACCTTGTTGCCTAAACTCTTCATTTAGCTTTGTTTGAGTTTCAACAAAATTTTCCAAAAGAGACTCAAGTTTACGGGTTTCCTATTACCTTGGCCTTCCTGGAATTCGTGGTTCAATGTGTTGTTGTAGTTCCTGTAGGAGAGATAAGGATTATTCTTCCACTTGGTTGTAAGGATTTGGGGGAGCATAATTTGGCAACTTCGGGTTCGTGTCATAAAAGTTTTGACAATGAGTTCACTTGTTCCCCCGAAGCACCGGATCCAATAGAAATACTATGTGGGCACTCCATTATGTCATGTCCCTGCATTCCACAAATCTCACAAACAACATTAGTAGCACCTATTGAACTCACATTAGCCTTTTCAAGCTTATCAAATCGTTTATTCAATGAGTCAAATTTAGACATAATTAGATCAGTGCTATTCATTTCAAACTTACCCCCCGAAAGCTTTTTCGTGTTATTACCTCTTTCCGAACCCTCTTGGTGATAGTTGGTGGCTACGTTTTCAATGATATTGAATGCTTCAGTCAGAGGTCTATTCATAAAGGCTCCACCAGCTGTAGAGTCTAGTGACACCTTCGAAGAGTAATCCAATCCGTTGTAGAAGGTTTGTACTAACAACCACCTCTCGAGCCCATGATGTGGGCAAGACTCTAGCAATCCATTGTAACGATCCCAAGCTTCGGATAAGCATTCTCCGTCCTTTTGGAAGAAGTCGATGATCCGAGATCTTAGGTAAGCAGTCTTGGATGGAGGGAAGAATTTCTCCAAGAATGACTGCTCCAGTTGGTCCCAAGTTGACAAAGTATTAGCGGGAACTTGCTTCAACCAAGCTTTTGCCTTTACAGTCAGAGAGGAGGGAAATAACCTCAAGCGAATAGCATCAATCGGGGAACCTCGAATTCTTATTGCATCGGTGAACTCCAAGAATGTCTCCACATGATCAGTCGGGTCCTCCGAGGGTAATCATCCAAATTGATTTTGCCTAATCATGCCAATTAACAGAGGCGGTATAGTGTAGTTCTCCGCCTCAATTTCTGGCCTAGCAATCCCAGTTCACAAACCCCTAGCATTTGGGGCTGCGTAGTCCTTCAGTGGTTTGGTATCCGGTAGATTCGCCATGAGTGGAATGGGAATCAACCTCTATCTCTCTCTTTGTCTTTGTAGTCTCCCACGTTTACGAAAGGTCCTTTCAATCTCGGGGTCAACTTCAACAAGATTTCCAAGACTTTGGGATCTTTGCATAAAAGAGAATAATACCTGCAAAGAGAGATAGATAATATAGAAAAAGAAAAAGAGATAAATGAAAAAAGTGAAAATTTTAATATAAAAAAAAGTCCAGAAAAATTAATTTAAAAATTAAATTGAAATTTAAGAAAGCACAGTCCCCGGCAACGAC
Source organism: Sophora flavescens (assembly GCA_030762895.1). Classification (NCBI taxonomy): domain Eukaryota; kingdom Viridiplantae; phylum Streptophyta; class Magnoliopsida; order Fabales; family Fabaceae; genus Sophora; species Sophora flavescens. The sequence continues at coordinate 29,591,007 of CM061069.1, forward strand.
GCCAAAAACTTGATGGGCTCCGAGAAGTGTACTGGATCGAAGCAAGTAATAATTAAAGGGCATTAAGACAGCTTTCTGAAGGATCTATGCACCAACAAGAGAAAGTTGAAGAATAATGAGAGAGTTGATTTGGGAAGAAATGTTTCAGCTCTTATCCAGTCTAAGCCTGCATCAGAAAGAGTTGCTGTTTTAGCCCCTACTCAGGCACTACCACAAAAGTGCAAGGATCCGGGCACATTTACTATTCCATGCACTATTGGGGATAGAAGATTTGAAAATTGCATGCTGGATTTGGGAGCCTCTATAAATGTCATGCCTACATCTATTTTTAATAACCTTGATCTTGGGCCCTTGCAGTTAGGGGTGGCAAATGGATGGATTGGATAAATTTTTATGCGGATTGTAATGGATGGATTGAAAACGATCCATTAATCCATTATGATCCATTAAAAATTCATTAAAAAAATCCAATCCATCCATGATCCATTTAATAAAATCCATCCAATCCATCCATTAACAACTTTTTTATGGATGGATATCCAATCCATCCATAAAAATTATTTTAAAGAATAATTTTTTTTGTACAATTAAAAATTTTTATTAGTTTTAAAATATCCTCTCCCCTCTATCTCTCTCTCCCCTCTCTCTCCTCTATCTCTCTCTCTTTCCTATCTCTACCCTCTATCTCTCTCTCTCATCTCTACCCTCTCTTTCCAAAAGCATGTATAAGAATTGTTGGAGGTAGAGGTAGAACTGGTAAATCGGGCCGTCCGGTCCCGTCTGGTCTAGCCGGGTTATTGGGCTAAATTAACCTTAATTAAAAATAAAATTATAAATAAAAAAATATAATTTATTTATAATTTAATCCAAATTTATTTTACTGAAAACGAAATAAATTTATTGCTCACAACTTGTCGTCTTTTTGTTATATTAAACACTTCCACAATTACTCTACCAAAAAAAAAACACTTCCACTATTCAAGTTCTTTTCCATAAAACAAATCGACCACTACCAGTTACATTATAAAGGCATGCTTTTACATGTTTTTTTTTTGAACCAGGCATGCTTTTACAGTTTTACTTAGAATTGATAAGTCTCTGCTTGTTATTTTTCTAGCTAAAGACATGTCAATAGAGATTACAACCAACAACTGGACGTGGTGCAACTAGCTGGGACATTCTTTATAAATAGTGCCTAGTAAGGATGACAAATGGATGGATCGAATAAATTTTTATTTGGATCTTAATGGATGGATTAAAAACAATCCATTAATCTATTATAATCCATTAAAAATTCATTAAAAAAAATCAAATCCATCAATGATCCATTAAATAAAATCCATATGATCCATCCAAGGCAACGAAAAAAGAAAATGTACGTGATAATAATTAATTAGTTAATACTTAATATAACCAAAAAAGCAGATAAATAAAATAAAAAAGAGTGAAGAAAAAATAGTAGAGAACGGAAGAGAAAATCAGATGGAGTGTTTTTTTTTGTTTACAAATGGAGGTTTTTTTTATTTGGTGAAAAATAATATGAAAAAAATAAATTGGTTTTGGAATGGATAAAAGTTGATCCATTACATTTTTTATTGTTGGTCCAATGGATTTTAAAAAATATTGGATGGATCATAAACCATCCACTAAAAAAATAATCCAATCCATCCAATCCATTTATATTATTTTTTTATAAATGGATGGATTGGATGGATTTTTTCATGGATGGACTGGATGGATGGTGGACAAATGGATCATTTTGACACCCCTACTTGCAGTATACAGGTCTCACCATCCAGCTGGCCAACAGGACCAGTGCCCGCCCCATGGGAATGGTAGAAGATGTGCTGGTACAAGTTGATGAGCTGATTTTCCCTGCTGACTTCTACATCCTAGACATGACAGGAGAGACAAATTCCAGTAGATCACCAATAATCTTAGGCAGACCATTCATGAAGACAGCCAAGACTAAGATTGATGTTAATGATGGGACCATGTCTATGGAGTTTGGTGATATTGTGGCAAAGTTCAACATCTTTGATGCTATGAAACACCCACTGGAGGAGCACTCGGTTTTCCAATTAGAGTTGCTTTCTGAGATCATTGATGATACCCATGAGGACCTAGTTTCTGATTTTCCTTTTATTTCCGGTTTTGATGATTTATATTCATGTACTAACTGTACTGACACTAACCCGTGTGCTGTTTGTGCTGAGTTTCTTGATTCAACTTTGCAGGGTGACAGTGATAGTGATAGTGAGAGTGAAGCTATCTGTTCAAATAGGTCCTTGACATCATGGCTACTCCAATCTGTACCATCCATTGAGCAGCCACCTTCCTTAGAGCTCAAGCCACTTCCGGGAACCTCAAGTATGCCTACCGGAGACGAATGAAAAATCGCCAATCATCATCTCCTCCACCTTGACTCGACCAGGAAGCAAAACTATTGGAGGTTCGAAAGAAGCACAAGAAGGCTATTGGGTGGACCTTAGTCGACATTCCAGGAATTATCCCCTCCGGATGTATGCACAGAATTCTATTGGAGGATGGGGCTAAACTAAGAAGGCGAGCCCAAAGGCGCCTAAACCCATTGATTCTGGATGTGGTGAAGAAAGAGGTGACTAAACTTCTGCAAGCAGGTATTATATACCCCATCTCTGATAGTACTTGGGTAAGTCTGGTGCAAGTTGTACCAAAGAAGTCCGGTCTCACAGTAGTTAGAAATGATAATAATGAGCTTGTACCCACTAGAGTCCAGAATAGCTGGCGAGTCTGTATAGATTATAGGAAGTTGAACCAGGCCACCAAAAAGGATCACTTTCCTTTGCCGTTCATAGATCAGATGCTGGATCGGCTGGCTGGTAAATCTCATTACTGCTTTCTTGATGGCTTTTCCGGGTATTTCCAGATCCATATTGCCCCTGAGGATCAGGAAAAGACCACTTTCACGTGCCCCTTCGGTACATTTGCCTATAGGAGGATGCCATTTGGCCTTTGTAATGCTCCTGGCACCTTCCAAAGATGCATGCTTAGCATTTTTACTGAATTTATTGAAAATTGCATGGAGGTGTTCATGGATGACTTTACTGTATATGGCTCCTCATTTGATGCATGTCTGCATAGTCTGAGTTTAGTTCTACAAAGATGCATTGAGACTGATCTGATTTTGAACTATGAAAAATGTCACTTTATGGTAGAACAGGGGATTGTTTTGGGTCATGTTATTTCTAAAGAGGGTATTTCAGTAGATCCTGCAAAAGTTGATGTGATTTCTTCATTGCCTTACCCATCTTGCGTACGCAAGATCCGTTCTTTTCTTGGCCATGCAGGTTTCTACAGGCGCTTTATTAAGGACTTCAGCAAGATAGTTCTTCCATTGTCAAACTGCTGAAGAATGATGCCATGTTCCATTTTGATGAAAACTGCAAGAAGGCATTTGACTACCTGAAAAGAGCATTGACCTCTACCCCCATCATCCAGCCCCCAGACTGGACACTCCCTTTTGAACTTATGTGTGATGCTTCCAATTTTGCTGTGGGAGCGGTTCTGGCACAAAGGGTGGGCAAGTCTGCCCATATAATTCATTATGCTTCTAGGACATTAGATGCTGCACAATCCAATTACACCACCACTGAGAAAGAACTGCTAGCTGTTGTGTTTGCACTTGATAAATTTAGGTCTTATTTGCTAGGTTCAAAAGTTATTGTTTTCACTGACCATGCAGCTCTGAAATACCTGTTAAAGAAACCAGAAGCTAAGCCAAGACTGATCCGGTGGATGCTTTTGCTCCAATAATTCAATGTGGAGATAAAAGACAAGAGTGGAGCTGAAAATTTGGTAGCCGATCACTTGAGCCGAATAGCAAGGGATGAGGATCCTTCTCCCATCCAAGATGATTTCCCTGATGAGCGACTTCTGCATCAATATGGGGTAACCCCCTGGTTTGCTGACATAGTTAACTTTCTTGTTGCTGGTGTTGTTCCTGCAGGTACAAGTAGATCCAAGTTCCACAAGCTCAGGAGCGATGCAAAATACTATGTGTGGGATGATTCGTACCTTTGGAAGTTTTGCAGTGATCAGGTGATTCGGAGGTGTGTCCCCGATCATGAGACAGAGTCCATCCTGAACTTTTCACATGCCTCTCAAGTTGGAGGACACTTTGGACCATAGAGGACGGCAAGAAAAGTCCTGGATTCTGGGTTCTACTGGCCTACAATTTTTAGAGATGCCTATGAGGTCTACAGGAATTGCAAGGAATGTCAAACAGCAGGCCCTGCCATCACTCGTAAGAGTGAGATGCCTCAGCAGCCCATGCTTTTTTGTGAGGTTTTTGATGTGTGGGGGATTGATTTTATGGGTCCTTTCCCTGCTTCTTTTGGTTTTTTGTATATTCTTTTCGCTGTTGACTATGTTTCAAAGTGGGTGGAAGCAATCCCCACTAGGACTAACGATGCTAAAGTTGTTTCCAAATTTGTTAGGTCCAACATTTTTTGCAGGTTTGGCATACCTAAAGCTATTATCAGTGACCAGGGAACTCACTTCTGCAACCGAACCATGGAAGCCTTACTCAGGAAATATGGAGTTGTACATAGAGTTTCCACTGCTTATCATCCCCAGACCAATGGCCAAGCTGAGATATCAAACAGGGAGATCAAGCAGATTCTAGAGAAGATGGTACAGTCGAATAGAAAGGAATGGAGCCGCCGTCTGGAAGACGCACTATGGGCTCAGAGGACCGCTTTCAAGACGCCAATAGGAATGTCCCCCTTTCGGCTTGTATTTGGTAAGGCATGTCACCTCCCGGTGGAAGTTGAGCACCGTGCATATTGGGCAGTCAAGTGCTGTAACTTGGAAATGAAGAAAGCTGGTGTTGAAAGGAAACTACAGTTGCAGCAACTTGAGGAGCTTAGGCTAGAAGCCTATGAAAGCTCCCGGATTTATAAAGAAAAAACAAAACATTTTCATGATAGGATGATTACTAGAAAATAATTTTTGTGGGCCAGAAAGTCTTACTGTTTAATTCCCGCTTGAAATTGATGGCTGGGAAACTTAGGTCCAAATGGGATGGCCCCTTTGTTGTTACTAACGTTTTTCCTTATGGTGCAGTGGAGATTAAAAGTGCAGGTACCAACAAGTCCTTCAAGGTTAACGGGCAGAGGCTGAAGCCATTCCATGGTGTGGATGCTGGTGTTCCTGTGGATGCTAATGTTGAGGAGCTCTCCTTGGAAGCTCCCACCTACACTGACACTTGATCAGGGAGTACCCTTTCCTTCCTTTCACTCTGATTTTATAGTGATGTTGTTTCATTGGGGACAATGCATGTTTTAAGTGTGGGGGAGGGAACTAGTTGTAGTTTTGTTTTGTTTTGTCTTTCTTTTAGCTCTTGAATAAATTGTGTTGAGTCTTATGTTGGCAAGTTTGATTGAATTTGATTGATTTTGCACAGATTGATTGTATGATTGATGTGATGATTCCCCCTAGGCTGAAAATTTTTTTTGTTTTTGAAAAGTGATCCCCATGTGAAATGGAAAACTGAACTTTGAGATTTTGTTATGATTGCATGATTTATGATAAGTTTGGGGTGATAGGAAGCACACACTAGGGATAGAATCTCTGTCAAACAATTTGCATGAATGTCCAGGTGAGGTTTTGAGCCTCCAACATGTTTTTGACTGTGAGAATCACTTTTTAAGTTGCACTTTCCTGAATTTGCTTGAATCTTTTTATGGTTTGCATGATTATGTGTTTGCTTCTAATGATTTAGGCATTTTCTTTGTAAATAACTACTTAGCCTAAAATAACCGTCCCTAATGCATGTTCCTAGTTAGCCCCATTGAGCCTGATTAGCCTGTTAATTCTTGATAACCTAATGTTATAAGCCCAAAAATATGGAAAACCATGTTAACCCGATCTTAGGATTAGGAGAGCATGGAATCTTAGAAAGAGAAAGGGTGCAAGAAACTAAGTTTGGGGTGGCTACAAGGTATGATGTGTTGTTTGGGATTGAGAAAAAAAATACAATAAAAAGGTTGGAGCCAAAGGAGTAAGAGAGAAAAAAGAAGAAATAAAAGCACAAAAAAATTTCCAAAAAGGATATTGAAATAAAAGAGGCTGTAGTCACCCAAGGCATAAAGAAAAATGGAAAAAGGAACTGAGTGGAAATTCAAAGTGTAAAAAGCTCATGCTCTCTTAGTTCCTAGGGTCTTCAGCCTAGTTCCTTTGTATATCCTACCCTTAGCCAGGCCCTATTACAACCCATAAAAGACCTTTTGATGTTGCATGCATGTTTTCTGTGGGAATCATTTTGAGATGAAAATCGAATTCATGGGAAGTGCTCTTAAAAGTGAATGAGGGAAATGTTGCTAGCCTGACACAAACTGAGCGATTGAGTGAACACTAAATGCCCTTGTGAGGAAGGCAGTTGTTTGAATTTGGTGATCTCCCTCTTGTGTGTAACTTGGATCCCCTGCTTAGATTAATGATTGTTTGAATGATGAATTTCTCAATTGTTTAGAATGAATGATTGTGGGGATTGCTTTGTTTGAAAGGGGGGACATTGAAGAAAACCGTTTTGATGTATTGCTTGAATTTGTGCAAGGTTGATTGAATCTTTTAAGCTTGCCAGGTCTTGAGTCTTTTTGATTTTTGAGTTTTAGTTTGCTTGGGGACAAGCAAAGTTTAAGTTTGGGGTATTTTGATAAGCCTCTGGCTCATCTAGTTTTATGGCTAGTATGACCAGGGTTTTGTGCAAATTATATCCTATTTTCACCCGAATTAGATTAGATTGTCCTCAAGCAAGGTTTTGAGTCTCTAAAGTATTTTTAGGTTAATTTAGCCAGTTTTGAGTCAAATAAAGCACTTATGGCTATTTTGTTGTTTTCAGGTTAAGTAGAAGTTGAGGGAATAAAGAAACAGGGGATTCGCCTGGCGAGAGTTTTCATCGCCTCGCGAACCTGAAAGCCAGTAGAACAGTAATTTGTCATTCTCTCTGGTTCGCCCCGCGAACAATGTTTCGCCCCGCGAGACATCCAACCCTAAAAGTCAGAGACCATCACGGCTTACCCGTGCTGAAGGCCACGGCTGTGGCAGTTTGGAAGTTGAGGAGTCTCGCCCCGCTAACAATAACTCGCCTCGCGAGCCTGGAAGTCATAAAGCATCACGGTCAGGCCCTGATTCTCATCACGGGCGTAATAAGAAGACTCTTCCATTCCTCGCCTCGCGAGAACTACTTCGCCCCGCGAAGAAGGCCAAACGTTGCTGACTCTTCACAATATTCGCCTCGCGAAAGAATGTTCGCCTCGCGAGTGGGCTTAGTTTCTGAATAGTATAAAAGGTTGTTCTAGGCAGAATGAAGGGACTTTTGCTTCTCCATTGTTTCTACATTTTTTTGGTGTTTCGTTTTTTTATGGAGAACTAAGTTTCTAGGATTAATCTATTGTAATCGATTTCCACTACACTTGAGGTTCTTGTATTTCCTGTTTTGTATGCTTTCCCCTTTTCAATGCCATGCTATATATTTCTGTTTGCTTAATTCAGGAGTATATTGTGTTGTGTTGATTTATTTTCGGTGATATCATGTTCCTATAATTAATCGCGTTTGCTTAATTCGCGTGTGTTCGTTTCGTGTTCGCTTAGTTCACGAAGGGCTTAACCCCGTTTGCTTAATTCGGGAATAGGGACATATATCTGTAGTAGTGGTTTAGCTTGTAAATTGTTGCTACAACCGGGAGGGGATTAGAATCTGCTTAGGGCTTGGAAATTGCATGAACCGATGATAGTTGGGAAATCGAGAACAATAGATTAATCGTCTTTCGTTATTTGATAATCTTTGTAACTTGCTCTGTTTTATTGTTCTGTTTTTGCATTGTTTCTTATTTGCATTCCAATCCACCCCCCCCCCCCCCCTAAAAACTGATTTTTGTGATAAATAACACTTCAAGAGTCCTTGTGAGACGACATCCGAGTTGTCGCCCTAACTACATTTTTGTAACCGCTCGTTCTTTTTGGCGCGTGCGTGACAGCGCGATCAGACATCCCTTTTTGGTAAGAGTGTGGTATCTCTTGTGGTGATTGTTGGTGAGGTATCCAACAAGGTGTATGGGTGAGGCATCCCATTGTGAGTTGTTGGTGTGGTATCCAACAAGGTTCAAGAGTGAGGTATCTCTTGAGAGTGTGGTACTTGTAGGTGAGGTATCCTACAAGGGAGGGTGACTTTTGTAAGGAGTGTGGTATCTCTTGTACAAACTTTGTCATAGTGAATTTCTCCAAGAGGTTTCTTGGGGACTGGACGTAGGCCACTCAGGTTGTGGGCCGAACCAGTTAAATACTTGTGTCACTTTCTCTATCCCTACTCTATTTACTTTCTTGCAAATTTTATTATTTTATGCATGATTCTTTATGTTCCATGCTTATGATATTATAGTGCATGATTGTTGTATGATACATTCTCTTAGCTTATTCAATTATATATCTTTCTTTAAGTGCATTCTTGAATTGATATAGCAATTGTTTCTTGCTTAAGTTTCAAGGAAAATTTACTCTCTTACTACATCATTTGAAAAGGGAATATAAATCTTGTTTTTCTAAAAGTTTTTTTTAAAAGGTCAATTCACCCCCCCGCCCCCGCCCCCCGACTTAGAACCGTTTCCAAATCTTACAATAATATATTTTGGTTCATGCATTCGTTAAAAGAAAAAGTAAAGAACAAGGCTAGGATTGAAGGTTATATTTGTGAAGCATATTTAGTGGAGGAGGCTTCTACTTTTGCCTCGTCTTACTATCCATCCGACATAGAGACCAGGAGGTCTAGATTGCCGCGCAATGTTGACGTTGGTGAAGGATGTTCTTATAGTCCTCAAATGTCCATTTTTAATTATCCGGGCAGGGCATGTGGTGCAGCAAAAAAGTCATGGTTGGGTGCCCGTGAAATGACAGCTATTGAGTTGTACATGCTTCAAAGTTGTACAGCTATTGGGTGCCCGTGAAATGACAGTTAATTCGTTAGCATCATCTTAAATTTCCTATTATTTCCTATTTAATATATTTCCTATTGTCTAATGATAGAATATATGCCAATGAGCTGAAAGAGCTTGATCCTAACATTTCGGAGTCTCAAATGCACCAGGAGGTTGCCAAACATTTTCATAAGTGGTTCAAAAATTATGTAAGCCACCTACGTAACTTTATATGCCTTATAAGTTCTTGCTAAGGAAAACCAAATTGAAGATGTAGTCTTGTACGCTTTAGCATAAGTTTCACACAAGTCAATGCGGTCAGGGCATGGAAACTACAAATTCTGGCATTTGTGTTCGAGGGACCAACGGTCAATTAAAGGATATATTTTTGGGATATTAACTGATATTCATGAATTAGTGTATTCGGGTCATCCTAGTAAAAACTTAGTCTTATTCAAGTGTGATTGGTTCGATAACACTCCCACTAGGGGTACAAAAGTTGAAAATAGGTATGGGACTGTAGAAGTTAGGAAGTCATGAAGATATCGAGTATATTATACCCTGTATCCCGGGGGACATCAAGACTGGTTGGGTGTTATTCGGGTAAAGGCAAGTAGTGCTATCACCGATAATGTGATAAGTCAACCAGAGACAAAAGCTCTATACCAAGATGTTCATGAAGTTGATGGGTGAGACACCCCGTTGTTCCCCATTGTATTATTAATTGCACTTATCGTGGAAAAATACGTCAAATTAAAAACTTAATTAATGATCACATAACTTCTGCAAATTAAACATACTCATAGTTATAATAAATAAAAACATACATGGTTATCCATTATATTACCAAAACACTGTTTAGGGTATCCTATTAGTAAGATCCCTCACAGGTACTTATTTATACATAATGCTTATAACTAGAAGAAAATAAAATGTTTTATATGACTCGCTGGCCCTAAACTTACTACACTATATTATTAGGATCTGTAGCTTTTCCTCCCGTGTCCCCTTCATACGGAGTTCCATCCAACTCCTCAACAACATCCGTTCATGCAGAGTTCCATCCAACTCCCCAACAACGTATTCCTCCATCGGATCTTTTAACGTAATAAAGTAGACATACACAAAAATACAGAAACAAGGAGATAAGAAACATTTCTATCATCATAAGCGGAAAAGACTCATAGCATATAATATAATAGCGGTCACAGACAAACAACACTCATCATTAACAATCATCTTTAATTCATAATACTTTCCTCTACCATTAATCTTATGCAACTAAACTTTTATGCTGACGTGGCCACCACCAATCCTATCACACATCCCTTGCCCACCGAGGGATGTTAGTCAGTAGTCCAAGTGATGCATCCCCTCTAAAACCGGTTCACATACTCGTCCGTGGTGAGAATGCTCAAGCAAAGCAATGACACTATAGCTGCACAACACAGTCGGTGCACACCCTGATTCTATCTCAAGGGTGCTCATGCAAAGCAATGACACGATAGCTGCACAATCCAAAACTAAATTGGGACCGCCCCGCAAGAACTTCTGACCTCGTGTGTTCCTAATACACGGTTATGAACAACACTATACATGAACCTCACTGACCCGTATCAATAACAACCTAGTACCTCAAGCTTTACTCATAGCCTCCACTTACATTCTATGTCACATCACTTCCATAAAATAATGGCTAAGAACCTCTAATTCATATTCAAGCTCTCACCCAAACAAAATAACTCCGAGCAATGTATATCTTTACTTAAAATCAACTAAGCAATTTATCAAACGAGGCAGATCATGCATAACACAAAAATCAATAAAATATCCAAAACACCAAAATAAAAATCACATGCAGTAGAATACCTCAACCAGCGTACCACAAACAGTCAATAAATAATAATTCAGACATCCTCAAATATTATAAAATTAACCTAAGGCAATAAACCTACAATTCCCAAATCATATTGGTATTACGGAAAAGTTTCCAATGTGATTTTGGTATTGTCGATTACTCGACCACTAGTAGGGTTTAGGTCGCCCCACACCATTATTATAAATTATATACTACTTATCAGTTCCGACGATGGAATGTTTCTTTCTCCCACCTAAGTTAACACCGGAAACACGCAGTGGAAGATCCTCGTTATCACGCCACAAGTTACCAAATCCACCTTCAACCAAATCAACATACAAATATATTAATCAAACAAATCCAACTATGGACATATGATGCTAGATTCGGTCAACTAATCAAAATGAGGCTAGGGTTATTTTCTGAATGCAATATTTTAGATACTAGGTCCTAGAGTATTAACTAACCTGAATCAAGTGTTACTAGTTTAAAATATGAAACAAAATCCTCTAACCAACTAGGTTAGGGTTTCGGCCATAAGAGCTAAAATAGGCTAAAAATTCCTTTTTGTGTTCAAACCCTTGGATCTAAAACCTACATACCTTAGATAGTTCATATAAATCATGATCTAGATAAAGATCGAAGAAAACTTATTTTGTTCACATGAACCCAAATTCGGTCAAGACTAGAAAATAGGGTTATGAGTTTCTTTGATTTCAAGCTTCTATATCTAACTACTATTGGTATTAGAGAGTTCAAATCAAGTATTATATTTTAAAAATAGAACAAAACTTCATTTGCCTAAAACCACGTAGGTTCGGCCTCAATAAGAAAAATAGGAGGGAAAATGATTTTTATTACATGCTCTAAGATGATGATATTATGAGACATATCAAGATCATAGAAATTGGTTTCACATTAAAATGATTTTTCTACAATTTTCTAGAATTATTTGAAGTTCTTGATCTAGAAATGGATTTGTGAAAAGTTGATAGAAATGAAGATTTGATGCATGAGAAATGAAGCTAAGATGATTAGGAATAGGTTCCTCACCCTACAATGAAGAAGTTTGATGAGGAACTTGAAGAGGAAATGAAGAACTATGAAGAACTTAGTAAGAACACTATGATGTTCTTAGTGTTTTGTGAAGAACAAGTGTAATAGGAAGAACGAAATGTGTTAAGTGTGGGAATAGGGAGGAAGACACGAAAATGAGAGTGTGATGGAGTGAAATAGCTTTGTTTACTTGTTTAAAATGAACCATGGTTGAATTAGTTGAAATAGGTTAAGTTAGAAATTAACATAATAACTTAACTATGGTTATAATAACCTAACTAGAGTTAATTTGTAATCATGGTTTGGTTAGAATACTTGGTGGAAAATGGAGGGATGTGTGACTGATTTTGGGCCACAAGTGAGGAGGAAGAAGCCAAATTGGCTCTGTCTTGCCTTAACCATGGTTAAAAACTAACTAGGATAGGTTAGGTTAAGCTTAAGGGCACTTTGGTCATTTCACCTAAAACTCATAATTCCTAACATCAATGACTTCATAAATTCTTGGTGAGTCATCCCATAGCTCAGCTGCTTCGGTGTCCCGTTCTATCTCTGCCCTCTGTTTCCGATTCCGTCGGTTTCCCGATTAAGGGTTTTACGCCCGAATAAAAGCATAATATTTCGTTTTCGGTTGAAAATTTTCAAAATAACCAAACTCGTTGGAAATATGATTTAAATATAAATCATTTCGTCCACGAGTCAAAATTAGGTTTTCTGATCATTAAAATCTTACTGTCAGTGAAAACACCGACCGTTTTCCGTCTGAACTTTGACCAAAATTCGTCCAAATAAACATAATATTTTATTTCTGATAAAAAATTAGGAAAATATAATTCCTCACGGAAATAATATAAAAATCCACAAATTTTCAGTTTCGGGTCAAATTAGGGTTTTCTGCTGGTATAAAATTATACTGTCATTAAAAACGCAGATCGGTTTCCGTCTGAGTTTTAAACCCAAATTTTAACCAGAGCTTCCTACCATAGAGTAGGTTATATATATGATTTTGTTTTCTCCAAAATCATTTCCTAAGTCTTAGATAAAAATATAAATAAATATATCTTTATCGTTAATAGCGCGTATCTGAAAATCGGGCTGTTACAACAGCATCCAAATAATGTTGCAAATTGACCTAGACGAGTACCAGGGTATTCTTTCTAATGTTGGGACTTGAGACGAGGTCATTGACACATAGTTGGAGACTCAATATGACTTGGTCGCAGATAGCGAGGAAACATATGTCTCAACCGATGAAGAGGAGAGTGATGGTGAATTCAGTAATAGAGATTCCAGCTACGTAATATGTATATTTTTTATATTTTTTTCTCCTATTTGTTATGTTATATAATTGTTATGTTTCACTTATTGATTATGATATATATTTGTATACTTCATGTATTACTTGTGTTTTAGTTCTAGATAGATGGTTGATGATGCTGGACGTGGGGATCGCATTCCCTGTGATTGTGGGAGACATGCCCCAACCCCCACCACCACCCCATACGGTCACCCCGCAGTCCCTTCTGGCAGTTCAGGAACCAAACAGTCTGGACATGGTGTGGGCTCATCTACCGCAGCTCCATCACCCACTACCGTGACTCCCACCCTGCTCACTCCAGCATCCTCGATACTACATACTACGGGGGACAGGCCACGGGTTCTAGGCGACTACAGGCATGAACACGAGCATATGGATTCACCCATATGCAAACAAGGAGTAAGTTATTTATTCTTTTTGATTTGTTGCTTTTTAATAATTGATATTTGAATATTTATCCTGTAATTAATATATTGTTTGAAAACAGGTTCTGACCTCTAGATGGGCCTAGTAAGACCATCTTGACGGTTGTTAGGAGTCATTACACCGGGTCTTGGCCCACATAGACTATGATCCTGCAGGAGGTCCGGGATCACTGGTTCGAGCACCAATTAGGTGTAAGTATTAATTTTTAATTGATGCATTAGTTAGTGCTTAATTTAATTTTTATTGTTTTTATTATTACATTGTGGTCTGATGTCTTGAATGTCATGCAGGATGTTTACAAGTGGGGACCACAGGATGAGCATTTGATTCGGGTCGCGTTTGAGCATTGCGGATCCCTTGTTGTGAAGAATTTTATGGGTAAGATCCGTGATGGTTCATCTTCGGGGGACTTTTTGGACACCCAAGGTTCTAGAGGGCCTGCGTCAGTATTGGGCCACTGATGAGGACTTCTTAAAGAGGAGTGCGACTGTGAAGAAAAATCGAGCCTTAGATACTAGTTTTCATCTATACACGGGTGGGTCTGTGTCCACCTCGAAGCATCATGAGAGGCTGGTAGTTAAGTAAACTTATATTTCAATTTATTTATCTTTCCTAATTATTTTGCATTCTTTGTTACTAAATAACTTAATTGTTATTATTGAATATATATGCTGATGAATGAGAAGCAGAGGGTCCCCACTGCATATGACGTACTGGAGGTTACGAAGAAGACTTAGACTGGGGAGTGGGACGGGAATGCAGGTGAGATTGCTATAAGTTTCTCTCATTACATTATTTAATTATATTTAGTTCTCTTCGCCCTAGATGGTGACTTATTTTCACTTATAATGCAGAACCGATTCCACCTCCGCTGAGATGAGGCCATCAGTCAGGGGCATGAGCCTTTTGCTACCTCTGACAATGCCATTTTCCTGGAGGTGGTTGGCGGCAGGAACAAGAAGGGCCATGTATATGATTTAGGGGCCTTGGGAGATGAGTATGTGGCCTCTGCCATACCATCTTCTCAGTCATGCCCTGGCCTTACACCGGACGTTAGAGCGCTCGTAGCCGACCTCAACGTTAGGCTCGTTAATCAGCTTGTGGAGAGGGTTGCTATAATGGAGAGGGAGAAGTTGTACCAGCACCTGGGATTCAGACCCGGTGGATTTGGTTCCGTCCCTGAGGACGATGCTGCTGCTTCGGGTACCCATGCTAATGCCCCGTCCGTTCCTGATGCCTCTGGCCTGCCGCAGGATGCAGATGATCATTGCCCCCCCACCCCCCCCCCCCCCCCCCACCCCCACCCAATTTTCCCTACCCCCCGTTGACTTGTAGTTTTTTTTATTTGACAATTTGTAATTTTATTTTTGACGGGATTTTATTTTATTTTTTATATATTATTTTAATTTTCAATACCTACATTAGTAAGATACAGGTTTTTAATTTGTTTAAAAAAATTCAATTTAAAACAAAAATTTAGCGACCGAATTAGCTCGATCGCTAATATGTGGTACCATAATATAAAATGGCAAAAAATAATAAAAGAATAAAATTAACTTACCGACCAAAGCAATTCGGTCGCTAAAACAGTCGCAAAATGATACCAAAAGTATTATCTGGTACCCACATTAGCGACCACCTTTTTTGGTTTTTTGCGACCGCATTATTCAATCACTAATTAGTGACAGATACTGCTTTTAGTCGCTAATTGCCTTAGCAACCAGGGTTTTAGTGACAAACATTTTTAGGTCGCTATTTCGGTCGCTAAGCCAAATAGCGACCGAATTCAATGAATTAGTGACTGATTTGTTTGGTCGTTAAATTGCTTTTTTTTTTTACTGATTGGGTTTCGGTACCTCTTGTTCCCTTTTAATAAAATTTCTTTGGCTTATAAAAAAAATGGTTTTTGGGTAGGACAATGTATAGTCTTTAGTCTTTATGTAGTTTACTTTCTTATTTATTTTAATGCAATGAAATAAATTCGCCTCTATTCTTTTCTTTTTACTAACGTTTTCTCAAATAACTTATGGGGTATTCTTTCTAGCCTTTAGTTTATTATTCTAGTGAAAACATTAATTCGTTTGAGTTCTTACACTTTTATTTCGGAAAAATTCAATTTATCTGATAACTAATGGGAAGAGCCCATTCTGAAATATGAACTATAAAAGAAATTACGAACATGAACCGTAAAAGAATCACAGAATACATACCTGTTATCCCAGTTATCTGTCTTATAATTAAATCTTGTCTGAGATTGGATTTGTTAGAAGACCTGAATCATGCGTGTAAGTGATTTTCAACATTTATCTTTCTGTAAACTAACTTCCAATGGTGTTTAGCATCTTTTGATTGATGTTATGGTAAGTGAACTTAAACATTTTCTATTTTCTATCTTTTGACTTCAATCGACTAAGATTCTATATTTATCTGTGAGCGGAATTCATTTCCGTAACGCTTTCGTCCTAGACAAATTGCAATGAAACAAGTGTAAAGGGAATGGGAATTGTACATTCTTTCTTACTATCATTCCCTGGTAAGCGACTGGGATATTAGCTAAGATCCTAATTAAAACTATAAGTTCATTTTATTTTACCTTCAATCATTGATAACTATGAGAAATCTCTTCTTTTCTTAGTTTACGTTGTTGGCTATATTTCAAACTCTGTATTCACTATCATCTGTAGTCATTTTCCACTAAAGAATCGAATTTTTTTTTTTTTTGAGGCAAAAAGTATATTAATGCGAGTACAAGGGGTACTCTAAAACCATATACAAAATTCCTATAGAACCACAAAGTAAATAGAACAGATGATCTAATTACATCCGTTCAATACACTTTTTAGGATCTATACACCAATCAGAGAAGGAAGTAACTACATTCTTTGTTTTAGCTATGAACCATCTCCAAGAAGTAACCTTTATCCTATCCAATATAAAAACCATATCTGCCCTTTTTTCTTTAAACACTATGCTATTTCTCATTTCCCAAATACACCAAACTACCAAGCCACATGCCAAACCAAAATCCAATGTTTATCTTGACCCCTCTTTTGTACTACTTCTGCATACTTCACAAAAAATGCAGAAACTGAGCATTAGGTGGATTGTTTGTGCCAGTCAGCCAGCCGAATACCAAATTCCAAAGTTGTGTAGTAAACGGGCATGACATAAAGAGGTGCTCTACGGGCTCCAAATTCCCATCACACAAAATACAGTCTAGAATACTACTTTGTTGCAGTACCTTCCTATGTAATAAATTTTCTCTTGTAGGTATCCTATCCAAGAAGAGTTGCCAGGAGAAAGCAATTACCTTTAGTGGAGCACCAGTACTCCTCCATAAGAATTTGAATGCTTTGGCCTCAATTTCCAGCAACACACCCGAAACAGTATTTCGGCCAACTAGAAAGTCATATGCTGTCTCCACACTATAAAATCCAGATGGATGCTTCAACCAAGCCCAACAGTCTTTAAACATTTCCAAGGATATCACCCAAATCAGGTCCTGAAACTCCTGTATAATGCTTTCTTCCCATACAAAAAGCAACCTCCTCCATTGAAGCTCCCACCTTCAAATCTCATTTTCCCATCTACCAAAATCTGAAATTGGATTTGGTTGCAGTGATGACATAGCAAACAAGTGAGGGAAAGTGCTTTTTAAAGTACTCCCACCAATCCATATGTCGTGCCAAAAAGAAACAGTTGTACCGCACCCCAATTTCTTCCTACACCCTTCCACAAACCAATCGCCCCCTCCACCCCCACTTTTTCCCACCAAACATAAATCTTTCCACCGCACAGATGAGATCCTACCATTTCCTAACTCACTCAAATTAGGATTATACCCTACTACCCTCCCATACTTTTGTTTGAGAACCAATACCCACAAGGCATCCCTCTCTACTAAGAGCCTCAAACACCATTTACCTAAGAGGCTTAAATTGAAAAAGTCTATATTTTTTACTCCTAAACCTCCCAACTCCTTTGATTTACATACCTGTGACCACCTCACCCAAGGGATTTTCTTCCCCTCCAACCCCCCCCCCCCCCCCCGGGCCCAACACACACACACAAAAACTTTCTCTGGATGCTCACCACGGCCTTCCTAACTTTGCCCGGCATTCTTATGAAGGACGGATAATAAATCGGTATGCTATTAAGAACTGAGTTTAACAACACAATTCTACCCCCTATTGACAAAAATGTATTCTTCCAAGACCTCAACCTCCTAGCTATGGAATCAATCAACAGCTCCCAAGTTGATGCTCTTTTAGGATTTGCCGCTACCAGCAAGCCAAGATAGCGGAACGGTATCTTTCCCACTTTACAATTAAGGAATTCTGCCCCCGAAGATAGGAAAGAATCTCTAACATTCACACCCAACAATCTATTCTTGTAAAAGTTAACCTTCAATCTTGAGACCAACTCAAAACACCTTAAAACTGACTTCATGACCCAAAAGTTCTCATGAGAGACTTCCCCTATCAACAAGGTGTCATCCGCATATTGAAGATGTGAGATAGCTGCCTTCGAGTTTTCCAGTCTAAAACCTTGGAATCTTCTAATATCTACTGCATTTATCATTAGCCCCCCAAGACCTTCGGTAACCAAGAGGAACCAAAATGGAGCCAAAGGATCTCCCTGTTTTAGTCCTCTCTGAAAATTTATCTGCTCTGTCGGGCTCCCATTGACCAAAACCAAGAGGAACAAAAATGGAGCCAAAGGATCTCCCTGTTTCAGTCCTCTCTGAATATTTATCTGCTCTGTCAGGCTCCCATTGACCAAAATAGAAAGTTCCCCTGCAAAAACACAAGCTCGGATCCACCTCACCCACCTTTCCGCAAACCTGAATCTCCCTAGCATATATTCCAAAAAGCTCTAACTCAGAATCATAAGCCTTTTCAAAATCTACCTTGAAAATGATCAACTCTGTCCCCATTTTTTTGGCCAAGTCAATCACCTCATTTATGACTACCACCTCATCCGCTATGTGCCTATTTTTTTACAAATGACGATTGATTACAAGAAATAATCAACTCCATTACTCTTACAATACGAGAAGCCAAAACTTTCTCAATAATATTATACAACCATCCAAGCAAAGAAATTGGCCTGAACTCCCCTACAACCGGCGGACTTTGAACTTTAGGTAGAAGAGCAAGGAAATAAGACAGCAACACTTTGGGTAAATCAGCATTCTCATAAAATTCAGAAAACAGCTTCATAGCATCATCTTTTAAAATATTCCGACAAGATTTTACAAACATAAAGTTAAATCCGTCTGGCCCCAGAATTTTATCCCCATCACACCCACTCAAAACCTCTTCAATTTCCTCTAAATCAAACGATGTTGTTAACATATCATTTTGCTGTATAAATAGCAATGGGAAAACAATACCATTTAATTTAGGCATTACCCGCAGTTACTGAAAAATAGCTTACCACTTCTGTTTTAACACCATTAACAACCTTGATCCAACCATTCGCACCTCGCAGGGCTGATATATGATTCGTTGCTCTTCTTGATTTGATACACGCATGAAAATATTTGGAATTTGCATCCCCCTTCTTAAGCCACCTTGCTCTAGCTCTTTGATGGTTGAGACTTTGCCTGTTATTCGACAATTGCCATAATTCCGCATTCAGAGACTTTCTTAGAACCCCCTGCTCCTCACTCAAACCCCTATCCTCATTTTCCAAATCCAAATCTCCTAAGCTCTCTGTGATTTGTAATATCTTTGTTTCCATTACCCCAAACTCCTGCGAATTCCAGTTTTTTAACACCATTTTCAACCTCTTCAACTTTCGGGACATTACCAAACACGTCCACCCCACCATATTACTCTCCGATCAGCAAGTCTTCACCAATTCTTCATACTCCAAATTCTTCAACCAAAAGCTTTTAAATTTGTATGGCTTAGGCCCTTAATTTAGATCATCATACATGAGTACTAAGGGGCAATGATTGAAGACGTCTCTGTTGATTACCCACTGAGGGCGCCCCCCATTGAGCCAACCAGCTTTCCGATAGTAGGAACCGATCCAAACGACTCATCAAAGTACCGATAGATCTATACCAGGTGTATTTTCGACCCAAAAGAGGTAGATCTGATAAATCTATTTCCACTATGAATTGATTAAAACCAGAACTTTGCAATTCAGCTTCGACTCCCACTACACTAGATATCCCTCTCCTCTCCATTGGACACCTAACCACATTAAAATCTCCTATCACACACCACAGGCCATCCCCAAACCCTCTGTATGACATACAAATGTTTTCCCACAGTTACCTTTTTTCTTCTACATTCCCACGAGAATATACATTTATTACCCATACTCTCTTCTCAACTCCTGCCCACTCCAGACACACCCCCAAAAAACCTTTTCCTGAGAATGGGAACACCCGCTTTCCCAAATTTGAATTCCAAATGGATAGAAATCCCCCAGAAATCCCCCATTGTTACCTTCTGTCGGCCAGTAACAGAAATCAAAATTATTACCTCCCCACAGTGATGAACACAACCTAGCAGAGACCTCTTGAACCTTAGTTTCCTGCATAGCAATGAATTCTATCTTTTCATCTACCACCAGCCTTCTAACTCTATTCTTCTTTACTCCCCCCCCCCCCCCCGCCTAAACCCCTTACATTGAAAGTGCCTACCTTCATTGAGAAACCACTTCATTCCCTCTAGCAATTTTAGCCAGTCAATCTCTTTTTTCTAAATCCACCAGTTTATCAATTACTACCTCCTCACAACCCTCTACTAATAGCCTTATCTCCTTTCCCAGTCTTAAGATTTTTCCTGCCAATTTCATCACTTCATTTTCACAAATAATGCCATTACAGTGCCTGATGTTTGAGTCAGATATAGACAAACCTGAAAGGCTCTGTTGATTGTTCACGCCTGCCACCTTGAGTCTTGTTACAGCTTGCCCCCTCTTCTTCCTTTTCTCTCTGCCCTTCGCACCCCCTCCACCCTTGACGACGTCACAGTCCTTTAACCCCACCGTCGCGTGTGACACCCTGCTACCCCTCATGTTATAAAGCGATTTAAAGATAAAGATATAAAACAAAACATGCATTTACTGGATAAAATAAAACATTTGTCCATGGGTAGAAAGGTCCCTCATGAACGAGTTCTCAAAACGCGGAAAATAAAACAAGTTTAAAACAACTAAATCAATAGATAAACAACATAACCCAACCCGATGTCACAACAGAGCTGGTATAACCGTTCCGGAATGAAATCCATGGAATACAACTGAACTAACTAAAACATAAGGAAAAGTCCTAACTATGAATTATGGCTCCTCAGAGTCACTCCTCTCCTGACTGCTCGCCATTCTCTACAAGGTGCCAATCAGGCCAAACAAACAAACAAAGAACGGGGAGTAAGAATCATGTAAACATATACGGCATGGAGATAGGAAGAAAGGTAAAACAAACAGCATGACATCATCATAACATACATCAACATATATATCAGCATACATCAACATCAACAATATCAAGTATGCTATGCTGTGCAATGTAATACTTCTCCGCTACTCTATTACACTCAGGATGAACGACTTCAGAGTTACATATCCGTATTGGCCATAAAAGCACCAACTGGAAGTTCACCAAACCATCGGGTGAACCCCGTGGATAGCCAATGCATCAAACCATCGGATGCCTCTTAAGTTGACACAGGCAAACACAAGAAGGGGGGTTGAATTGTGTTTGTTAAATTTTCGAAAAAAAACCTTTAAAACAATTTTTGCACTCAAGGAGATTAGAAACAGAAACAAGCACAAAGAAAAAGATCCTTTTAAAAAGACTTTAACAAAAGTAATATCAAAACCCCTCGGTTAGTAAGAAAAAAATAAAGCTGTAAGAGTTAAGAGATAGAAAAATCACACAAGATGTTTTTATCCTGGTTCACTCTCTTACAACCAAGAGCTACATCCAGTCCCTTCTACTTGAAGGATTTTCTCCACTATTATCAAAATAGATTACAGCCAAGTATTCAACACCTCTCCAGGCTACAAGTATTTCTTTCTTACCAAGCCTCTTCAGTCTCTAACTCTAACAAATATATAATGTTTGATCTTATTAACTCACTATGTGTGAGAATATGACAGTTTAATATCAGATGAATATTTTCACAATATTCAAACTAAGAAATATTGACTCTTGTTCTCTAAAGAAATATGAGTATGAGCAAAATTTGAGCTCGTAAAGTTGTGTAGTCAAGAGTTGTCTTTTCAGTATCTCAGGTCTCCTATTTATAGTGACCTTCTTCTTCAATTGTATTTCTTCAAAGGTGGACGTGTATTTTTCAATGAAAACTTATCCTATGTTTATTTATATTAAAGTATTCCTGCATAACTGAAAGCACATGTTAGATCTCAACTAACACTGTGCCAAGCAAATTTAATCCTTTTGTTAGCATCAAAACTTAGAGATTATTAAATCCAAAACCACTTTGGTTCCAACAATCTCCCCCTTTTTGATGATGACAAAACTAATTAAATTTGAAAAGCAAAGTCTAAGAGAGCTTGCAGAGCTACCCCTAAGACAAAGCATTCAAATAATTAAGCAGAATAAGCATATGAAAAACAACTGTATATAAGCTAACAGATAGGTGCAACAGCTTATCATACTTAGAGTATATATAAGGGAATAAATAAACATAAGTATCAGAGCAGCAGATATCAAAGCAAATAAGTAAACATAAGTATCAAAACAGTTAGCAAGTAGAAGAGAATATGCAAATGCAAACAAATAAGAGCTTTTCAAAAACTGGCTTTATATATATAAACAAATCTCTTTTCTTTCCTTTCTCCACCTTTTTGTCATCAGCCAAAAAGGTAAAAAGAGATGACCATCATTGTCAGTATAAAAAAAATAAAGGTTAAGCAGGAGGAGGTGGTGGAAGAGGAGGGTTCTGAGCCTGACTTTTCTTGAAGTTCATGAGGAATTCTAGCATTTTATTTACAACCTCTAAGGTTGGAGCCATTGAAGTTTGAACTTGCTGTTGAACATCCTCCTTTATCTTCTTAGTCATCTTCTCTACCTTCTCGTCAACTATCTTGCCAACCCTTTCATCAACTATTTTTCCAAGAACCTCTTCAAGATTAGATGGCAGAGCCTGTTGCCTTGAGCTTTCAGCAAACTCTTGAAATGTGCTTAGTGTTCTTGAATGATCTGAAGGGTGCATCACAACTAGAGCGAAAGGTTGAGAAGATTGTCTTTCTGATGAGCTCTGATGGTGAATGGATTCAGCTGTATCTTCTAAACCAACAACAGTGGCAATTTGACCATGTTCTTCAGCAGCAAGTTCATCTATGACAGGCTCTGGAGTAGGTGGAGGGATCACTGAGACTTCCTTTGCCCATCTAATGGGGTAGATGAATTCAACATTCTTACTGTTTATAGGAAGTCGCCAAAGGTCTTTATAGACCATATATCTACAGTTTGGAAGACCACACTTCCCTCTGACCTTAGGAATATCCTTCTTCTCTTCTTCAGACAGACCAGAGGAAGATGCCTCTCTGGTGTAGTGAATAATATGAGATTCCCAAAAATAAGCAGCTCTATGTTCATTGATCAACTCAATGGATTCAGTATGCAAAATGAAATCCAGCTTTTAGTTGTCAAAGGTTTCTTGATGTAGATCAAGCATTGCTGATTCAGCTGCAGGCATCACTCCCTCGAATCTTTTGTTTTTCATGTCCTTGTCCTTATTTAGATCTAACATTGGCAGTCTTGAACAGATCCTGTAACGCATGATTCCAATTCTGGTTGCTTCATTATGTCTCAGCCAGGATGAAGGGACAAAATGCGCGGCTCTATCAACTCTGATTTGACTGAATTCCTACTTCAGCATTTCATAGTAGAGCTGATCCAGAAAGAAGTCAGAGGACCTCCCATAGACTCTGGGATACTCAAAAGGCACCCATTTTGTGTCCCTTGGCATCATCATGGGAACATGCTTTGAGGATCTTGCTCTTCGCTCGGGGATGGTAGGAAGATTGGGGTCAGTCTCCCAGGCAGGTATGATATGTCTCTCAACTGCATTAGTGGGGGGTAAGAAAGGAGGAGTTTTGACAAGGTTAGGGTAAATTTTTCTCGGGGGGAATTTGTTTAGGGGTAGGTGAGTGACTAATGGCCCTAAGTTGTTGTGCATTTGAGAAGCCACATTTTTTATTAATTTACAATCAGGATGAGGTAGGTAAAGGGGTTCAACAGGTAGGTTGATTTCTTCCTCATACTCAGGTAGAGGATACCATCTGTTTGGAATGTGTTCGGGTTCAGGTTGGTGAGAATGAAATAGAACTTTCCATTTCCTTTTTAGCTTGGTCCAATCCTCAGATTTGCCATTAAAGAAAACAGAAGTTGGGGTGAAGGGAAATAAGGTTCTCAAGGGTTTGGGGAAATGAGCACCAGGGGAAATGCCATCATCTGGTTGATTGAACGAGGGATCATCGGCAGGGATAATAGGTTGAAATTGTGGAGTGGCTATTTGTGCTGGTTAGGGTGAAAGGGGTGTGGGAATGTACACATCATTTGGAGTGGAGACAGACACATCATTAATCCTAGTTTCTAAACTAGACACTAGGGCATCTACTGCTATTTGAACAGGATCACTAGCAGAGATGGTTACCTTAGAAGTCTTAGTTGATCTGGATTTTCTTGCTGGTTGCCTTCTAGGTTTTGTTGGAATAATTGTTGGAACAGGCACAACGGCCTCAGCAGCAGCAACAGAGGTCTTCTGCTTCTTCAGAATTGAACTGATAGGAATGTTGTCCTCATCAGCTTCCTCATCTTCATTGTGAGAGAAGATAACTCTTCTTTGCTTCTTTGCAGCAGGGGCATCAGAAGGTTCCCTGATAAAAATGCCACTAGCTGGTCTCTTGGGGGCAGGCTTCCTTGTTACAGTGGTCTTTTGCCTAGTTATTCTGTTTACTCCTAGGACTTCAGCATTGTTTTGTTCCACCATCTCTTCTTTAGCTTTCATTAACTCCTCAGTCTTATCCATTGCAGCAGCAGCATAGGTACTGAGGTTCATGTTGGATATATTCATTTTACCAAAGTCTACAGCCGACATTGGTTTTTCAGTCAATATCCTAGCTTGCTCCTCAGGAGTCTTTGCAGCAAGAATCTAATGAATTCCTTGAGCCTTGAAAATCTTGGAAAGAAGATGGCAAAAAGGAAGTGCTGATAGTCTTTTCTTATTCATCACAGCGTCTCTGAATCTTCCGTACAGAATTCTTGGAAGATTGATCTTTGATTCAGTTAGAAGATGGTAGAGGCAAAATTTGTGCAGAGAGGAGAGGTTGTCTTTGGATCCAACCTTGTGAAGAACCACCTTGTTAAGATGATGATGAAGGATGCGAACAATGTCCTTCATTTCAACAGCCTTCCAAGTGTGAGTTCTGACTGTGTCTTCTTTCATGAGACAAACTTCAATAGTCTCAGAGCCACCCAGATCCTCTTCCCATGACTCAGTAAAAACTAAACCCTCCTAATAATAGGAAATTGCATTAGCAATAGTCTTCTCCGTGACTACAATCTTCTCTCTTAACACCGTTGAGAAAAAGTTGGTATCGGTCACTTGGACGTTTCTCCAGAAATCCCTGATCAGGTTGGGAAAGACAGAGACCTTCTCTGTGAAGAGTCCTCCCTACCCGGCTGCATTAACATATTTGCTTATGTCTAGATTGCAGTCTTGCAGCACTCCAAGGTTGAAACGATGCTCTATTGCCAAGTTGAGCTTGTCCACGTTAAAGGTTGAAGAAGAAGCCATTTTAGGTGATCAGAGAGCTTAGGGTTTGAAAGCAGAGAGAGATAGAGAGAGAGATAGATCGAGAGGTTAGGGAAATGTAAAGTTTTTCTCGGAGGGAAAAGATTACTTTTAAAGGAATTTTGAATCACAAAGGTTTAAAAAAACTTTTGACATGACATGTGATTATGATAAAACGGCGTTGGTAACTTGGAATTATAAAATGGTATTGATGGGATTGATGGAAGTACTAACTCGGCAAAGAGAATAAAGGATAAATTTGTTTTGAGACAAATAAATGCATTAATTAACACAAAAAAAAATTCTTAAATACAGGTAAATGTGAGCTCGTCTGAATCTATACAATGGACGCGGTAACCAGTTTCAATGGACGCGTCATATGGATGTGCAATACATTATGCATTAGACACACAACTTTTAATAGGTATTAGACGAGCATAGGTAATAGATGCAGGATTAACAAAACAAAATTTTCTCGATGCGAGTCGCCTAAATTAATCCACACATATCATATTAAGATGCTTCCTGATAAAGATAAATCTGTCATCTGCAAGAGGTTTAGTAGATGCCCATTGATGGTCAGTATCTACAAATTGAATATCAATCACACCTTTTTGCACATAATCCCTAATAAAATGATGTTTAATCTCTAAGTGCTTAGCTCTAGAATGTAAAATTGGATTCTTAGATAGATTTATTGCAGCAGTATTATCACACATAAGCGGAATACTACTTACAAATAGATTGTAGTCCTCCAATTGATGTTTGATCCAGAGAAGTTGTGAGCAGCAACTTGCAGTCCAAGGAAGAATTTGAGTTCTCCCATCATGCTCATTTCAAACTCTTTATGCATTAACTTAGAGAATTCTTTGCATAGAGACTCATTAGTACCACCAAAAATAATATCATCAACATATATCTATACGATTATGAAATTAGACTTAATGGATTTTCTAAATAAGGTTGTGTCAACCTTTCCTGTATTGAATCCATTTTCCATAAGAAAGGAACTTGGTCTGTCATACCAAGCTCTGGGAGCTTTCTTAAGACCGTACAAAGTTTTCTTAAGCTTATATACATGTTCAGGATGGGTTTCACACTCAAAACCCGGAGGTTTCATAACATAGACTTCTTCATTAATAAAACCATTTAGAAAAGCACTTTTAACATCCATATGAAAAAGCATAATATATTTTGTGCAACGAATGAAAGTAGAATTCTAATAGCTTCTAATCTAGCAACAGGTGCAAAAGTTTCAGTATAATCTATACCTTCTTCTCGAGAGAAGCCTTGAGCAACAAGTCTTTGTTTGTTTCTGATTACCATACCATTTTCATCAAGTTTGTTTCTGTAAACCCACTTTGTTCGAATCACTGATTTTTCTTTGGGCAGTGGAACCAGAGTCCAAACATCACTTCTTTCAAACTGATTGAGTTCTTCTTGCATAGCTAGAATCCAACCATCATCTAGCATAGCCTCGTCTACTATTTTTGTTCCAACTCAGAGACTAGTGCAGAATTGTCTTGTTCTCTGAAGGTTGATCTGGTTTTTAGCTTGTCATTGGGGTTTCCAATGATCTGATCTTGTGGATGATAATTCTTGAAGTACCAAGATTTTTGAACTGTACCATGTTGAGAAGTGGAAGTTTCTGGTTGTTGAGTGGGGTCATCTTCTTAATCATCAACTTTTATCTCAGGTGAGTCTCCTGGTATGCTTAGATCAAGATCTGCAAAAGTTTCATCTTGCTCTGATAATTTCTTATCAGGCTGTTTGTCATCAAACTTGACATGAATACTTTCCTCTACTATCAGAGTCCTAGAATTATAAACTCTAAAGCCTTTAGATGTTTCAGAATATCCTAATAGTATTCCACTATCTGTTTTAGCATCAAACTTACCAAGTTGATCTTTAGTATTCAGTATATAGCATTTACAACCAAAGGGGTGAAAATAAGATGTGTTGGGTTTTCGTCCTTTCCATAATTCATAAGGAGTCTTATTCAGGATAGGTCTGATGTATATTATGTTCTGAGTGCAGCAGGCAGTATTAACAGCTTCAGCCCAGAAGTGTCTAGGGACCGAGTTGTCATTGAGCACAGTCCTAGCCATCTCTTGAAGAGATCCATTCTTTCTCTCTACCGCACCATTTTGTTGTGGTGTTCTAGGTATTGAGAAGTTGTGAAGGATACCACTTTCTTCACAAAACTTATGAAATAGCTCATTTTCAAACTCTCCCCCATGGTCACTTCTGATTGAAGTGATACACAGGCCTTTTTCATTCTGTACAAGTTTGCAGAATACAGAAAAGACCTTAAAAGACTAATCCTTGTGACTTAGGAACATAACCCATGTCCATTTAGTGTAATCGTCTACTTTGACAAGACCATATTTCTTAGCATTGACAGAGGCAGTCCTTGTTGGACCAAAAAGATCAAGATGCAGCAACTCTAGTAGTCTATTGGTACTAACAACATTCTTAGATTCAAAAGAACCTTTGACTTGTTTTCCCTTTTGACATGCATCACAGAGAGCATCAGATTTGAACTTAAGGTTTGGTAGTCCTCTCACGAGGTTATGCTTGTTTAGGTTTGAAATTAATTTCAAGCTTGCATGACCTAACTTTTTGTGCCAAATCCATCGCTCATCTTCAATGGACACTAGACATGAGACATTTTGATTTGAAAGGTCCTCCAATCCAATCTTATAGAGATTGTTTTGCCTTTTTGCAGTGAATAAAAGTGATCCATCTTTTTTCTTGACAGTACACATGTTCTTATCAAAAGACATTGCATACCCACTATCACATAATTGATTTATGCTCAGAAGATTGTGCTTCAAGCCATTTACTAAAAGTACATTACCAATGGAGGGAAAAAGGATGTTTACCAATTTTACCTATACCGATGATTTTCCCTTTCTGATTTCCTCCAAATGTGACCCAGCCACCATCTTTGGGCTTAAGGTTTTGGAACATAGACCTTTCTCCCGTCATGTGTCGTGAGCAGTCACTGTCCAAGTACCAAGACATCTGTTTTCTTCCTGTTGTTAAGCAAATCTGCAATAGGTATTATCTTATCTTTAGGTACCCAAACTGACTTGGGTCCTTTCTTGTTAGTTGTCACTGGACGAGTATGCTTAGCATGTTTATTGTGTTTGCATCTAGATGTAATATGCCCTCTTTTTCTACACACTTTACAAAAGGTGTTGGACGAGCTAGACTTAGCTTTGGTATATTTATTTGGAACTTTTGAAGCTCTATGCTGTTTAAGTGGTTTTCACTTTTTGTGAGACGTGTCTTGGTTCTCTTTGTCATAACCAAGACCAGATTTATCATAAGGTGACCTAGAGTACCTTAAAATGAGACTAAGCTTATCTGAGCCACCTACAAGCTTTGACAGAGAATCAGTTCGATGTGTTACATCTTGTTTCAGTTTTGCAACTTCACAAGAAACATCAGGTTCACAAATCATTTTGTCAGCTAGACTGAAATTTACTGATTTTAGTATGTCATTTTCATTTTTGAGGTTTTGTTTCTCAGTGCAAACCCTATCATATTCTTTAGACACTTTAGAAAACTTCTTTTTTAGACTCTTATATTCTCGTGATAGTATAGATGACTCATGCAACAATTCATCAAAAGCATTTTGAAGAGTGGACATGTCAGAGTCTATTACCTCAGCATCGGTGTATTCACTTTCTGATGCAGTGTCTGCCATGAGACATATATTTGATTCTTCCTCTGCTTCATTTTCTTCATCTAAAGAAGATAGATCAAGATCCTCCCATGTATCCATTAAGCCTTTCTTCTTTCTGAAGAATTTATTTTTATCTTTTAACTCAGGGCAGTCAGCTTTGAAATGACCAGGTTTCTTGCATTCAAAGCACAAGGGTGGACCTTTTTCCTTGGAGTCTGACTTCTCCTTGGAAAACTTTTTGTGGAGTTGCTTCCTTCTGAAACCACCTTTCTTTCTCCACATATGTTGAATCTTCCTGGAGTTAAAGGATAATTCATCCTCATCTGATCCTTCATCATTATCAAAAGATTCAGACTCATCAGATGACTCAGCAGCTTTTAGAACTTTTGATGAACTTGCTTTCTTTGCCTTTAGGGCAATAGATTTTCCTTTTATGGAATTTTCTTCTTCATTAAGTTCAAGTTTATGAACCTTGAGAGATCCAAGAAGCTCTTCCAGAGAGAGTGTATTCAGGTTTTTGGCTTCCTGAATAGCAGTTACTTCGGGTCTCCATTGTTTGGATAGACTTCTCAGGATTTTTCTGACATGATCTCTATTTTCATAAACTTTTCCAAGAGATCTGAGACTGTTGGTGATGGTTTGGAATCTTCCAAACATTTGGTCTATTGTTTCATGTTCACCCATCTTGAACAGCTCATACTGATGAACCAGCATGCTGATCTTGGATTCCTTTAACTTGTGAGGAACCCTCATGAGCTAGGACAAGAGTATCCCAGATTTCTTTAGCAGTATTGCAGCTGTGAACCTTGTCATGTTCAGATCTGGTTATAGCACACATGAGATAGTGCTTAGCCTTCAGATTCAGCTGATGTTGGTTTTTCTGCCCTTGAGTCGATTGGCCTCTACGAACTGCAGCTCCAGCTTCATCTCTTGGTTTAGTGTAGCCGGTTTCAATCAGCTCCCAAATATCTACATTTTGTGCATCTAAGAAGGCCATCATTCTATTCTTCCAGTAGTCATAATCTTTTCCATCAAAGAGAGGAGGTCTGTTTATAGCTTGTCCTTCTGCATCCATGGTTGTTGGATCGTACTCTCTCAGCACTTGTTAGATGCTCAACCCTTTCGAGGCTGAGCTCTGATACCAACTGAAGTTGACACAGGCAAACACAAGAAGGGGGTTGAATTGTGTTAATAATTTTTGAAAACAACCTTTAAAACAATTTTTGAACTCAAGGAGATTAGAAACAGAAGCAAGCACAAAGAAAAAGATCCTATTAAAAAGACTTTAACAAAAGTAATATCAAAACCCCTCGGTTAGTAAGAAACAAAAAAAGTTGTAAAAGTTAATAGATAGAAAAATCACACAAGATGTTTTTATTCTGGTTCACCCTCTTCCAACCAATAGCTATGTCCAGTCTCTTCTACTTGAAGGATTTTCTCCACTATTATCAAAATAGATTACAGTCAAGTATTCAACACCTCTCCAGGCTACAAGTATTTCTTTCTTACCAAGCCACTTCAGGCTCTAACTCTAACAAAGAGATATAATGCTTGATCTTCTTAACTCACTAGGTGTGAGAATATGACAGTTTAAGATCAGATGAATATTTTCACAATTTTCAAACTACAAAATACTGACTCTTGTTCTCTAAAGAAATATGAGTATGAGTAAAAGTTAAGCTCGTAAAGTTGTGTAGTCAAACGTTGCCTTTTCAGTATCTCAGGTCTCCTAATTATAGTGACCTTCTTCTTCACTTGTATTTCTTCAATGGTTACTTTGAATAATCTCGTTTAGAGATAGCATTTAATGCATGATACCTGTTGTAACTGATAGCTTGATTGTGACAAAGCTAAATAGTACTCTTGGTTATCGAGGTAGCATGAAATTGGAGGCTTACTTATCTGAGTATTATAGCTTGAGAACTTGTTGTTCCTCCTTTGTGGAGACATTCTTGGAGTTCACTGATACAATAAGAATTCAAGGTGCCCCGATTGATGCTATTCGCTTAGGGTTATTCCCCTCCTCTCTGATTGGAAAGGCAAGAGCTTGGTTGAATCAAGTGCCCGCTAATACTTTGTCAACTTGGGACTAACTGGAGCAGGCATTCTTGGAGAAATTCTTCCCTCTATCCAAGACTGCTTACCTACGAACTCAGATCGCCGGCTTCTTCCAAAAGGACAGAGAATGCTTATCCGAAGCTTGGGATCGTTAAAAATGATTGCTAGAGTCTAGCCCACATCATGGGCTCGAGAGGTGGTTGTTAGTGCATACCTTCTACAACAGATTAGATTACTCTTCGAAGGTGCACTCGACTCTGCAGCTGGTGGAGCCTTAATGAATAGACCACTGACTGAAGCGTTCAATATCATTGAAAACGTAGCCACCAACTATCACCAATGGGGTTCGGAAAGAGGTAATAACCCGAAAAAGCTTTCGAGTGGTAAGTTTGAAATGAATAGTAATGATTTAATTATGTCTAAATTTGACTCATTAAATAAACACTTTGATAAGCTTGAAAAGGCTAATATGAGTTCAATAGGTGCTACTAATGTTGTTTGTGAGATTTGTGGAATGCAGGGACATGACATAATGGAGTGCCCATATGGTATTGCTCCTGGATCCAGTGCTTCGGGGGAACAAGTGAACTCTTGTCACAATTTCTATGACATGAACCCGAAGTTGACAAATTATGCTCCCCCAAATCCTTACAACCAAGTAAGGAAGAATAATCCTTATCTCTCCTACGAGAACTACAACAACACGTTGAACCACAAATTCCACAAAGGCCAAGGTAATAGGAAACCCGCATAGGGGTATCCTCAGGTACAAAAGTCTAAACTTGAGTCTCTTATGGAAAATTTTGTTGCTACTCAAACTAAGCAGAATGAATAATTTAGGCAACAAGGTAGGGCAGTTAATGAGGGAATAAAAGAGTTAATATCTAAGGTAGATAACTTAGCCATCCATAACAAGATGTTAGAAACTCAAATTTCCAAACAAGTGGGCAATTCAAATAGGCAACCGGGAAAGTTTCCTGGACAACCTGAAGTGAACCCAAATAATGAACAATGTAAAGCTGTGAGTTTAAGAAGTGGTAAGAAACTTGAGGATCCCGAGGCTAAAGGGGAGAGTGATAACAAGAGTGTAGATGAGGAGGAGGAACCTACTAAGACACAACCCTTAGAAGAGGAAGAACCTAGTGAAAAAGTGTTTAAGTATGTCCCTCCACCACCTTACCAACCTCCGATACCTTTCCCTCAAAGGTTGGCTAAGGCCAAGTTAGATAAACAATTTGGAAAAATTCTAGAGGTCCTTAAGAAATTGTACATTAATGTACCCTTCACTGAGGCGTTACAACAATGCCCACATAAGCTAAATTTCTTAAGGACATCTTGTCAAATAAGAGAAAGCTAGAGGACGATGAAACAGTGGCTTTAACTGAGGAGTGCAGTGCTTTAATTCAAAATAAATTGCCTCCTAAATTGAAAGATCCAGGTAGTTTCTATATTCCTTGCTTGATTGGTAACACTAGTTTTGATAAAGCTCTTTGTGATTTGGGAGCTAGTGTTAGTCTTATGCCCTTCTCTATTTGCAAGAAGTTGGAGATGGGTGAACTAAAACCCACAACAATCTCCCTTCAATTGGAGGATCGGTCCTTCAAATTCCTTGTAGGCATCTTGGAGGATGTTCCCATTAGAGTGGGTAAATTTTTCATTCCTGCGGATTTTGTGGTACTTGAAATGAAGGAGGATTCCCAAGTCCCCATTATTCTTGGTAGGCCTTTCTTGGCTACCACAGGAGAAATTATCGATGTTAAAAATGGAAAATTGACTTTAACTGTGGGTGATGATAAAGTTGAATTTAATTTAGCTAAATCTATTAAACACCCTTCTTTTGAGGATTCTTGTTGCAGGGTTGACTTAATGCACCAAGCGGTGAAAGAAGAATCCACTCAAGCTTGTGTTTATGATCCATTGGAAATGTGTTTGATTGGTGGAGACTTAAATGCTCTTGGAGGAGAAGTAAGGAATTACGCCCGCTTCCTGGAGGCTAGTCCGGAAATTTCTCCGAACAAAACAAAGAAAGAAAAACTTGAGTTGAAACCAAAGAATAAGGATTTGAAAGATGAAGAAGCCCCTAAGGTAGAACTAAAACCTCTTCCTTCCACATTGTGGTATGAATTTCTTGGTCCTAACTCTTCCTATCCGGTGATTGTGAATGCTAGCTTGAATGAGTTGGAAACTGAGAAATTGCTTAGGGAGCTTAGAATGCATAGAAAGGTGATGGGATATACAATTGATGATATTAAAGGCATAAATCCTTCTTTTTGCATGCATCGCATTTTAATGGAAGATGAGCATAAACCATCCATTGAGCATCAACGTAGGTTGAACCCTAATATGAAAGAGGTGGTTAAGAAAGAAGTGCTTAAGTTGTTAGATGCGGGGGTTATTTATCCAATCTCTGATAGTGAATGGGTTAGTCCGGTGCATGTGGTTCCTAAGAAAGAGGGGATGACTGTTATTCAAAATGAAAATAATGAACTAATTCCTACTAGGACTGTAACCGGTTGGAGAATGTGCATTGATTATAGGAAGTTAAATAAGGCAACAAGGAAAGATCACTTCCCTCTCCCATTTGTTGATCAAATGCTTTAAAGGTTAGCTAGGCATTCATACTTTTGTTACTTGGATGGTTATTCCGGTTTTCATCAAATTCCTATACATCCTAGTGATCAAGAAAAGACCACGTTTACTTGTCCCGATGGCACTTTTGCCAATAGGAGAATACCTTTTGGTCTATGTAATGCACCGGCTACTTTTCAAAGATGCATGACTACAATTTTTTCTGAATTTATTGAAAACATCATGGAGCTTTTTATGGATGATTTTTCTGTTTATGGAACTACCTTTGATGACTGTTTAACAAATTTATCTAAGATTTTGCAGCGATGTGAAGAAACTAATTTGGTATTGAATTGGTAAAAATGTCATTTTATGGTAAAAGAAGGTATAGTGCTTAGGCACTTGATTTCTGGAAGAGGTATTGAGGTGGATAGGGCCAAAATTGATGTTATTGAAAAATTGCCCCCACCGGTAAATATGGAAGGAGTTAGAAGTTTCTTGAGACGCGCCGGGTTTTACCGGCATTTCATCAAACATTTTTCAAAAATTTCTAAACCCTTATCTAACCTATTGATGAAATATGTTCCATTTGATTTTAATGAGGAATGTTTGAGTGCATTTTATAGGTTGAAGGAAGCTTTGACCACTGCTCCCATTTTGTAAACACCAGATTGGAATTAGCCATTTGAAGTAATGTGTGATGCTAGTGACTACGCCATGGGAGCGGTGTTGGGACAAAGGATAGACAAGAAGGTTCATGCAATATACTATGCAAGCAAAACTCTAGATGGAGCTCAAGCCAATTATGCCACAACTGAGAAAGAGTTGCTTGCGGTTGTCTTTGCATTTGAGAAATTCAGATCATACCTTGTGGGGTCTAAAGTCATAGTGTACACGGACCACTCCGCACTAAAGTACCTCATGACTAAGAAGGAATCAAAGCCAAGGCTCATCCGATGGATCCTTCTCTTGCAAGAATTTGACTTGGAGATTCGGGATCGGAAAGGGATAGAGAACTTGGTTGCGGACAACTTATCTAGACTTGAACCATTGGAACATGAGAAGAACAACTTGCCTATAGATGATTCTTTCCCCGATGAGCAACTGTTTGCCATCTTGGGAGAGAATGCTCCATGGTATGCGGATTTTGTGAATTATTTTGTATGTGGGATTATACCACCGGAGTTCAATTATCAATAGAAGAAGAAGTTCTTTTCCGATCTCAAGAACTACGTGTGGGACGAGCCTTACATTTTCTGCAAGTGTGCGGATAGCATTTACAGAAGGTGTATTCCAGAAGTCGAGGTTCCAAGTATCTTGAGCTACGGAGGACGTGCTAGTGCCTCAAAGACGGCGGCCAAGGTGCTTCAAGCCAGTTTCTATTGGACTCATATTTTCAGAGATGCCCAGATGTTCGTGCTTGCTTGTGATACATGTCAAAGAACGGGGAACATCTCTAAGAGGCATGAAATGCCACTCAACATGATGCTAGAAGTAGAGATATTTGATGTTTGGGGAGTTGACTACATGGGACCCTTTCCTTCCTCTTGCAACAATAAGTTCATTCTTGTAGCCGTTGATTACATCTCTAAATGGTTGGAAGCCATTCCATCCCCAACAAGTGATGCAAAAATCGTAATCAAACTATTCAAGAAGGTGATTTTTCCAAGGTTTGGAATTCCAAGGGTAGTTATTAGTGATGGAGGATCGCACTTCATTGAAAAACAATTTGAAAAACTCCTACTCAAATATGGAGTCACTCATAAGGTTGCTACACCTTACCATCCTCAGACAAGTGGCTAAGTCGAAGTTTCCAATCGAGAGATCAAGAGCATTCTAGAGAAGATTGTTTCAAGTTCAAGAAAGGATTGGTCCTTAAAGCTTGATGATGCTCTTTGGGCTTACCGTACAGCTTACAAGACTCCTATTGGGATGACACCCTTTAGACTTGTTTACGGGAAGCCATGTCACTTACCAGTCGAGCTTGAGCATAAGGCCTTGTGGGCTATTAAGATGCTAAACTTTGATATAAAAGCCGCTGGGGAAAAGAGAATCCTTCAACTTCATGAACTTGATAAGCCCAGTCTCTTGGATATAAAAAATCTGGCAAATTGGAAAGTGCCAGTGGGAGAGGAGCCTGAGCCTATTGGGATACAAAGGTCGTTGCTAGGCCGTCTGGGCACCCATCTTCTTCCTCTGCAGGTACATCATCTGATAATCCCTATGTGCGGTTCTCGTCCACCTTTGACACTATCCTAGCGAACCAGGAGCACATCATGGAGGAGCAGCACTAGCAGACAGCCATGATCCAGCAGCTCTATGACTGGAATATGAGCCAGCACCCACCACCTCAGTGAGTTGTTTTTATTTTTATTTTTATCCTCCCTCGGACTTAATTATCTACATTAGGGATAGTTTTACATAATCATATGTTTTGCATGATCACATGATTAGATTGCCCCTTGCTTAGAGTATGCATCCAACTGTGAAAAACTTTGTGCCAAATAAATTGAGATGGTGAATTGTGAAATTTTGAACCCAAATTTTTTTATGCATTCTTGTGATAGGCTAAAAATAAAAAAATACTTGAGATGATCTTTTGATAGTTGATAATTAGCATGTGATTCCTTGGATTTGTATTTCTCATTGATTTTGAACTACTAAATGTGAGATATTTGAGCCAAAAAGGGGTACTCACCAAATCTACCCCATTCTTTGTGATTGAGTGTTTTATTCCTCTTGGATTGTATTCTCTAGAACTTAACTTGAAACCGTTTTGAAACTAAAATTTTTTTAAAACATATTTGAAAATGATTGAGGCACTAGGTATTTTTCTGGCCTTCTGAGCTTTGACTGATTAAATGCTACCCCTTAGTTGCCCAATTTTGAGCCTAATAGAACAAAATGCTTTTCTTGGTACCTTGATTTATTTTGATGAATGATGCTTGGTATGACACCTTTTAAAGTATTGCAAAAAGGGCAAAAAGGTAGTTTGAAAAATAAATTGTGGGATGAAAAAGTTAGAAAAATATTTCTCTTAAGTTGGAAATCTCCCCTTCTCCAAATTGAAAAATAAAATAAAATAAAATAAACAAAAAAATGGAGAAGGGGATGAGAAAAGGAAAGTGAGAAATAAAATGAAAAAGAAAGAAAGGTGGAAGGGTGATTTAAAGCCCAAAAATGTATTTTATGAGGTTGTCATGCTTTGCATTGTTGATATTTTGTTAGCCTTCTTGAATTTCCTTTTCTTGGTTTCCCCACCTAATGATGAATCCCATGGCCACACTACAACCAAAATAAAAGACCTCTTGATTCTTATGTGTTTTGATTAATAAATTAGAGATTTGATTAATAGTCAAGCTTATGGTAGAATACCTTCCTTGAGGAAACTGAGTGAATTGTCATATACCCTCAAAAATATGAGTGAGGTGATAAGAGCGCCCGAATTAGCAAGAGATATGAATCTATGGAACCTAAGCTTCTAATTGGACTTAAAATTGATTGTCTCTTGGTTTCTTATTGAATATGCCTGTTACTTGGATTTATTACTCGGGTTCTAGGTTCACTATTTTTTCTGGCCTTAGTTATTGCTTGAGGACAAGCAAAATCTTAATCTTTGGGTAGTTTGATGAGTATGATTTCACCTCATATTTCCTTGACATTTTTTCATGCATTTTCATATAGTTTAGGCATATTTAATTTGATTTTTATGAGTTTTTACCTTGGAACGGGTAAGGTGGTTTTGTGGTGTTTGTGTGCAGGAATTGAAGATTAAAATGTTCAGGGCCA
The DNA here is from genome assembly GCA_030762895.1 of Sophora flavescens. Classification (NCBI taxonomy): domain Eukaryota; kingdom Viridiplantae; phylum Streptophyta; class Magnoliopsida; order Fabales; family Fabaceae; genus Sophora; species Sophora flavescens. The sequence goes on from CM061069.1 coordinate 29,628,514, forward strand.
GTTATATTGGAGTTTGCATGAAGGCGGAGCTTGAAATACAAGAAAAATGAGCCAAACAGATCCCATCATGGCCTGGCCAGGATAGGCATCACGGCCATGATCGAGTAGGGCTGAAAAGAAAGAAGGTTAAACTCAGAACTGGTCACGACCAGCCGTGATGGCCATCATGGCCGTGACATGCAAATTGAACCAGACGCTCACAGGCAGGCCGTGATGGTGGTCACGGCCTTGACAGACCAAGCAGTGAAGCCATCTCCAAGTCAAAACCTGTCACGGCATGGCCGTGACTGGCATCGCGGCCGTGACGCGCAATATCTGAAAATTTAATTGCTGATTTGATCTAATTTTGTAATAGCTTTGAATTCAAGTTACCCTACCTTATAAATAGGACTCTAAGGCTTGAAAATAGGGATCTCTGGACTGCTACCCGTAGGCAAAAACTAGGATTTCTCTTCTTCTCTGTTTCTTCTCTTCTCTTAGGTTTTTTTTTATGCTTTTGTTAATTAAGATTGCTATGAACATGGCAATGCTCGAGTAGTCGTTTTATTTCTAGAAATTGGAGCTATGACCAAGATTCGTTTATTGTGATGAATTGACGTTTTGTTTCTTGTTAATTTCAATTTTTCTTTCGATTTGATTCATATTGCTTGAATTACGTGTAAATTCGGTGGCCACTTATTTTTTTGTCGTAGATACTCTAAGGACGAACTTAGCGGTGAACTTAGGTATCAAATCTATAGGAATCAAACTTATGACTTAAATCACGAGAGTTAGAAGCGGTCCTTTGAGGGTTCACTAAATTGTCACAAAGCTTAAAGGGTTCGATTTAAATTCAATTACCACGAGAGTAGGGGTTGGTTTAATTGGGCACGGTTCTTGTATCCCGAGAGGGAACATTAACTTATTTAGGATAAATTCACCTTCAAAGCAAATTTTGATTATTAACAAGAGGGGTAGTCAGTTTAGTAGCATGAGCAGTCTTGTTGGTAACCCAATTCCTGGAAATCTCTTTTGATATTGAAAAATCCCAGATTAGATTTGATTGTGATTTTAATTGATTGCGTTTTTAAATATTTGATTTGCTAGTTAATTCTTATTTTAAAAAACCCAAATCTTTTTTTATATAGTTTAGTTAAATTGATTTAATAATTAATTGTTATTTAAGATCACGATCTCTGTGGTTTGATCTTTTTATTACTTGACGACGAAGCCGTACACTTGCGGAATCGAGCCATCAAAAGACTATATAACTATACATGGCCTTTATCAGAATAGACCATTCTCAACATAATTAAGTAAATAAAAAAAAACATAACAGACACGTAGCGAGTCGTCTATGACCATATAATAAAACATGGCTCTCAGTAGCCAGACTAGACTGACGAAGTCACTACCCCAAAAATGGAATCCACCTACAGCTGGTCAATATCTAGTGATACCCATTGGGAAGACCATGGTGGTCAATCCCACTCCCCGTAGAAGTATCGGTTGAAGACACGACTGCACCCTCGTCTGGTGAATCGTCGCCGTCATCAAGAGGAATGTACTCGGGCACATCCTCAACGAACTCCTCCGGATCCACCTCCGGATCTATAACCATCTCCTTTGGAGGTGATGACGGCACTACCTCAGCTAACGGTTGTGCCTCAAGCTCCCCATGATCAACCGGATGCTGCAGTAGGAACCACATCGGAGGTAAAGATACCTCTATGGTCTCCACAGTCCGATGCTCCTGTCGCTATGGTGCCCTCTACGGTATGTATTCCCCCGGTATAAGTCGCACTGTGGGCTCCATGGTTAATAACCCACGCGCCTATATTCTCTGCATCCTCAAAACGGATGGAACGAACCCTCGTGTGTGCCAGTGGCATCGCCGAATCCATCTATACTCAGATAGAAATATACGCCATACAGAAAAGAGACCAACAATAAAACATGCAAGGGTGAGTTCCAATATATGGATTTTAAAACGATAACCATATGCACGATACTCAAATACCATTTAACATGTATATTCAAAGATAAGCAATTTATTTATCAAAGGGTTTCATACCCGACAATCGTCGGCGTTTTAAAAACAATGACACTTCAATATTTATCATCTAAATTTGGTACCTAATCTCCGGAGTTTCAACCACCAAATAAATGAGCTGATCAGGCTCTCGTTACCAAATAAGGCAGGTTTTAATCGTTGCCAGATAAGGCAGGTTTTAAATTAACCAAATCACTGTCCAAAATGAGGCACAGTGGTTACTATTTATAGTATATGGTTTCGTGGTCATTTGTCGATCAAGGCACAGTGATGCAAACGTCATGAATACTTGCCATCAAGAATTCAAGTCATATGCGTAGGCACGTCTACCCCAAAAATGCATGTAAAACGTTTTGTTCGCGTCATTTTCTTTGTGTTCATTCTTTCCGTGTCAGAGCTCAAAGTCTCATGACCAATCCAACGTTTTAAACATTTAAGTTTAATCCATCATTCAAAAAATAATAGACTCCAAGTCAAAATGTGCAGATCACGAAATCTAGACCGATGCATCGATCTTAGATACGTAGATTTTAGTGCACAAAATCAATACTCGTTTTATAGAACATCTAGTCCATAACTTCATCGTTGGGACATACCGTCCACACCGTTTAACACTAGAACCCCGACGTCTCGGCTTCTAGGTCCATTTTTCATCTTTAAAATCGTCTTCGTTCTGTGAAACACAAATCAAAACAAAATTTCGTCAACTTATCCAACTTGTCGGAAATAACACCATTGTTTACAGAAAATCTTTTTACGTTGGAAATTCGTTTTATAAAATCATCAAAATCACTTAAAACTCATTTTCTTTCCAAAAATCAATATTTTGAACCGAAAATATTGCTTTGAGACCAATTATTTGTTTTAACTAATATTACTTTTTTTAATAGTACTTCCGTAAATATTGTCGGAATTGTCCGACGTTTGACGATTTAAAAACGTTTTAAGTCCAAAATATAACTTTTCTAGTAAATTAATTTTTCCAACATCATAATAAAAAAAAATTGAAACTTCTTTTCTTAAAATAACATTTTCTAATATTGAGAATTTTCTTACGTATAATTTAGCAGTACAAAAATATTTTCACGGTTACGTCCTCACTATGACTCATAAAACACTCTTACGCTGTTAAATCATTAAAATAATATTATTTTTCACTATTATCCATTCTTCACTAATCAAATAATTAAGTAATAATATATTACTATTTTCCATCAACTAAAAAGTCATCATTTCATAAAAAGTTTTTAATGCTTTTAACCTCGTAATACACAAGGTTTACAAAACCGGACCGGCCATCAAACCGGTGAAGGAAGCGGTTCGAGGTTCAATGGTCCCACCGAGGTTGAACCGTGGTTGAACCGATTATAATTAAATAATATTATTTTAATTTTTAATATAAGATTTGTAACAATATTAAACAAAAAAACAACATAACAACTAAAATTATTAAGCACAATTTTTTTTATTTTAAAATTAAACTAAATAAATATAAAGATATATGTTAAAATCATCTTCATAGGGAAAATCAACTCAAAATCTACAACCAGCCCACATATATTAGAAAACAAAAGAATTGGGTTTTGGCTAGGATGATCCAAATCCTTTTATACTATTTTTTTTTAGGAAACCGGTTCAGGCCGGTTCACTACCGGTTATGACCGGTTTTACCGGTTTTGAACCGATTTTCAAGTTTTTGCACCGGTTTACCACAGGGCCGGTTTTCCCTGCTGACCGGACCAGCCATGGTCCCAGTTCCCGGTTAAACCGGTCGGACCGGTCCGGTTTTTAAAACCCTGGTAATACATTTAGCACTAACCACTGTCTGGCTTTACAATCCGCAATCAACAACAATAACAGTCTCATGCCAATAATATAGCAAATAGCAATTAATGACATATAACAAAATATAATAACAATTAAATCCAGATAAATAAATAATTTAAAAGCACATAATTTAAAAGTAAATAATGCTAACTATGTAAAATAATAATACACCCAATAATAATACAGACCACAAACAATTGTATACAGTTATCGGAAAACCCCTCAAATACTCCCCTTACCTCTGGAAGATTTTCCTCTATTAAAAGTTTTGCCGGAAATCCAAGCGTCGGTAATACACGTACCTGATATACTAGTTATCCTTCAACAAACACAACAACCAATCAAAATCAAACAACTTAAAAACACCTATTTACCTACATGTTGGTCTCGGCCTTGGGGTCTTAAAATAGCTAAAAAAATTCTAAAATCCGTAAGATTTTGGATTAGTGATTCTTAATCACTTAAAACCTTAAATCAACACTTAAATTACAAGGATTGAAATAAAATACTTCGATCCTCCAACGAACCAAATTCGGCCATGAGCAAAAAAAATGACTTAGAGACTTTCATTTGAGCCATAAGATTGACTCAAGCAAAACAAGTTAAGAAAAATGAACAAGGTTCCTCCCCCACAACAACTAGGGTTCAGCCTTGTTAAGTTCATTAGGTAAGAAATTTTTGTTTGATGCAACCTCTTGGATCTTAAATATAGAGGTTATACTAAGATCATGGAAATTGGTTTCATGCTCATTGGATTTTTCTATGAATTTCTATGGATTTTTGAAGTTAGAAACCCTAAGATGCAACATAATGATCAAGGCTTCAAAACACAAAAATAAATGAAGAACATGATGATAATCAAGTAAGAAGTGTATGGTATACCTCTTGGAAATGAAAAATGAGCAAGGAGTCAAGCACTTTCTTCATAAATCAAGGCTATGGAAACTTAGAATTTTTAAGGAAAAAGATGAACAAACTTAAGGAAGAAGATGAAGATGCCTTATATAGAAGTGAAATGGGCTCATTTGGAGGGGTTGGGTCGTGGGATTTGGGGGGCTAAAGGGTCCAAAGCATAAATATTTAGGGACAAAATTGTAATCTTATACAATGGCAATTTTGTGATTAGAACCAACATTAAGGACACAATAGTAAATTCCCTAAAAAGCCATCATTACTATTGTGAGTCATCTATATGACTCGCCCCTTGTGAGTCATCTTGAATGACTAGCCTTTTATCCGTTAGCTGGTCCCGGAAATATCGTATTCAGCTCCGTCGTTCGCCTGATTTCGTATAACGCCCGCATACTATATATTATTTCACTTTTAAAGTGAAAATTTTTAAAATAGCCTAAGATGTTGGAAAATCCATAAAAAAAACCTAAGTATTTCGTTCACGAGTCAAAATTAGATCATCTGAGCAATAAAATTCTTACTTTCATTAAATCGCAGACCGGGTTTCGTCTGAATTTTCGACCCAAAATTAAATCGTAACTCTCTACGGTAAAGTAGAGTATGGATATGATCTTGATTTATCCAAAATCATTTTATACGTTTTAAAATAAAAATATAAACATTTCTGTCTGTTTTACCAATATAAAACAGTAAACAGTGAAAAAACCAGTTGTTACACATACTACCATCCTTCTTCTTCACCAACAACACAGGTGCTCCCCACAGAGACACACTCTGCCTAATGAACTGGTTCTCCATCAGGTCCTCCAACTGTTCCTTCAACTTAGCTAGCTCTAGAGGAGACATTCTATAGGGTGCTATGGAGATTGGCCCGGTGCCAGGCACTAAGTCTATGGTGAACTCAACATCTCTCTCTGGGGGTAAGTTATAAACATCCCCTGGGAACACTTCAGGAAATTTCAGCACAACAAGCAAGCTGGCAACATCAGGAGGGCTGCTCTCTACTTCTAGGGAAGCTATCACCATGTACACTTGGGATTCGTCTTTCATCGAAGCTTGATTTTGGCTGGCGGAGAGAAGGTCCGGATTCTTAGACTCCGTTCAAGTTCCAAAAACCAAGGTTTAATCAAAACAGTTCAGAAGGACGTGGTTGGAAGATAACCAGTCCATGCTAAGAATGACATCAAGATCATTCAGGGGTAGACATATAAGATTAGCAACAAAGGTTTTACCATTGATTACAATATAACAGATCTTGCATGCATAAGAAGTGGAAACAGGTTTATTTGTGGGTGTAGACACAAGCAAATCAAACTCAAGAAAGGTAACAGGCAATTTAAGACTCTTGACCCTACCGTGCGATATAAACGAGTTGTTAGACTCAATGGTTGAGATATTTTGATATATGACAAATACAACTTAATGTGTATGCAAGTGTTTAGTGTCAAATTGTAAAGACAGGTATCAAGCAATATTCAACAAGTTCAGTGAGCAATCAAAGGAGAATATTCAAGGAAGAACTTGGAGGAATCAAAGTGCAAGGACGAAGATCAGGGAATCATCAAGACAAGAGCTTAAACGAAGAAATTAGTATTAAGTCTTAGATGATTTGTAAGAGATGAAATCTCTTATTCACAAATAGCTCAATTAAGAAATATGCATGAAGAAAATAATTTTTCATAACCATTAAAAGGAATAAGTTTTCGTTAATGAAAATGATTTTTGGAAAGAATAATAGAAGCGCTCGTTCAACACTGGAATAATATAAGCACTCGTCCAACACTGCGAATAATAGAAGTGCTCCTCCAACAGTGGTAAAAGCTGGCGCCCAAGAAAGTAGCAGAAGCTCGCGTCTACTAAAATGACAGAAGCTCACGTCTACTAAAGTGACAGAAGCATACGTCTACTAAAATGACACAAGCGCATGTCTACTAAAGGGACAGAAGTGCTCGTCCACTAAAGTTATACAAGCGCTTGTCTACTAAAGTAATACAAGCGCTCGTCTACTAGTTGGAGCATGTCCAATTACTTTGTGTTAGTACTCCCGTCTGCTGACGTGGCAAATGGATGCGGCTATTTTTTCAAATGGACTCGTTATTTTATGGACGCGAATTCTATAAGAACTATCAGAATCTTATCTCAAGAACGAGAATCAAGAAAACAGATTCTGTTAAATCAGATCCAAATCTGTTTTAATTGATCCCAACGACTATAACTTGTTTTCTATATAAAGAGGGATCAAAGGGACACTTTAAGAGGAATCATAACGAATAACAAAAGAATTATAACGATACACATATCATTCATCATTTTCATTGAGCTTGCTGTGAAAAAAGTGTTTCAATACTCATAAGTGCTTCAATTTGTTTTATCTGACTATTGAGAGTTAGGAATCAACTTTTGTTTTTACTTTTCGATTGTAAAGATAGAGGGAGTCTCTTTGAGTGATTAGGGTGAGGTATCCCTAAGGAAGAACATTGAGGCTCTTCACAAGAGTGTGGTATCTCGAGGTGAAGGAGTGCTCTATGGTGTAAAGGTTTTTCAAGCTACCTGGCAAAGCTTGTGTGTTAGTGTGTGAAAATCCACAGGTGGAGTGGGACTGGATGTAGGTCACAGTGGTGGTGACTGAACCAGGATAAATCTGGTTGTGTAGTATCTCTAAACTCAGACTCTTTAATTTCTGTTGGTGATCAAGAACCTGTGATTTTGATGTTTAAATTTCAAATATAATTTCTGTTCTTGATCTGTATAAACTGTATTTTGTTATTACTGAGTTATTGAACCTGAACCTATTCATTATTAATCTTTCTTATACTCATCACCTTCTATTCAAGATTTTGTAAACACCCTTCATCGATTTCATAAAAGATCCTGAGAACAAAAATCCGCAACTCTAATTTATAAAGCTTTGTGAAAAACTTTTAAGAGGGAAATATTTTCTTTTAAAACTCAATTCACCCCCCGTCTTGAGTCGTTGAAGCCAAAACAACAATTGACATCAGAGATAAACTCTTAAGTTTGGCTTAACAGCTATAAGAGCATGGCTTACAATGACTGTTTAAATGAAAGGGCTTCCCTTGCACGCCCGCCTGCCTTCAATGGATCTGAGTATATCTATTGGAAGGAAAGAATGGTAATCTTTCTTGAGGCAGCAGGTGTTGACATATGGGATGCAGTAGAAAATGGACTTTGTCCCCTCTACTATAGATGCTAATGGTGCTCCAAGAAATAAACCTAAAACTGAATGGAATGAGGATGAGAAGAAAAGAATTCAATATAATGCACGTGCTAAGAATATTATAACATCTGCTTTAAGCCGTGATGAGTTTTTCAATGTTTCAAATTGCAAATAAGCAAAGGAGATGTTGGATACATTGCAAGTAACACATGAAGGAACCTTAGATGTCAAAAGAGCAAGAATGAACACCCTCACACATGAGTATGAGCTGTTCAGAATGAATCGAGGAGAACCTATGACTGAAATGCAAAAGAGATTCACACACAACGTAAATCAATTTGCTGGTCTTGGAAAGACAATCTCAAATGAGGATCAAATTAACAAAGTCATGATATGCTTGAGCAGGGAATGGCAACCTAAAGTCACTGCAATCTCAGAATCCAGAGATCTCTCATCAATGACCATTGCCACACTGTTTGTAAAATTGCAAGAACATGAATTGGAGTTGAACAGACTAAATGAGAGTGAAGAAACTGATAAAAGAAAGAAGGGATTGGCTCTGAAATCACAAGTCAAAGAAGTAGAAGACGGTGATGATGATGATTCATAACAAGAGGCTAAATCTGAAGAAGAGGTGGGAATGCTAGTTAGAAAATTCAAGAACTTCCTAAAGAAGAAAGGAAACTTCAAAAGAAAGGCATCCACCTTTCAAAGGAGAAATTTCAGTAAAGGTGACAACTCTTGCAACAACATCACATGCTATAAATGTGGAAAGATTGGTCACATGAAGCTTGACTGTCCAAAACAGCAAAAGAAGGACAAAACAGAAAAGTTTGACTCAAAGGACAAGAAGTGGAGAAAGCCAAGAAAGGCCTACATTTCTTGGGATGATAATGATCTAGATTCCACTGAAGAATCTGAATCTGAGGAGGCAAACTTGTGCTTGATGGCCAGTAATAACAGTGATTCAGAAAGTGAAGTAAGTTCTATTTATCAACCTTCTTATGATGAATTGCAAAATGCTTTTGAAGAACTTCATAGAGAATCCATTAGACTTGCTAGATTGCTAACTAAGTCTAAGAAAACCATCACATGCTTAGAGGAGAAAACTTTTTTTTTAAACAAAGAGGTAGATCAATTAAAAACATAAAATTGTGCTTTAAAAGAAAAACTAGCTACTGTCTTAGATGCACCTATATGTGATAAATGTCCTAAGTTGGAGAAACATATAAATCATTTGATTGGTGATCTATCTAGAGTTACTAGTGATAAAGAAATATGGAATGCATCTAGCTGTACATTGACTAAAGAAGTTGAAAAACTGAAAAATGACTTAGCCAAGTTCACAAATGGTAAAGATAATTTGGATGCATTGTTAGGACAGCAAAAATGTGTTTATGATAAGGCTGGAATAGGCTATAAACCTAAGATACATGAGAAATCTTTCAAGAAATTTTTTGATGCACCTATGACATCAAACACACCATTTTTTAAATGTTATTTCAGTGCTAGAAAAGGTCACGCAGCTTCTGCATGTCATTACAGAAAATCTGCTTATAATGAGTCTAAATATATATGGGTTCCTAAAGGAACTAATGCTCCAACTAACTCAAAAGGACCCAAACAGATTTGGGTACCTATGTGATGCATGTAAAAAAGGTAAGCAAGTTAAGGTGTCTTTTAAACCAAAGAACATTGTTTCAACGACTAGACCCTTGCAACTTTTACACATGGATTTATTTGGTCCATCTAGAACCAAAAGCTTTGGTGGTAACTCGTATGCATTGGTAATAGTAGATGATTACTCTATATATACATGGACATATTTTCTATCTCATAAGAGTGATACATTTGCTGCATTTAAGAAAATGGCAAAAATAGTGCAAAATGAAAAGGACATAAAAATTGTTTTTTTAAGAAGTGATCATGGCGGAGAAATTCAAAATGAAGTGTTTGAAAACTTTTGTGATGAGCATGGCATTCAACATAATTTTTTTGCTCCTAGAACTCCACAACAAAATGGAGTAGTGGAAAGAAAGAATAGATCATTAGAGGAGATAGCAAGAACTATGTTGAACGGCACTAGCTTGCCAAAACATTTTTGGGCAGATGTTGTCAATACAGACTGCTATGTGCTAAATAGAGTCTTGATAAGACCAATCTTAAAGAAAATCCCTTATGAGCTTTACAAAGGAAGAAAACCAAATATAGCACATTTTCATGTTCTTAACAATGGAAAGAATAATCTTGGAAAATTTGATGCAAAGGCTGATGAAGGATTTTTCCTAGGTTACTCCCTATCTAGTAAAGCATTTAGAATATATAATAAGAGAACACAAATTATTGAGGAATCTGTGCATGTGACATTTGATGAGTCTAACCCCAAAAGGTCGGGAAAGGATTGTGTTATTGATGATCTTGCAGATTCAATTGAGAAAACTCTCCTAAAGGAGAAACAGGACAATGAAGAAGATGATAGCTTAAAGAACGAGTCGTTGCAGTATGAGCAAACATAACAACAGCCTGACCTACCAAAGGAATGGAGGACTGTCATTAATCATCCAATGGATAACATCATTGGTGAAATTACAAAGGGGGTAACTACTAAACAATCTCTTAGAAATGTTTGTAACCATATGGCATTTGTGTCTCAAGTAGAACCTAAGAACATAGATGATGCTATAATTGATGAGCATTGGATGATAGCTATGCAAGATGAGTTAAACTAGTTTGAAAGAAACAAAGTTTGGAAACTAGTGCCTAAACCCAAGAACTGTCAGGTAATAGGTACAAAATGGGTTTTTAGGAATAAACTAAATGAAAATGGTATAATTGTAAGAAACAAGGCTAGATTGGTAGCCAAAGGGTATAACCAAGAAGAAGGCGGAGATTATGATGAAACATATGCACCAGTAGTAAGATTATAAGCTATAAGGATGCTACTTGCTTATGCTTGCAAAATGGGATTTAAATTGTGTCAAATGGATGTTAAGAGTGCTTTTTTAAATGGATTTATATAAGAGGAAATGTATGTTGGTCAACCACCTGGTTTTGAGAATAATGAATTGCCTAACCATTTTTATAAACTGTCTAAAGCATTATATGGCTTAAAGCAAGCTCCTAGATGCGGATGATATAATTTTTGGTGCCACTAACGAGCATTTGTACAATGAGTTTGCAAGTCTTATACAAAGTGAGTTTGAAATGTCAATGATGGGTAAGCAGAACTTTTTCCTTGGACTGCAAATAAAGCAAACTGAAAATGGAATCTTTGTTAGCCAAACCAAGTACTGCAATGAGTTGATCAAGAAGTTTGGCATGGAAAAAGCTAAGGAGATGGCTACTCCAATGAGTACCTCATGTTATCTAGACAAGGATGAGCAAGCTAAGCCTATTGATGTTTCTAAATTCAGAGGTATGATAGGCTCACTACTTTATCTTACTGCTAGTAGGCCAGATATCATGTTTAGTGTATGCATGTGTGCTAGGTATCAAGCAAATCCAAAAGAATCACACTTAACAGCAGTTAAAAGGATCATTAAGTATCTATTAGGAACAAAAGACATGGGATTATGGTATCCCAAGGGAGCTACATGTACGTTAATTAGCTATTCAGACTCTGATTTTGCTGGTTGTAAACTAGACAGAAAGAATACTAGAGGAACTTGCCATTTACTAGGAAACCCACTAGTATCATGGTTCAGTAAGAAACAATCTAGTGTGGCTTTATCCACTGCAGAGGCTGAATATGTAGCAGCTGGTAGCTGTTGTGCACAGGTTTTATGGATGAAACAACAATTAGTTGATTATGGTGTGCAACTAAACCAAGTTCCTATTAGATGTGACAATACAAGTTCAATTAACCTAACTAAGAATCCCATAATGCACTCTAGAACTAAACACATAGAAATCAGACAACATTTCATTAGAGATCAGATACAAAGTAGAGAAATTGAGATTGAATATGTTGATACAACTAAGCAACTTGCTGATATTTTCCAAGCCCTTGAACAAGGAAAGCTTCTTCTTCATTAGAAGAGAATTGGGCATAATCGATCAATCCTATATCTAATCTCTAAAGAAACATAAGAAAATCTAAAAGGGGAGGAAAATTAATGGACGCACTTATTCTTTGATTTGTCCCTGCACCTATCCCCCTATCATGAACAATTTTATATGCTATGTTTGAATGTTTAAAATTCTTACCTTCTCTATTGCTTTGAATGTTTCTTTTCTTTACCTTTTTTATGATGCCAAAAGGGGGAGGAAAAAGCAAGATATAGAGAAAGGAGAAAATAACAAATTATGCATGCATATGTTGAGGGGGAGCTAAGGAGTTTATAAGCTTACATGATTAATAGGGAGTAAATAAAATTCTGCTCCGTTAATACTCTGTTAATTTTTTTTTTTGCTCTGATATACTTCTGCTCTGACTGCTTTGATACCATGATATAAATCTTTCAAAACACTAAGCGCCTGCTACACCTATATTCTGAGCTTATAATTTGTTAAAAGGGTCATAATCAAAAAGGGGGAGATTGTTATACTCAATGACTGAGAGATTTTGATATATGACAAATACAACTTAATGTGTATGCAAGTGTTTAGTGTCAAATTGTAAAGACGGGTATCAAGCAATATTCAACAAGTTCAGTGAGCAATCAAAGGAGAATATTCAAGGAAGAACTTGGAGGAATCAAAGAGCAAGGACGAAGATCAAGGAATCATCAAGACAAGAGCTTAAACGAAGAAGTTAGTGTTAAGTCTTAGATGATTTGTAAGAGATGAAATCTCTTATTCACAAATAGCTCAATTAAGAAAGATGCATGAAGAAAATAATTTTTCATAACCATTAAAAGGAATAAGTTTTTGTTAATGAAAATGATTTTTGGAAAGAATAATAGAAGCGCCCGTCCAACACTGGAATAATATAAGCGCTCGTCCAACACTGGGAATAATAGAAGCGCTCCTCCAACAGTGGTAAAAGCTGGTGTCCAAGAAAGTGGCAGAAGCTCACGTCTACTAAAATGACAGAAGCTCACGTCTACTAAAGTGACAGAAGCACACGTCTACTAAAATGACACAAGCGCACGTCTGCTAAAGTGATAGAAGTGCTCGTCCACTAAAGTAATACAAGCGCTCGTCTACTAAAGTAATACAAGCGCTCGTCTACTAGTTGGAGCACATCCAATTACTTTGTGTTAGTACTCCCGTCTGCTGACGTGGAAAATGGACGTGGCTATTTTTTTTAAGATGGACACGGCTATTTTTTCAAATGGACTCGTTATTTTATGGACGCGAATTCTATAAGAACTATCAGAATCTTATCTCAAGAACGGGAATCAAGAAAACAGATTCTGTTAAATCAGATCCAAATCTGTTTTAATTGATCCCAACGACTATAACTTGTTTTCTATATAAAGAGGGATCAAAGGAACACTTTAAGAAGAATCATAACTAATAACAAAAGAATTATAACGATACACATATCATTCATCATCTTCATTGAGCTTGCTGTGAAAAGAGTGTTTCAATACTCATAAGTGTTTCAATTTGTTTTATCTGACTATTGAGAGTTAGGAATCAACTTTTGTTTTACTTTTCGATTTTAAAGAGAGAGGGAGTCTCTCTGAGTGATTAGGGTGAGGTATCCCTAAGGAAGAACATTGAGGCTCTTCACAAGAGTGTGGTATCTCGAGGTGAAGGAGTGCTCTGTGGTGTAAAGGTTTTTCAAGCTACTTGGCAAAGCTTGTGTGTTAGTGTGCGAAATCCCACAGGTGGAGTGGGGACTGGATGTAGGTCACAGTGGTGGTGACTGAACCAGGATAAATCTTATTGTGTAGTATCTCTAAACTCAGACTCTTTAATTTCTGTTTATGATCAAGAACCTGTGATTTTGATGTTTAAAGTTCAAATATAATTTCTGCTCTTGTTCTGTATAAACTGTATTTTGTTATTACTGAGTTATTGAACCAGAACCTATTCGTTATTAATCTTTCTTATCCTCATCACCTTCTATTCAAGATTTTGTAAAAACCCTTCATCGATTTCATAAAAGATCCCGAGAACACAAATTCGTAACTCTGATTTATAAATCTTTGTGAAAACGTTTTAAGAGGGAA